>JARFJB010000793.1:3962500-4562500 GCA_036346205.1 Vesta saturnalis
TACACACATACACACATACACACATACACACATACACACATACACACATACACATACACACATACACATACACACACAACACATACACACATACACACTCACACATACACACATACACACATACACACATACACACATCACACACACATACACATACACATACACACATACACACATACACACATACACACATACACACATACACACATACACACATACACACATACACACATACACACATCACACATACACATACACACTACACATACACACATACACATACACACATACACTACATACACACATACACATACACAACACACATACACACATACACATACACATCACACACACCATCACACTACACACACACATACACAACAACACTCACGACCACACACACAACCACACACCCTCATACTCGGCAGAAATCTCTGCAAGCCATACTGTCTAAAGCTTTGATCCAAGTGAAATGAGCCAAAAACCCTATTAAAAGGTTGGAAAATTACTGCAAAATGGCCGTAATTGAAAGTTTTGAATTAGAATCATTCATTTTTTAGTGAATGTTATAAAAGTTGACAAGATGACATTTAGACGCTTTAGTTATATTTTTATTTGTGTGTGTGTGCGTGCGTGGTGTGGTGTGTGTGTGTGTGTGTGGTGTGTGTGTGGGTGTGTGTGTGTGTGTGGTGTGTGTGTGTGTGTGCGTGGTGTGTGTGTGTGTGTGTGTGGTGTGTGTGTGTGTGTGTGTGTGTGGATGAGTGGTGTGGTGTGTGTGTGTGTGTGTGTGTGTGTGTGTGTGTGTGAGGAGTGAGTGAGTGTGTGCGCGTGTGTGTGTGCGTGTGCGTGTGTGTGTGTGTAGGTGTATGGGTATGTTTGGTTGAGTGCTTGTGGGAATACGCGGGCACGTGTGGGCGTGTGTGGTCGTGTGTGGTCGTGTGTTGACATGCATGGGCATGTGAGGGCGTATGTAAATGTGTGGTCGTGTAGGTTTGTATGAGGTTCCATCAAACATGCGGTGCGCGTACTGGTCTGCGTGTGAGTGGTGCTGTGTATGTGCCACAGTGTGTGCATGTGTGTGTGTGTGTGTGTGTGTGTGTAAGTGGGTGTGTTATGTGTATGGGTGTGTGGTCGTGTGGGCATGTGTGGGTGTGGGTGTTTGTGTACATGTACGTATACGTGTACGTGTACGTGTTCGTGTATGTGTACGTGTACGTGTACGTGTACGTGTACGTGTAGTGCGTGTACCTGTACATGTAGGTGTAGGTGTAGGTGTATGTGTGTGTATGTGTGTATGTATGTGTATGTGTGATGTGTAGTGTATGTGTATGTGTATGTATGTATGTGATGTGTAGTGTGTATGTGTAGTATATGTGAATGGTATGTAGTGTAGTGTATATGTATGTTTATGTGTATGTGTATGTGATGTGTGTATGTGTATGTGTATGTGTATGTGTATGTGTATGTGTATGTGTTGTATGTGTATGTGTATGTGTATGTATGTGATGTTGTATGTGTATGTGATGTGTATGTGTATGTGATGTGATGTGATGTGTATGTGTATGTGTATGTGTATGTGTATGTGTATGTGTATGTTGTGTATGTGTATGTGTATGTGTATGTGTATGTGTATGTATGTGTTGTTGTGTGTATGTGATGTGTAGTGTCGTGTACCTGTACCTGTACGTGTACGTGTCCGTGCGGAGTCCGGTCTGTGTGTGACGGTGCCTGTGTCTGTGTGTGGTGTGTGTGTGTGTGTGTGTGTGTGTGTGTATGTGTGTGTGTGTGTGTGTGTGTGTGTGTGTGTGTGTGTGTTGTGTGTGTGTGTGTGTGTGTTGTGTGTGTGTTGTGTGTGTGTGTGTGTGTGTGTGTGTGTGTGTGTGTGTGTGTGTGTGTGTGTGTGTGTGTGTGTGTGTGTGTGTTGTGTGTGTGTGTGTGTGTGTGTGTGTGTGTGTGTGTGTGTGTGTGTGTGTGTGTGTGTGTGTGTGTGTCTGTGTAGTGTGTGGTGTGGTGTGTGTGTGTGTGTGTGTGTGTGTGTGGGTTTGAGTGTTTGAGTTTGTTTTGGTGTGTGGACCTGTGCGAGGGAATGTGAGTGTTTGAGTGGGTGTGTGTGGGTGTATGGGTGTTAGGTTGTGTGCGTGTGGGCATACGCGGGCACGTGTGGGTCTGTGGGCGTGTATGTGTGTGTGTGTGTGTGTGTGTGTGTGTGAGTGTGTATGTGTGTCTGTATGTGTGTGTGTGTGTGTGTGTGTGGCGTGTGGTCGTGTGTTGACATGTGTGGGCATTTTACGGCGTGTCCAGTGTGCGTAAAGGTCTGCGTGTGTAAACTTCTGTGTATGTCTCTGAGTTAACGTGTGTGTGTGTGCGTGTGTGACTGGGCGTGCGTGCGTTCGTGCGAGTATGTTAGTGTGTGCGTGTGTGTGGATGCGTCTGTGTGGGTGTGGCTGTGTGTGCGTGCGTGCGTGCGTGCGCATGCATGTGCGTGTGTGTGTGTGCGTGCGTGCATGTGGGTGGGTGTGTGGGTGGTTGGGTGGTTGCGGGGTGGGGGTGTGTGTGAGGGTGAGCGTATGTCGTGTGTACACGGATGCGCGGTTGTGCGGGCGTGATTATGGCTGTTTGTGTCTGTGTCTGTGTCTCTCTGTGTGTGTGTGTGTGTGTGTGTGTGTGTGTGTGTGTGTGTGTGTGTGTGTGATTGCGTTCGTGCGTGTGTCTGTGTGTGAGTGTAAATGTGTGTGTGTGTGTGTGTATGTGTGGGTGTGAGTTTGGGTTTGTTTTGCGTTAGGGCCTGTGTGCGTGGGAATGTGAGGGTTTCTGTGGGTGTGTGTAGGCGTATGCGTGTGTTGTGCGGGCGTGATTATGGCTGTTTGTGTCTGTGTCTGTGTCTCTCTGTGTGTGTGTGCGTGTGTGTGTGTGTGTGTGTGTGTGTGTGTGTGTGTGTGTGATTGCGTTCGTGTGTGTGTGATTGCGTTCGTGCGTGTGTCTGTGTGTGAGTGTAAATGTGTGTGTGTGTGTGTGTGTGTGTGTGTGTGTGTATGTGTGGGTGTGAGTGTGGGTTTGTTTTGCGTTAGGGCCTGTGTGCGTGGGAATCTGAGGGTTTCTGTGGGTGTGTGTAGGCGTATGCGTGTTTGGTTGTGTGTGTGGACATACGAGGGCACGTGTGGGCGTGTGTGGGTGTGTGTTGGTCTATGTGGATGTGTGAATAGGGGTATGTGTGTACGTGAGTGTGTGGGGTGTATGTGGTCGTGAGTGGGCATGCATGGGCATTTGACGGTCTGTGCGGTGGGCGTACAGATCTGCGTGTGAGTGTGTGTGCATGCGTGTGTGTATATGTGTGTGTGTGTGTGTGTGTGTGTGTCTGTGTGTGTGTGTGTGTGTGTGTGTGTGTGTGTGGGTGGGTGTGAGTGTTTGGGTTTGTTTTGGTGTGTGTGGACCTGTGCGTGGGAATGTGAGTGTTTGAGTGGGTGTGTGTGGGTGTATGGGTGTTAGGTTGTGTGTGTGTTGGCATACGCGGGCACGTGTGGGTCTGTGGGCGCGTGTGTGTGTGTGTGTGTGTGTGTATGTGTGTGTGTGTGTATGTGTGTCTGTATGTGTGTGTGTGTGTGTGTGTGTGTGTGTGGCGTGTGTGGCGTGTGTGGTCGTGTGTTGACATGTGTGGGCATTTTACGGCGTGTGCGGTGCGCGTAAAGGTCTGCGTGTGTGAACTTCTGTGTATGTCTCTGAGTTAACATGTGTGTGCGTATGTGTGTGTGGGCGTGCGTGCTTTCGTGCGCGTATGTTTGTGTGTGCGTGTGTGTGGGTGTGTATGTGTGTGTGTGTGTGTGTGTGTGTGTTTGCGTGCGTGCGTGGGTGTGTGTGAGAGTGAGCGTGTGTCGTGTGTACACGGATGCGCGGTTGTGCGAGCGTGCTTGTGGCTGTGTTTGTGTCTGTGTCTCTCTGTGCGTGTTCGTGTGTGTGTGAGTGCGTTCGTGCGTGTGTCTGTGTGTAAGTGTGAATGTGTGTGTGTGTGTGTGTGTGTGTGTGCGTGGTGTGTGTGTGTGTGTGTGTGTGTGTGTGTGGGTGTGTGTGTGTGTGTGTGTGTGTGTGTGTGTGTATGTGTGGGTGTGAGTGTGGGTTTGTTTTGTGTTAGGGCCTGTGTGCGTGGGAATGTGAGGGTTTCTGTGGGTGTGTGTAGGCGTATGCGTGTTTGGTTGTGAGTGTGGTAACTTATCGATTGAGACATCAACGGTGTACTTGAGTGAAATTGAAAAGGAAGATCAGCCTAATGAGAATTTAACAGAATGGGGTCATATTTCGGGGTATGATTTAGAGTTTGAAGAATATACCACGGGCGATACCCTGCTGAAGGACGGTTTAGAAATGGATGATCCTTACTCGTTATTTAGAATTTTTGTATCAGAAGAAATCTTGGAATATATGGTGACTGAAACAAACAGATTTTCTAATCAGTGTTTGGTCACGGAGTCCCAAGGGTAAAAAATAAGTGGACTGCAACCAATACCTCTGAAATGAGGAGGTTATTAGGAGTTTTTATGGTAATGGGAATCAATGGTCTTCCAGATATAAAACTACATTGGTCAAAGAAACCAATGTTTACAAATGATCTCGTAAGTACGGCTTTTAGAAGAGATCGTTTTTTTGTCAATATTAAAATATTGCCATTTGTGTAACAATAAAACGAATGATGGTCAACAGCTTTTTAAAATTACTTCGCTTTTGACCATACTTATTTGTCAATTTACATCTGTAATAAAACCTGGCCATGTTATCAATGAGTCTATGGCGCCTTGCAGAGGACGTGTCGCACTTCGTCAGTATTAAACTATACAAGCTTTGTACTCCTTCTGAATACACATACAACTTAAATGTTTATTCAGTAAAACAAAATGACACTTAAATCCGGAAATAGTTATTAGCACTCAAAATAAAACAGGTGTAAAACTTACAAAATGGCGGGATAAACGTCAAGTGCTAATGCATACTTCATGTAAGGACCATAAAGGTCAGTTGATTGAAGGTAAAAGAAATTGGAGTGGAGAACCCGTCAAAAAACCTGATTGTGTCATCAGTTATAATAAGGCCAAAAAGAGGGTTGACTTATCAGATCAGCTATCTTCTTGATAACTTTTAAGTGGTAACGTAAAGTGGCCTTGGAACTTTTATTTGGTACCTGTGTTGTAAATTCGCGGATGCTACCACAGAGAGTTTGGTGTACCTCTCGTACATTTTAGAGAAAAAATCATTCAAATACTCGTATTGGATGATACTTTACCACCACAAATAAGAGGAGTTTCTCAAAGAACTCAACAGTTTCTTCAGGACCAGTTCGTAAAACAAGAAAGCGCTGTCGCCATTGCTATTAAGAAATATACACTGAAAAGGGTAAAAAGGAAACAGATACGAAAACGAAACAGATCCCTACATACTGTGCTGTTTGCCCTGATAAGCCATTCTTATGTTTACCATGTTTTAACAAATGTCATAAAATAAAATAAAATTTGATTTTAATTTTATATTATTAACTTTTCCTGTTAAAAATACATTTGTTTCTGTTTATTTTTTACATAATAAATACAATACAAGTACTTGCAAATTTACCTTATTTCTGATATTAGTGTATTTCAGATTTGAAAACGAAGTTAGTTTTATACTTCTAGAAGACGAACATACAATGTAGTCCGGTTGTTAAGTGTCATATATGTGACCCACCTTACATTTTTTGATGCAAGCAAGCCGTTTTGTTTATAAGTTGTTGGTACCATTGACTACGAAAAAAGCCTTGTAGCCACTCGGAAAAGTCGTGCAGGGGCCGTGTACAACGGGTTGCCTACCCTCAACGTTTTTCGGTCATAAATCGATATCGGTTTCACTTAGAGAGACTTTTTTTTCCAAACTGCGTATTTTGACTAGCTAGAATATATACGACTTCACAACAAGAAAACTATAAAATTTCGTAATTTGAGGGGTAGAAATTTAGTTGAACGGAACAATACAGCGAGATGAAATAAAGTATTGAAAGGTATGTTAAAAGAAACGTAAGAGGTAACTAAAAACGATTCGATTGCGTGCTTTACGACAACTATTTTACGTATACGTCACATAGATTTCGAACTTCCGTATGCGAAATCTCAAAACTACAGCTATATATTCGAACATTACGCAAAATGCGCGCGGAATCTCCAGCCGAGAAGCCGCCTGTAGTGGCAACCTATACTGTAAGTGACACAACTGTTTTTCGTTATTATAAACCACGAAACACATATAATGGTAATGTATAATGTTTTATATACGACACTGCATAGTTTTAATATGTATAAAACAATTTATTATAAGAAAACTTTAAAATCGTTGTTTTGATACATTAGAAATGTTATGTTGGTAATTCTGTTTTGCCTGCATTGTTGGGTAGTGTTTTGTTTGGTCCGTTGTTTGTCACTAACGTTCAGCTTGGCGCGCAAGGCGATAGCTGTTGGATGTGTTCTAAGTTGTTTCAAGAACTATTTTATTTGTTTGTGAAACTGTGTTCATTTTAGTCAACTGTGTTCAGTGGAATAATTCAGCGGAAACAGCGTTTTGAAGTGAATTACATTCAGGTAAGCGGTTATGGTTTTTACGCTGTTTTATTGTATGTTTCGTTTTGGTTTTCGTGGTATGGTTATGACATTGGTCACGAACATTACATTGGAGTTTCGGAAAGAGAAGTATTTTACACACAATATTATTAATATATCACTAGACATACACCCGCGGGTTTTCCCATATAAATATCAACTTTAGAACCGGAATTTGATAACTTTTATATAAATAATCATTGCATTTGTGGCAAAAATGCTAGATTACATCTAAACGTCTTTTTAACGATTTCTTTTTACAATTACATAATTCTGGGGAGTTTGTATCTTTCTGTTGACTGATTTCATAATTAAAATTTAGGAGGTAGGTTACCTTTTGTTAAAAATAAATCCACATAAATAATTCAGAAAAGTTATGACCAGATTTGGGGAAAAGGTGTTGGGTCATACGGGAAGCATGCTTTAATGTGTGTATTTATTTATCCGTCTCTATCTATCTATCTATCATTATTCTAAAATTTTATGAGAAACAACTTAAATTCTGGTTGGCGGGGTGTAGCAGTAAGGTAGCCGAATTCATAGCACAGCTTCTGTCTGTTCATGCTGTGAAACATCGGAAAAGAACATCCATGCGACACTCCCAAAAGCAGGAAATGCCAATGCCAGTTTACTTGGCTATGAAGTTATACGGGGAGACCCGTAAGAAAAATCTCGTGGACTTAACTTCTCAGGTAGGACTCAGTATTTCGTATGAGAGGCTAAACACAATACTCACACAGAAGGGCAACGAAATCTGCAACTTTTACGGGAAAGAAGGAGTTGTTTGTCCACCTCAGCTAGTTCGTGGCGTTTTCACCACAGCAGCGGTGGACAATCTTGATCACAACACCTCATCGACGACGGCGTCAACGGCATTCCACGGAACGGCAACATTTCCTGCCTAGTCAATCAGGTAAGAAAATTCTGCTCTCACTTCTATGGATCTCTAATTAGGGCATTTAAAGTAAATTGGGCCCTTTTTGCAGGCGAACCTCGACAAATGTCTCGTTTAGACGAACATGGTCGACAGCTGAGGAAAGTAAAACATATTCCCTTACACTACACAGCTGTACAGCCGTGTTTTGAAAATTTCAAAACAGCTAAGTGCCCAAGATCTGAAACGTGCACGCTTCAAGTGGAAGCTAATGGACTACGATTCTACGAAGAGCATACCTGACTAGAAAAATGTGCGACAGAGGCAACATGCGTTCCCTGGGGGTCTCATCACGCAAAGGAAACTTTCGGAGGCGATCATCAAACAAAGACAGCACTGCTGCCTCTTTTTACCGAGCAAGCGCATTCCGCTGCCATGATGCTGCATACTGTGGAAGTAGTGAAAAAAGCAATCAAACATCTGAATCCACAGCAGACGCCCGTCATAGTGGCCGACCAACCACTGTATGCTCTGCTAAAGCAGATCCAGTTCAAATTTCCCACGACGCATGGTGAGGGTGAATTTTTCGTGATGATGGGCGGGTTACATTTTGAAATGGCTACTTTGCGTATGATTGGCCAATTCCTCAATGGAAGTGGCTAGGTAGAAGCCCTTATTTCAGCTAATGTTACTACAAAAGGACGGGCTGATTCGTTAATTTCTGCTTCCCATTTGACAAGAACACGGTACGCACATCAGGTAAAGATCGTTTCTGTGGTACGGATTCGTTAAATGCGAACCTGCTTTTAATTAAAATTTTCCCGTTAACAGGTGACTGCAGCTTCTTTGTTTAAGCTTCAGATATTAGCTTACTCCGACTATTGTGATGAGACTGATGACGTAATATCGATGGACTTCGATCAGTGGCGATGTCAGAAGTGCGAGGAAGTTCCTCAATTCAATTACTGGAATACCGTATTGAAATTGGAAGTACTTCTGCTTCGTAAGATCAATCCGCACAGCAAACTTCGATAAATACGGGAAGGCTTTGAGAAAACTTGTACCGTGGTTCTTTGCCCTTGATCTGGTGAATTATGCGAGGTGGTCATCAGTGCACATACGAGATCTGGCCAGCTTGCCCAAAATGAATCCAGATTTGGCCATGGAATTTGAAACAGGGTTGTTTACTGCAAAGAAGAGTAAACGGCCTTTCTCATGCTTGGCACTTGACCAAGCCCATGAGCAGCTTAATGCTATCCTCAAAGGAGACGGAGGTAATTTCTGCACTTTTAATTTGTTCTGAGTACCAATTATTGGTTCTAAGCAATGCTGTTCTTTTGCAGGTATCATAGGCATTACTGAGAAGTCAGAGTCTATTAAAGTGGACGATTGCCGGACCAGAGCTTGCAGCAATGGTGGAAAGTTTTGAGCGAGACGTTCTATTCTCGGACGATGGAAGACCCTCCCCGATATCACGACGAAACACCTGCTGCGCACAGAAGGTTTTTGAACAACCTGACTGGAGCTCTTGCTGAACTTGGGAATCCGTTCTTGGAAGAATCGTTGGATTTATATAACAGACTCAAAGATCGTTGTCTCACCTGAAGTCACGAAGACTGTCATGAACATCGAGAAGATCGGAGAAAATCAGTACAAGGTGTTTGTCGATGAGAGACTTCACAAGGACACTAAAACTTTGATGGAAGCAATTAAATTAAACAAGTTGCCCCTGTTCAATACAACTATTCGGACTGGAAAGGACAAGACGAAAGATAAAATATCAGGAATGAAGACTGATCTGAACATGTCTAGCAGAATGTACATCTCCACAAGTGAACACCGATCTGGCGATTTGGATGCATTTTTCAAGCACGAAAACAACCCGTTTCCACCTTCCATATCAAATAACGAGGAGCTGCGGACGTGTGTCAAATCGGATTTAGTAAATTGCATAGTAAGAGCGTGTCCCGAAAGTGAAGTTCAATGTGGCCCTACAGTTGACGCAAAAATACTTGATGGACCAGCCATTGTGAATATGCTCAGCCCGGGACCTTCAAAACCTTTCAAGAATACGCGGATCGAGTGTTCCTGCCGTTTGGAAAAAAGGAATTGATGTCAGTTCGGAGGATTGACTTCGTTTGGGACATTTACCTTCCCGACAGTTTCAAAAGAGCCACCCGGAAAAGAAGAGGAGAAGGCGTCCGTACACGTGTAGCTCCAACAACGAAAATTCCCCCAAGCTGGACGAGTTTTTTGAGGAATGACTCCAACAAGGAAGAGTTGTTCACGTTGTTGGATTCAAAAATAATAAACCTTCAGGAAGATGGCAAAGAAGTGTTTTCTACCGTGGGTTCACTGGTATCCACCACTTCTACAAGGGACCTATTAGGCGAGATAGTACCTTGTAATCACGAGGAGACAGATACACGTATGTTCCTGCATGTCGCAGACTCCGTGAGACATGGATACTGCAAAATTATGGTGCACACTGTTGATACTGATGTGCTGGCCATTGCTGTCAGTTGCATTCAGAGTATGGATGGGATTAAGGAGCTGCGGATACACCTTGGTGTAGGCACCCGCCATAAGTACATAGCAGCTCACGAGATTGCGCAAACTCTTGGTAAATTTTTGTTGCCATGCCTTTATTTACTCCTTAGAAATGTGCCGCAAGTGAAAATAGCAATTTTTCTTTTATTTCAGGTCCCGATATGTCTAAGGCTCTTTCTATGTTTCACGCCTTTACAGGCTGCGACACAGTTTCTTCGTTTGGTGGAAAGGGGAAGAAGGCCGCATTTGAGACATAGAAATCATATCCAGATGCTACCATTGGCTTCAGTGAAGCATCTCAGGGAAATGTCGTTCTTGGAAAAGTTTGTGGTGGCAATGTATGATAGGTCAGTAAACGAAGTGTATCTTCAAAAGTACATTTGTCTCTATTGTAAACCAATTTGAAATACTTTTTTTCTTTTTCTAGATCATGCCCAGAGACTACCGTAAACTTGTGTCGTCGGCACTTATTTACGAAAAAAGAGAGCCAATTGGAAAATATTCCACCTACTTTCGACGCTCTGATGCCGCACACACTGCGTGCGATTTATCTGGGAGGGTACGTATGGGGACAAACCCTCCGTCTACACCAAGACCTTCTAAATCCTTCAAACTGGGGTTGGCAGAAGTTTGAGAACAAATGGAAGCCTGTGTGGACAACTTTACCGGTCGCAAGTAAGGCTTGTTTAGAGCTTGTTTGCTGCAAGTGTCAACAAGGTTGTGGCAAACGTTGTAACTGTCAAAAAAGACAACTGAAGTGCACAAATCTTTGCCAATGTGACGGCATTTGTTATAAAGCATAAAATTTTTACACAAAGCGTTATATTTTTATCATTTATGTACCTACTTTCCTACTAAGCGAAAAAACATTTACATACCTTTCAATATTTCATTTCATCTCGTAGTATTGTTCCGTTAAACTAAATTTCTACCCCCAAAATTACGAAGTTTTAAAATTTACGTGTTGCTTAATCGTATATATTCTATTTTGATAATTTAGATAGATAAAGCTAGTCAAAACACGCAGTTTGCAAAAAAAAAGTCTCTAAGTCAAACCGATACCGATTTATGACCGAAAAACTTTGAGGGTAGGCAACCCGTTGTACACGGCCCCTGCACGACCTTTCCGAGTGGCTACAAGGCTTATTTAGTAGTCAATGGTACTAGCAAATTATAAACAAAGCGGCATGCTTGCATCAAAAAATGCAAGGTGGGTTTCCATAACAACCGGACTAGATCACACCGTTTTCATAAGCCGAAACAAAATGAGTTTGCTATTATGCACCGAGCATACAGTCGAGGCACGGGTTCCCCGCTCCGTCAACCAAGAACAAATAATGTATTCGCGAATACGAGCCTCGCTGCGTACTTAAACGTGATAATTGGTAATTTTCCAGGTTGTATCCATTTCTCAATCGGTGTTAAACAATACCATCACTTTTCTTTAACTTATTTAACCCGCCAGTGGTCGCTATATGAGCAATTTGCTCACAAATATTTTTTACTTGATGACAATTGTTTGTAGAAACGAGCAGGGCTTTGCGAATTTTTCTAGCTGAGTTTTATGGTTTCCTTATGCGTGCACCGCATAGTTCGGTGTTAAAACTGCATTTTTCAACGGTCAGTTAATCATTTGTTTGTGCGCCGTCACTAGTGTGAGCATTTTTCTCATCACGCGACCACTCACGTTATAATTTTTAATAAATACCTTTATTTAATATTTTTAAAGTTTTTAGTGCTTTGTGTTAGTAGTCACTGTAAAAACATTGTGTGTTAGTGCATTTAGGATGAATCGAGGGAGAAAGCTGGTTGAAATGGCCTTGAGTCGAAATATAGAATTTACAAATATAGGTAGGGAAGGTATTTTTTTCGTATTTTGACAGAAAAAAAAAGAAAAATGAAATATATAAAAAAGAGAGACGTTTATATTAGTTACGCGTTTCTAATTAAGACCAAATATGTAATAAATCGTTGTCATGGACATTTATTTTATCATTTAGCTATAATAAAAATTCGTTTCAAAATTTTACATCCAAAATATAAAGAATAACGTGTTTTACTAGTACGAAAAGTGTATCTTTCTTGTATAAAAATTAGTTCTCTCGCTAGTAAAACGTCACTTTTCCTTACTTGCAAAACAATTTACTATTATATACTCAAGAGTTATTTTAATTCAATTATAGCATCGCCATCATGGGTAGCTCAACCACAGTTCGACATAATTGATGATTTTTGTCAAGAAGAGAGGTGTGACGATGTTGAAACAGACGAACCTTCAGAACACAGTGAACATGACAGTGATACTGAACAATCAGACTCGGAATCTGAAATCCCTAAAGAAGAGTCAATAGAAAACCTGTGCTACACTGGTCGTGATACTTACACAAAATGGCGCATGCATCCTCGAAGACAAAACGTAAGAGTCAAAAAGCAAAACATTGTTACAAATATGCTTGGCGTGAAAGGAAATGCAAAAAATGCAAAAAGTATTATTGACTCTTGGTTACTGTATTTTAGTAGCGAGACAATTCAGTACATAACAGTGTGTACAAATATCTATTTGGAAATGATGCGCACCAGATATACACGTGAAAGAGATTGCAATGACACTAGTACTGAAGAAATAATGTGTCTATTTGGTCTTTTGTATATGGCTGGAGTAAATAAAGCTCAACATCTGAACGTGAGGGAATTATGGGAAAACGATGGAACAAATGGCGATTGCTTTAGACCTTGCATGTCATATCGAAGGTTCTACACGCTTTTGAGAACTTTACGATTTGACGATGTAAACGACAGGGAGCAACGAAAAGCTATAGACAATCTCGCACCAATTAGATCAATGTTTGATGGTTTTGTAAAAAAATGTTTGGAACATTACCAAGTAGCAGAATATTTGACCATAGATGAAATGTTACCAGCATTTAGGGGCCGTTGCAAATTTAGGCAATACATTGCAAACAAGCCATCAAAGTATGGCATCAAAATTTACTCCTTGGTGGATTGTCAAACGTTCTACACCTCAAACATGGAAATCTATCCAGGTAAGCAACCAGAAGGACCTCACAGAAATGACAATAAAGCAGGTAGCGTTGTAAGAAGACTAGCTTCTCCTATACTCAACACGGGAAGGAACATAACAATGTGCCATTAGCAACAGAATTGATAAAACTAAGAACGACAATTGTAGGCACAATACGAAAGAATAAACGAGAATTACCCCCAATTTTTACACATACTAAAGGAAGACCTCAATTTAGTAGCATGTTTGGGTTTTCAGATATTGGAACTATCGTTTCATATGTCCCCAAAAAAAAAACAAAAACGTATTGCTGCTTTCTACTCTACATTCGAGTGATACGATAGATACAGGTAAATACAACAAACCAGAAATCATTTCTTTTTATAACAGCACAAAAGGTGGGGTCGATGTAGTTGACCAACTGATAAGTAACTATTCAGTAGCTAGAATAAGTTGTCGTTGGCCACTAACTATATTTTTCTGTATGCTAAATATTGGTGGAATCAACAGTCGAATTATATACCATGCCAATACTGGAGAAAAACTAGAACGCAGATTTTTTTTAAAACAGCTCGCTTTGAAACTAATGAAACCGCACATTACAACAAGGCTAGCAATTACCAATTTATCCCTAGAGCTACGAACCTCGATGCAAAAGATAGCTGAGGTAGAAGTAACGCTGCAGTCTACTAGTACGTCAGAAAGAGGATTTTGTTCATTTGTGTCCACGACGAAAAAATAGAAAAACAAAAAAAAATTGCGTCAAGTGTGACAAATACTTGTGCAACGAACATCTAAAATGTATTTGTGCAAACTGTCTTGAAGAACCTTTTACTGAATAACTTTAGTTTCTACATATTTTAATGTATTAAGGTTTAATAAAAATAATTATTTTTTGACTTGAATTCTTGATTTTAATTACCACAACCGCGTATGTCATTTTAAACTGTGTGTGAGTAAAATGCTCACGCGCGACCACTGGCGTAATTATCATTCTAGCGACCACTGACGGGTTAATACAGAAACATTTTTAACTTTATTCGAGGCTAGTTTATAAACTAAATTCCAGGGATTAGAAGAATTTGTTATATATATACTTACCGTTTTCTTTCTTCTGAATAAATGTTTTTTCTTTGTTCTCTAAGAGTTTTATTAGGTTTGGTCCTTTGATATCTTCATCTAAGAGCGTTTACTTTTTTACGCAAGATAGTCAATTCCATACTACACCAAGGTATAGTTTTTGTAAATGTTTTTATTTTCGATTTTGAAAATTTAAAGGATTGTTTACATGTATAAATTAAAGTTTTTTGAAATAAATTCATAAATTTGTTTGCATTAAGTGCAGATTTAACTAACTTAGATAATTCTAAATCTAGATTATTTAAATTTATTTCGAAATTATTACAATGAAACGTTTTTATAAAGTTATTTCTTAAATTTTGGTCAAATTTTTCATAATTATCATTTTGCTCTATGAAATCTTTTAAGTGAATTATGATTTTGATAGCAATTTATATCAAAATTTATAATGCTATGATCAGTACCACTTTCATATTCAATACACTTCCAATCCTTAATTAATGAGCTAATTTTATTGTTAATGAAAGTTAAATCTATTCTACTAGTACCTCTACAATTTAAAAATGTAGTAGTATCATCTAAGGCAGGGCTGTCCAACTGCAAGTGCTCCAAGGGCCGCTTTAAAAAAATGCGTTTTGGAGGGCCGCATTATAAAATACTTCGTATGCAACTTTATCAGTTAGTTTTAATAGGTATGGTATATAAAGAAAAAACGCGTTTGTATTATTATTTTAATTTATTCAAAAAAATATCTACTTACAAAAAAAATTAGTGAGAAATTTGAGGATGTTGATTTTCACTAACTAATACATCAATATTAACTTCAATATTTGTTGTTGATAAACGAAGCAACTGAGTAAGTGACTTATCAGAGAGGAAACATCTATATTTTGACTTTATAAATTTCATATTGGAAAAGCCGCTTTCTCAAAGATACGTGCTTCCCAGCATTCAGCCCAGTGTAAGCCCTAAGTTTCGCAAGTTGGGATATCGTTCTTCTGGCAGCAACTTGAAAAAGTCCAATCCAGTTTCAGTTCTTCCTTGGTAAAAAGGATCTGATTGCAAGTCACACAATTCCAGTTGAAGTTCTGCTCTGCTTACATTCTCAACTGAAATTGTAAGGGGCTGGGTGAAAACTAAAATCTCTCTTTCTATTTGTTTAAAATCGCTAAATCGTTTATCAAATTCTTCTGCAACTGTGTCAATGTATTTTATGTGAGGTAAATTTGAAACTTCCTCAAAATCCTTTATTTCTTCAGAATGCTCTGTACAACTTGGAAAAAACATCTTTTTTTTCTAATGAAGACTTGAAAAGCTTAATCTTATTCTTAAATCCATTTATGTGTCCAAATAAGTTGGCAATATTCTGCTGTTTTCCTTGTAGCTTCAAATTCAATTCGTTAAGGTGAGATGTCAGGTCTGTTAAAAATGCAAGGTCTGCTAAAAATTGTGCATCTACCATTTGATTTTCCAGTTCCGTAGTGTTGGACTTGACTTCATCTTTAAGGAAAATAGGAATCTCCTTGCGTAGAGCGAAGAATCGTTGCAAACAATTTCCGGCGCTTAACCAACGAATATCGGTGTGAAGTAACAAGTCCCCATATGTAGCATCTACTTCGGCTAAAAAATCACGAAACTTTCTGTGGGTCAAAGCACGATTGCCCCCTCTAATAATATTAGTTATTTTAACAACCACTTTCATGACATTCATTTGACGTAAGGATTTTCCACATAGGGCCTCTTGGTGAATAATACAGTGTATCATAGGACAGTTGATGTTATTTTGTTTCAAGAGTCCTGCAAATCCAATTTCAGTTCCTATCATAGCTCTGGCTCCATCAGTAACAATACAGGAACATTTATCGAATCCCCCGTAGTCTGATACCACCTTATTTACAGCTTGAAAAATATCTGTACCCTTGGTTGTACCATGGAGAGGAATAAGATCAAGCAACTCCTCTGCTACACTGAAGTCGTTTTGAATAGTTCGGATAAAAATGACAAGGTGGCTAATGTCGGAAAGATCAGTGCTTTCATCCAGGCACAGCGAAAAATATCTACATCCTTCAACCATGTTATGCAGTTTTTTGTATACATATTGATTGATATGGTCCACCCGTCTTGCAATTGTTTGATGCGACACTGAGACTGTTTCGAATTTTTCGGCAATTTTTGTTTCATTGAATTGTTTTGCCATTTTGATTGCACAATTTTTAATTAGCACTCCATCACTAAAAGGTTTCTTCGCTCTGACAATTTCCAACGCTACTTCGTAAGAAGCGGCAATACTGCGCTTGTTATCAGTGTCAGATTTTTTAAAAAATGTTGTTTGTTGTTTGAGTTTTTTCGTATAATTCGTAATGATAGCCTTTCTTGACTCCACTGTATATTGACGAAATGTTTTCTCGTGTAACTTAGTCTTTTCATATTATATTCTTTGGGAACCGATAGTATTTGCATACAAATAATGCACTGAAATTTATTATTGTTGTTTGTGATTAAATAGTCTGATTCCCAACGGTCATTATAAACTCGATGTTCGTTCGTTATTTTTCTTTTCTGCGAATACATATTTCACCGAGTATTTCACTTAAAAAGGCTTTAGAATTGGTGCGTACTACACAGTACAACAATTATTAACTAACTCTGCCCGTCCCGCTTGACTAAACCTGTTTATATATAGCGCGTGGCTTCCCGAATATTCGAGAGTGACCGAGTAAGATCGGTCCGATTTCCAGTAACTTCGCTGCGACCTTCTATCCGTCGCCAGTGGCGTCACACGTTATTTTATTTGTATTTTATGATTAATGTAACAATTGTGCATATTTCGTATTTGAAGGTAATTTATACATTGAGAAGCCCGCTCCGCGGGTCGCAAACAGTAACGTCGCGGGCCGCATGCGGCCCGCGGGCTCGTGTTGGACAACACTGAATTCTAAGGTATTAACTACATTTAAATCTTTTATAATTAAAGAGTCTTCTTATTTCCTACCTCTCGAATTTGTGATAACATTGTTCCAAAAAGTTGATCTAGCATTACCACCAATGCAAAACATGCAACCAATTCCTTTAATAAAATTAATAATTTTTTCTAAATCGTTATTAATGTCTTGATTAATGTCGAAATGCATACTAACAATAAAATGTTTTCAAGAAAAATAGATAATTTCAATAACAATACAATCTACATTACACACACACACGCACGCACGCACGCACGCACGCACCCTCGCACATACACATACAGACGAAACCGTCAATCGAGAAAATTAGTCAGCAACGAGAGTAGAAGTGCGACACCTTCCCCACTCCACTGGTTTTGTGACCTGGGGGCACCTTAATCGCCATTTTTTACTCGTCCACGTGTGGGGGGGGGGGGGGGGGGGTATTTCCCACCCTATTTTTGGCGGTTTCCTTTCGGTTGTCATTCTCAACCCCTTGATGGAATTTTCACCCTAACTAAAGCCCTTTTGGTTGTGTTAAGAACCATTTTGGTAGTTCACCTTTCTTTTATGGTTTCTTTTCAGTGGCCATTTTCAACCCTTGGATGGAATTTTCATCCTAATTAGATCCTTTTGGTTGTGTTAAGAGCATTTTACAGTTCAGCCTCTGGAGGGTAGGCAAATGGACGCGCACGTGGGATCGTATTTTTTTACCTATTTTTAAGGTTAATAAACGGTAGGATCATTTTTTGATATTAAAAGAATCTAATCAAGATAAAGGTAACATATACGTTTGATTTAAATACACTGTTAAATTCTATAATGATAATAAACAGTTAATGGTATTGCATAATCAGTTAATTACCCTGTTGTTGTCATACAATGTGAATGTACGGTTTCGCGACTATTTAATATGTGTTTTATTATTAATATTTTATTAGGATCCCGTATTGAATTTTATCAAAGGAGATTGCATAATTGTTGTTATTAAATTATTATTAGATTTCTTTTAATTCTCATCTACAGATTGTGACCCTTTACCTGTATGAAAATTTATTTAAACATAGTTTAAATGAAATTGCTTTAAAAATAAAACATGTAATTAACTAACCGATTAACCTGCCTACAGCGATAGTAAACATCGAAAATGAATGAATGTTGCTTTTATTTATTGACCTTTTAATACACATCAGGGTCTCGCCCCCTGTTAACATACAATATATTTTGGTTTAATTATGAGTCACAATGTATCGCAATCCTTTTTGCTTTAATTATGGGTTATAATTAAATCTAGTTGTCGTTCAAGGTAATCACTACCAAATTAATCTCATGTACAACAACGAAACTTAACATCAATAACGTATAACAAAGTAATTTTTTATAATGCCATTTTTCGCATAGTTTAATGCCCACGTATTTTAGCCTTGGGAGATCGGGTTTGGTCTGGGGTTAGACTAGGGGTTGGTCCTGCATCGGGAATTGTATTCTAAATTGTCTCCTATGAAAGTTAGTTATACAAAACACAAACACAAGCACAAGCACAAGCACGAGCACGGGACGGGCACAAGCACAAGCACAAACACAAGCACAAGCACAAGAACAAGCACAAGCACAAGCACAAGCACAAGCACAAGCACAAGCACAAGCACAAGCACAAGCACAAGCACAAGCACAAGCACAAGCACAAGCACAAGCACAAGCACAAGCACAAGCACAAGCACAAGCACAAACACAAATACAAGCACAAGTACAAGAACAATCACAAGCACAAGCACAAACCCAAGCATAAGAACCAGCACAAGCACAAACACAAGAACAGGAACAATTACAAGCCCAAGAACCAGCACAAGCACAAACACAAGCACAAACACAAGCACAAGCACAAACCCAAGCACAGGAACAATCACAAGCACAAGCACAAGAACCAGCACGAGCACAAGCACAAACAAAAGCACAGGAACAATTACAAGCACAAGAACCAACGCAAATACAAGCACAAGCACAAACACAAGCACAGGAACCAGCACTAACACAAGAACCAGCACAAGCACAAGCACAAGCATAAGCACAAGTACAAGCACAACCGCAAGCGCTAACACAAGTACAAGCACAAGTACAAGCACATTAACAAGCACAGACACAGACACAGGCACAGATACAGGTGCAGACACAGAAGCAAACATGGCCACAGATGCAAACACTGCCACAGACACAGACAAGCCCACATACACAGACAAAGGCGCAAACACAGCCACAATCACAGACACACGTGCAAAACCCGCAACTACACAAACATGCAAACATGCAAACACACAAACACTCAAACACGAGAACATGCAAACACGTAAACACGCGTACGCGAAAACATGAAAGCACGCAAACACGAAAACACGCGAACATGCAAACACGCTAACGCGAAAACATGCAACAAAAAAACACGCAAACACGAAAACACGCATACACGAAAGCATGGAAACACGCAAACACGAAAACAAGCAAACACGAAAACATGCAAACACGCAAACATGGAAACGCTAAAACATGCAAACACGAAAACACGCAAACGCGAAAACATCCAATCACGCAAACGGGAAAACCTGCGAACACGAAATCGCCCTAAAGCAAAAACATGCAAACACGAAAACATGCAAACACGCAAACGTGAAAACACGTAAACACGAAAACGACAAGACACGTAAACACGAAAACGCCCTAAGCCAAAAACACGCAAACACTAAAACATGCAAACGCGAAAACATGTAATCACGCAAACACGCAAACGCTAAAACATGCAAACTCGAAAACGCCCTAAGGCAGAAACATGCAAACACGAAAACATACAAATACGCAAACGCGAAAACACGCTTACACAAAAACACGCAAACACGATAACATGAAAACACACAAACACGAAAACACGCTTACGCGAAAGCATGCAAGCACGCAAACACGAAAACATGCTAACGCGAAAACATGCAAACACGAAAACACGCAAATACGAAAATATAAAAACACGAAGACGCGCTAAGGCGAAAATACGCAAACACGCAAAGACAGAAACACGCAAACACGAAAACATGCAAGCACGCAAACGCGAAAACATGCAAACACGCAAATGCGAAAACATGCAAACACGAAAATGCGCTAAGCCGAAAACTTGCAAACACGAAAACATGCAAACCCCGCAAACACGAAAACACACAAACGTGAAAACATGCAATCACGCAAACACGCAAACGCGAAAACATGCAAACACGAAAACGCCCTAAGGCAAAAACATGCAAATACGAAAACACGCAAACACGAAAACGCGCAAACACTAACCTAACCTAGCACTACGTGACCTAACCTAACCTACAATGTTGTGTTGAGAAGGAGAGAGAGCGAGAGGTAGAGAGAGAGAGAGAGAAAGGGGGGGAGTGTGGTAATTATTTTATGATTGTTTCCTGGTTATGTAACCAGCAACAGCTGACCTAATCTAACCTAAATCGTGCGTTTATTAATCTAAACTAATATTGTACGTGTATTAACCTAACCTTAGAATTTTTTCGTGTGTGTGTGTGTGTGTGTGTGCGTGGGTATTTGTGTGTGTGTGTGTGTGTGTGTGTGTGTGTGTGTGTGTGTGTGTGTGTGTGTGTGTAAGGACGTGTGTGTGCGTGCATGCGTGGGTATACGTGCGTGTGTGTTTTCGTGTTTACGTGTTTTCGCTTTTGTGTGTTTGTTTTCGTGTTCGCATGCTTTCGTGTTTGCGTGTTTGCATGTTTTTACCTTAGGGCGTTTTCATGTTTGCGTGTTTGCATGTTTTCGTGTTTTCGCCTTAGTGCGTTTTCGTGTT
The DNA here is from genome assembly GCA_036346205.1 of Vesta saturnalis. Taxonomy (NCBI): domain Eukaryota; kingdom Metazoa; phylum Arthropoda; class Insecta; order Coleoptera; family Lampyridae; genus Vesta; species Vesta saturnalis. The sequence continues at coordinate 3,983,412 of JARFJB010000793.1, forward strand.
TGCATGTTTTCGCGTTTGCGTGTTTGCATGTTTTCGTGTTTGCGTGTTTTCGCCTTAGTGGGTTTTCGTGTTTGCATGTTTTCGCGTTTGCGTGTTTGCATGTTTTAGCGTTTGCGTGTTTTAGTGTTTGCATGTTTTCGTGTATGCGTATTTTCGCCTTAGCGCGTTTTCGTGTTTGCGCGTTTTCGTGTTTTCGTGTTTGCATGTTTTTGCCTTAGGGCGTTTTCGTGTTCGCGTTTGCGGGGTTTCCATGTTTTCGGCCTAGCGCACATGGTCATTACATGTCCCCTAGCTGAAGAAATCTGGAAGATGGTTACAAAGGCCGCAAGTAAAATATGGAACAATAAAATTTTATCACAGAACGACATCATATGCGGATTAAAAGAGGATACCAATGAGGATAAATTAATAAATTACATTATTAATACTGCAAAATTCTATATATATATATATATATATATATATATATACCCAAGCAGTTAATGCCATGAAAAACGATAATCAACCAACTTCATTTCGTAATGGTTACACACACACACACACACACCCACGCACGCACGCACGCACGCACGCGCGCACGCGCGCACGCGCACACGCGCACACGCGCACACGCGCACACGCGCAAACGCGCACACGCGCACACACGCACACACGCACACACGCACACACGCACACACGCACACACGCACACACGCACACACGCGCGCACGCGCACACGCGCAAACGCGCACACGCGCACACACGCACACACACACGCACACACGCACACACGCACACACGCACACACGCACACACGCGCGCGCGCACACGCGCACACGCGCACACGCGCACAAGCGCACACGCGCACACGCGCGCACGCGCGCACGCGCGCACGCGCACACGCGCACACGCGCACACGCGCGCACCCGCGCACAAGCGCACGCGCACAAGCGCACACGCGCACACGCGCACACGCGCACACGCGCACACGCGCACACCCGCACACGCGCACACGCGCACACGCGCGCACCCGCGCACAAGCGCACGCGCACAAGCGCACACGCGCACACGCGCACACGCGCTCACGCGCACACGCGCACACGCGCATACGCGCACACGCGCACACGCGCGCACGCGCGCACGCGCACTCGCACGCGCACTCGCACACTCGCACTCGCACGCGCACGCGCACGCGCACACGCACACGCACACGCACACACGCACACACGCACACACACACACACACACACACTCAAACACTTACAGGTTTTCACCTTTTCTTCAACCTCGTGCTTGATCCGGGTGCTGTAACCTCACTACTTACCACGTAATATCTTCTTATTTGCTATCGATTACGTAGTAGGCCCATTACACACCAAACAGAAATCACAGCAAACACTACATACCACACATTAAACTCCAAACAGTAAACACAAACGTCAAGCATCAAACATAAGGCACAAAACAAATTAGACTAGAATTGTGCCCCTATTTTGAACAGAACTACATCCTAATTTTCGCTAAACCCAAATCTCAATCTTTTTTTACCTTTTGTGTTTTATGGTATTTATTACCTTCTCTAGTTTCTTTGACCTAGTTTTGTTCGTTCGTGTGTTTGCAAGGTTCTGTGTTTTTAGTAACGTACTGTTTGTGTGATACGACCTTGCAGTTAAAAGGTATTTTTATCCATGTCATTAGTAACATAGTAATGACTCGTACAATTCCATATAAAAACACATGACTCATAGCCTGGTGGTAATCTTATTAAACACACAATACCTAAGCTCTAGGGGAATACCGTTAAAAACATATTAATCACGTGTGTATTGTATAACCAAGGTATAGAGATGTCTAAATTTTTACTACATTGTTCTATTACTACTACGTTGCCTAAATGTTTACAATTTGTATGCGAAATGGGTACTTGGAAATTTTTATAAAAATGTTTAATTTTTACTATCTTGTACATAAAACCGTTTGATGAAGTTGCTCAAACCTTCGCATAATTAATTTGTAATCAGCCTGAAATTTTTCAATAATAGAGCATGTATGATGTAGATGAAGTTAATTTATGTAAAAAGGAGAAGCGGTTTTAAAATGCTTTCAAGTACCTAGTTTCCAGTACTTTCACAGATTTGTCCAACATTAAACCTATAAAAGGCGATGCAAGTAGGAAAAAGATGGATATGTATTAGAATTCAAACTTATTTTTCAGTAAATATAAATTTTCTGTAATTTTAAAAATATTTTAATTATTTCTTATTAATACAAGATTGAAGTATTTAAACCAGAACTTCCTACGCTACATAATTTCTTGAGCCCTGAACCTTATTTCAAATCTTTTTTAAGGTCCTTAATCAGCTTTAAACATTTTAGGCCAAAGATATTTGATTACAGTTTCAGGATCCTGCCAAAAGGACCTTATTTTAAGGTGCGTTTCCAATGTCAACATGGTGAATGTTGAATTATGCCAAAACTACCTTGTTTCAAAACGCTGGCCCAAGATGTTGAAACCAGTTCCAAGGTGCACATCATTATTCCAGATGCAAAACCAATTTCGAGATTCTGACAATAGGGCCTTATTGCTAGGCTAAAACGTTGAACCCAGTTTTAAAATTCTTGTTTCATGATTCTGGATCAAGATATTTCCTTATCTGTTCGAAATATGCAACTCGCATCAATAACCTTGAACCAGCTTTAAGATGCTAGACAAAAAAGGTGAGCTAGGCGTAAAATAAAGGGTGAAAACGTAAGAATAGTAATTATTCATTACTTCGTGGCGCCTTGTCTATTCCTACAGAAGATTATTTTTTAATTCAATCGTTAAATTGAGGTGTATTACTAGAATAATTTAACGCTTTAAAACTGTGTTTTTTAAGAATCGTGAGGCCCTTTAAAAGTAAGGCCCTAATGTTAAAACCTGAGGTAAGCACATGAATCTTTGGTCAATCATACTTAACTTGTTTTGGAAAACTATTATTCGTTTAGTTTATAAAGATAAAGATAATGGTGTAGACCTACCTCGTCAAACCCTGTGGGTTGATACTTACACAAATGCTGGATCATCCATGGCCAAACTAGGCGTCAGCGAAATGAGACTACAATCATACAGTAAGTCGTACAGCTTGGAGGGTTGTATAAATTCTGTGTCTTCCAAGGTATACTGGAAGCATCGGATATTCATGTTTTGGTGTTGTGTGCTGTAAAGGCAATAAAATAATATTTAGCTGTGTATACATTGTGTAAATGTTACCAGATATAACGATTCTCAAATACTGCCACTGTTTTATATTGATCAGCTCCTACATAAACTGCAGATAGGTTACGCATGAAAGCATGATATCTTACATTTTTTAATAGTATATCCCCCAAAAAAGAAGGAAATAGCAAAGCACTAAAAAAATTCATTATAATCATGAATAAATAAAATTATACATTATACCAAGGTGAATTATTTTCAGCACTAACTTTGATAAAGTTCTCAAGCTCTCGTTGGATGCATATTCCAGGTGACACTACCGTTGGTAGAGTGTTGGCCTCCATTTTGGAGCAATACTCTGTTACGGGATAGATGGTATGTTCTGAAGTTCAAGTCTGCAATTTAATTTTAATTTATATTCAACAGTATTAAAATATATCATTAATTATATTAGTTAGTTTCAGTTAACCAAACCACAACTTTCAAACGTATAAATTAACCCACCGATAAATTATTAAAAAATCTTTAATTAATGCAATAAAAAATACTAATTAATGTACATACATTTTCTGTTTATAAATTGTATAATAATGTTTTTTTTTGTAATCGTTACTTTTAATACATAAACAGAAGAGTGGTATATAACTAAATATATAAACTTTTTTGTTTATGTATTTCATTTGACATTTGACATCAAATATTTCAAAATTTAATTTTTTTCTAATTTTATGTAAACTATTACAAAAAATTTTGTTCGCAACACGTGCGCTGTCACATTTTTGGTGCTCGGCCTTATTTTATTATCCCTCGGCTACGCCTCGGGTAAAAAAAAACGGTCTCGCACCAAGAAATGTGTAAACAGTTCACTAGTTACAAAAATAACTATTGTAGACGGTTTGCCGTACGCAAACTGATTCCAAGTTCGAATTCCGGGTAAAGGGTGTAAACAACCTCCATACTTGGATGTTTATGTATAGGGTTAATAGGGATAATAACCCGTGCAATTAATGTCCCAAAAAATGTTTATAATCTAACAAAAAACTAATTAACGGATAAAATATATCTATATACACATACACAAAGACATAAGAACTTAAATGTGTATTAGTCTACAAAGAAATAATGCTAGTGGTGTATTTTAAAAACAAATGGGAGTTTTTCATAATAGAAGATGATATTGGCTCGATCGGGCGCTATATTTTAAAAGTGGAGCTAGATCCCTGTAATTGTTATGGAATAGTATTCCAATACCGGGACCCCACAATAGGTATGGCGGGAAAACTTAAACTATGAAATAGTATATTAATACTGAGGTACCATAATATTTCATAGCGCTTCATAACTTGTCTCAGAGGCTTATCCCCACTGCAGAATTCCCCTTGTTTTTTATGGTGGGAAAACTTAAAACTTGAAATAGTGTTCTAATACTGTGGGTCACGCACGTACTATCTCATAGGACTCCGATAAGGCTGCAAAACTTGTCACAATTTTTGCCCCACTGCAAACGCCCCCCTTGTTTGTTATGGCAGAATTCGAAATTCTTATCCACCATTGCAGTGGCCCCTTGTTTTATGACGGGAAAATTTAAAGTTTCAAATAGTATTCCGGAAGTAGGGCCCCATATCATCTTATAGGATTTTGAGGGCTCCGCAACTGATCCCAGAGTGTTAGCCCAATTGCAGGGGCTTCGTGGGTTTGTTTCTTTGTGATGTCATCTGTGGTAAATTTTTAAAAGCTAATGAAGATTTCCTATAATAGGGTTTCATTTAACGGCATATTTTAAAAGCATTTGGAAGGCGGGAAAACTTTAAATTTAAAATAGTGTTCCGAAATTAGAGCTCCATATCGTCTCGTAGGAGAGCACTGGGGCTCAGCAGGTTAACTTAGAGTCTCTTTTGAAGTAATGCCTTACTCGTAAATACAGTAAAAGGTAGTACCCGACGACAAAAACACAGCAATCGCCTTATGGTCATAAACACTAACTATTTTAAGCTGAAAATAAATAAGTACCATCGCTTAACGAGTTTGTTCTGCTAATGAGTCGCATGACCAATTTGATAGAGAATTAATCGAAGGTGGTGATTTTTAATTAACGTCTTACTCAATATATTTTATTGGATTACATTGTACTTGTTGCTATAATTAATGTTCAGATTCTTTATTTCAAACAAACATCCGTGGAACTTCAACAGCCACAACAACTAATACAGTGTCTTTTCACATTTCAAATCTTTCTTTCTTAACAATTGCAGGAATTTTTAACCGATTTTAAAAATACTCCACAAGATGACACTCGGCTGTTTTCTTGCTCTTTTGGGTTATTTGCAGTGGCTTGTTTTGGAGATGCGTGACCCTATTGTTTATTTATAGGTTTTACAGTATTTGTATTGTTACATATTTCATTCGTTATATCAACCTCTTGATTCGCCTGGTGTTGCGTTTATTCAGAGACATCTTTTGCAATCTTCTTTGAACAGCGTAAACTTCCAGATAACATTTTAACCTTTTTATTTTTAACAGTAATTTGTCTATTTTGTGTAGCAGCTATTTTAAACATGGTTTCTCGCATCTCTAGTGTAAGCCTTTTAAACTGCAAAGATTTTATACCTGGGTCATGTGAAAATTTATTTGAATCTTGAGAAAAACCCTTGAACCGTTAATATTACTTACTTACATGTTTTGTGTTTGAACGCTAGTTTTGGAGTAATCCTGTGCGACTAAATGCAACAGGTGTCTTGTGGTTATAAACATTAATTGTGATTTTAAATTGAAAATAAAAAGAACCCACACTTAAAACGGCTTTCTGTTGACGAGTCATATAAAAATGTTGATAGCCAGTTAATCGAAGCAGCTGGTGGAAGGGGGGCTGTTGAAACCCCAACTATCAAAAATGCGATTACAAATGGAGACCAGAAAGGCACACGGAAATAAAATGGCAAAAAAACAAAAAGGCACAAGAAAATAAGATGGCTGAAAGTTAAAAAAACATGCGAAAACAAGATGGTGGAAGAAGCCAAAATAGGCACATAGAAACAAGATGGTAAAAATACAAAAAAGGCTCAATAAAACAAATCAAGACCATCCTAATACCAGGAGCTGAAACTCCGTCTTCAAGTTCAAATTTTAAGTTTTCCCGCCTTTCAATGCTTTTAAAATATTTCGCTAGATGGAACCACGAGTAGTCATTACAGGAAACAAACAAAACACATGGGGCCTTTACAAGGGAGTAAGACCCCTAGCAAAATTTTCCCGCCATAACAAAGAAAGGGGGCAACTGCAATGATGGCTAAGAGCCGAGGACAAATTTGGGAGCCCTAACGGACTCCTTAATGATAGTATGAAATCTCCATTTTTATTCCGATTTTTAGATATTTCATTTTGTTTGTACTTACGGAGCATCAAAAAGGAATTGGAATGTAATACTATTTTTTATTGTATAAAAAAGTAGATAATTTCGTCGTACTTTTACGAGGGGTATCAAAAAATTATAATATTTAAGTATCGACAAAACCCATCACAAACAAATTGAGATCACATTGAAAATATACAGAACCATAATAATATGAAATCAACTCAGAATTAACTTGGAACATTAAATTGAAATTAATTTTTAGCGTTAACCTCAAAAAATGATTGAATGGTTTTACCTGGGAAAAATTACAGTTAATTAAACATTAAGAACGATGCAGAATTATCAAAATCGGTATTAAGCAAATGTTACAAAATAAGAAATTTTTTTATATCTACCTATTACAGAGCCGCCATTTTGTATGGCTCGAGAAATAACGATTTTAAAACACAATGCTTAAATACTCACGTTTGTTTTATTCGTGATAAAGTAAAATTATAAAATTAAACTTTTTGAACTATTCAAATTAATTTTTGTATTCACGCTTTATCAAGTGCCATTCCGTACACAAGTATTACTACTTATATTGATAAAAACTGCTAATTTAATGATTTTACGAATATAAACCACAAACGCCAACTTTAAAAAACTAAAAAATAATGTATTTGCTTTTAATGCTAACATTCTAATACATAGCAGTTAGAATGGTGTGAAAAATTCAATTTTGGAACATCACCACTAAAAAATTATGTTATAAGTAGCATTTTTCTATCAATGCTATTTTAATCAAGATATCGACATTATTTCGATAAATAAAAAACTTTTTAATATTATAATCTAAAAAATGAGGTGCCTTCTAACTACCTACGACTATCAGAAGAATAGCAGCCATTTTGATAATCTACGACAAATAACGGTTCTACATACATAATTCACTACTCACATGTGTCTCTTGTTGATAATAAAATGTAGTTGATGTAAAAATGATTACGTTTATGTCTTAAGCTTTTTTTAAACTTCGACAATATTTCAATAATTCACACTTTTATCAGCAACAAAACGCTGCACTGTATCGTACACTCGCCATATTGCTCAATACTGTTTTATCATCAATTCATCAAGCAACCACTAACTACGCAATTCAAAAAACCTAACTAGTCACTTTTGAAAATTTTAAAGGATTAAGATCGCATTTACAAAATATATAAAATAATTTTAAACTGTGCAGATTTAAACAAATATGTATAAATTCCTTTTTGAATAATTATTGGAAGAATTAGTAGATTTTTAGTAGTTGTATTGATACTATGAGCCTCTACACGGGAACTAATTACAGTGCTAGTCTTAAAGCAAGGGGAACATTTATTACTTAGTTTTCAAAGATATATTTATAATTTAAAGTAGATACCTACAGTTAAGGAGCATTATATTCTTGTATGATAATTTACACATTTAGCCATGCTGTGAAGAAGTATCCGTTACTGATCATTTTTAGTTATTAGTTAAAAATCGTCTTCGATCGGTAACAGACACAAAAACGCGGGAAATTTAAATTTCTAACACGGAAAATTTTCTTATATTTCTAAATAAGATACTTTACATACTGCCCATCCTGTTACATATTTTTATTGTTATCAAACTTTTAATATCAGTATTTATGCTTTTTCTATCCAATTATTTAAAACAAATTCAGCTCTTATTAAATACAAACGTTGGAAAAAGACTTATGCAATCTTATGCAGATTCAATTGTGTTTACACTCCGTCAGAGTTGCACATGCCCAAGGCTTACACAAAATAGCACGTACATGTAAACATGTACATTTCTGGATGATCTGATGCAAGTAGTATGCCCTGAGAATTTTGAGGATCTGGACACAATCCAACTGTTTAAGATTTTGTTGTTGAGTATAAGATTCCTGATAAGCAAAATAATTTCTTCATTGGAAAAGTGATGAACAATAAAGACAAAGTGGTAAATTAATTCATGCGACAAAAAAATTTATCGGTGTCAATAATAATTTGCCCTTTGATATTGATGTTTCACATATAAACATTAAGTAACATCAATATGGTCATTACTAATTGGTAAAAAAAATGTTTAACCATTCAGTACTGTGTTTATGTTTTCGCCTCTGATAATATGTACAATTATTGATTTTCACAAAAACGTTTCACTGTACCCCCTAACCCTGTTTCACTGTGTCCCATTAATGGGGTACAATGAAACAAGTGCAATCATTTAGAAAATTGTGTTTTACACAACTCTGTTCTTTCAATTGGATTTTTAAAAGCATTTCTTTGCAAGAAGAAAATCCATTTTATGACCAATACTTGGAAACCGTTCAGGCGAAAAAATAAATTAAAAATTTTGTATAATAATTTATTTTTTGTTCCATTGTGCCCCTATCTAGCCTACCTAAGAATAGATTTGAAATTTTTCAAAAATACCAAACTGTACACATTATTAATGAATTGGGTAAATATCATTAAATATAATGTAATTAAATATTATTAACAGAATGTTCTTTTGAGCACTGTAAATATCATTGATTGGTTCGGGTTTTTTGTGAAAGTATGTCCTCATTTAGAAGTTTCTTCTCGGTTATATAATGTATCTAGCAAAGGTGCATGTAGAAATCGTTTACAGAGATATACCACACCATTTCCAAGCATTGAATATTTTACTTACGGAAACAGTAACAAGAATTCTTTATCGTTAAATATGAACAATCGTGTAGTAGGTCAATTAAAAAGAATAATGTACTCTCCAACTCCAGCAGTGTACATATTTGATAATCTCAAATTTACACACAAGTGTAAAAACTTGTTTAAAAAATGTTATAGAATAGAATCACGCTTTAAGAACATAACAATTTACAATATAGGTTAACGTGTACAAAGGAAAATTTATCTAATAACTGTAACATAAGTTTAAGTTATTCAATTATGTGAATAGAGTCATAGACATTAACCATTTTTATAAATGTAATTTGTACGACTGTATAATAATGTATACCCTGTGAATAAACCTACTTATTATATTCCTTGTAAATAGACTGTATTGTAATACTGTGTTAGGTATGTCCCTACAACTTTTTGAAAAAAATATTATTTGTGGCATATGTAGATGTGACATTGATGCAACTGTATTAGCTACTCATGTAATTATTCGACATACAGTGTATTTCTTTACAATATATTATTATAGTACCTATACTATAACTGTAACATAAGTTTAAAACTTGTACAATTATGTGAATAGAATCATAGATATTAAGCATTTTTATAAATATAATTTATACGATTCTATAATAATGGACATACCATGATGTTCCTACTTATTATTTTCCTTGTAACTAGACTGTATTGTAATTCTGTATTAGATACGTACAACTTTTTGAAAATAAACATTATTTGTGGCATATGTAGATGTGAAACTGATTACAATTGTATTAGATACTCATCTAATTATTCGACATACAGTGTATTTGTTCATATTATAATTGTACACTATAACCATTACGTAAGTTTGACTTATTCAATTCTTTGAATGAAATCATAGACATTAAACATTTTTATAAATGTAATTTACATGATTGTACAATAAGGTATATACCACGATGTACCTACTTATTATGTTCCATGTAAATAAACTGTATTGTAATTCTGTATTAGGTACAACTTTTTGAGAATAAATATTATTGGTGAAAGTGATGAAATTGTAGTAGATATTCATCTAATCATTCGACATACAGTGGAATTGTTTATTGTACTACATTATAATAGTATACTATAACTGTAACATAAGTTTAAAACTTGTACAATTAAGTGAATAGAATCATAGACATTAATCATTTTTATAAATGTAATTTATACGATTAATAATGTAACATATATACCATGATATAACTACTTATTATATTCCTTGTAAATAGACTGTATTGTAATTCTGTTTTAACTATGTACAACTTTTTGAAAATAAATATTATTGGTGGCATATGAAGATGTGAAACTGATTGCAATTGTATTAGTTACTCATCTAATTATTGGACATACATGTATTTGTTTATATTATGATTGTACACTATAACCATAACGTAAATTTAACTTATTTAATTGTGAGAATGAAATCATGGACATTAAGCATTTTTATAAATGTAATTTTCATGATTGTACAATAAGGTACATACCATGATGTACCTACTTATTATGTTCCATGTAAATAAACTGTATTGTAATTCTGTATTAGGTACAACTTTTTGAGAATAAATATTATTGGTGAAAGTGATGAAATTGTAGTAGATATTCATCTAATCATTCGACATACAGTGGAATTGTTTATTGTACTACATTATAATAGTATACTATAACTGTAACATAAGTTTAAAACTTGTACAATTAAGTGAATAGAATCATAGACATTAATCATTTTTATAAATGTAATTTATACGATTAATAATGTAACATATATACCATGATATAACTACTTATTATATTCCTTGTAAATAGACTGTATTGTAATTCTGTTTTAACTATGTACAACTTTTTGAAAATAAATATTATTGGTGGCATATGAAGATGTGAAACTGATTGCAATTGTATTAGTTACTCATCTAATTATTGGACATACATGTATTTGTTTATATTATGATTGTACACTATAACCATAACGTAAATTTAACTTATTTAATTGTGAGAATGAAATCATGGACATTAAGCATTTTTATAAATGTAATTTTCATGATTGTACAATAAGGTACATACCATGATGTACCTACTTATTGTGTTCCATGTAAATAGGCTGTATTGTAATTCTGTATTAGGTACAACTTTTTGAGAATAAATATTATTGGTAGGATATGTAGATGTGAAAGTGATGAAATTGTATTAGATACTCATCTAATTATTCGACATACAGTGGAATTGTTTATTGTATATTATAATAGTATAGCATAACTGTAACATAAGTTTAAAACTTGTATAATTATCTGAATAGAATCATAGACATTAATCATTTTTATAAATGTAATTTATACGATTGTATAATAATGTACTTATATACCATGATGTAACCACTTATTATATTCGTTGTAAATAGACTGTATTGTAATTCTGTATTAAGTATGTACAACTTTTTGAAAATAAATATTATTGGTGGCGTATGTAGATGTGAAAGTGATGCAATTGTATTAGATACTCAGTTAATTATTCGACATACAGTGGAATTGTTTATTGTATATTGTAATAGTATACTACAACTATAACATAAGTTTGAAACTTACAATTATGTGAATAGAATCATAGACATTAATCATTTGTATAAATGTAATTTATACGATTGAATAGTAATGTACCTATATACCATGGTGTACCTACTTATTACATTCCTTGTAAATAGACTGTATTGTAATTCTGTATTAGGTATGTACAACCTTTTGAAAATAAATATTATTGGTGGCATATGTAGATATGAAAGTGATGCAGTTGTATTGGTTATACTTGTACTCATATAATTATTCAACATACAGTTTATTTGTTTATTATATGTTATAGCCATTATTCATTTTTATGAATGTGGTTTATACGGTTGTACAATAATGTACATACCACGATGTACCTACTTCTTATATTCCTTGTAAATATACTGTGTACTAGGTATGTACAACTTTTTGAAAATAAATATTATTTATGGTATATGTAAATGTGAAAGTGATGCAGTTGTATTAGTTACTCATCTAATTATTTTACATACAGTGAATTTGTTTATAAACATATGGAACCAAGAACAAGATTCTCTGTTAAATCTGCACGTTCCCTTAAAATCAATCTGTAAGATGTCAAATGGATCCCATTTATTCAGAATTGTGTACCACATTCAGTTTCTGCGACATGGAAGGTTTGCTCAAAGTTTCAAAGTCTAACAAATAATTGTGCATTTCTAGTCCACATTTTTAGAAAAGTTGTGGTTTCTGACAAATGTTTTCGATGGTGTGCCATACACTCAAATTGTACACAAGACATTCTTCAAATACTAGATAGTGAAAAAATTAAACTAGATTGAATGTTTTGTAGAATGTATAGTACTGTTAATGGTATAAATGTAGTTTTAGATAATTTGAATGTCGAAAATGTACATAAACAACTTATTAAGTACCTACCTATAAAAATTGTAAAACTATTGTAAATGAGTGCATAGAAAATGCTGCTTATTATGCTAATCACAAGTGTCTGAGGATATATATCAGCGTAGCAGTAGAAAATGGTATTGAGTACCAATTTAATCATTCTCAAAATGCCAATCATCACGAAATTCATAACTGGATATAGGAAAATCACAAGTGTCTGAGAATATATATTAGCGTAGCAGTAGAAAATGGTATTGAGTACCAATTTAATTTTTCTCAAAATGCCAATCATCACGAAATTCATAACTGGATATTGGAAAATATCCATAAAAGTTAAACTAATTCAATCTCTCTTTTGGGGTGGAAATGTGGACCAGATTTTAGAGCAATAGCCATCTACAGAGTACGACGATTACTATAGAGCGTTAGATTTGTTGTGTACGATCATGAATTTTTCAAAATATGTACTATGAATTGTAATAAATAATATTGTTTACCATACGTGTGTTTGATTTCGAATAAATACTATATCTTTTACATAATACTAATACTTTTGTCATTTTGATGAAGCACATTCTCCACCAGGATGTGGGTATTTAGCTTTTGTATTTTTGGTCCATAAGACCTCCCAAGATGAGATAGCTGTTTCCCAAGAACACCCCAAAAAAGATCAAAAACAGGCACTCATTTCTCAAGAAACAGATCAGTTTCCTAAGAAAAGATGGATATTTCCTAAGAAAAGATAACTATTTCCTAAGAACGGGCGTTCGTTTCCGTAAATGGCGCGCAAAATGTAATTCAACATGGATAGCTTCATAATGCAAGTTGAAGTGAACTATGAAAAACTTTAAGCTTTTTATATTGGAGAAACCTTGGTATTCGAGATGTGAACTGCTATACATTAATATAAGCCGTCATCGGTATTATAGTTACCTGTTTAACATCTAAAAATATGTAAGTATCAGCTGAAAGTAAATTCCTCCATAGCATAAAAGTGGGGAGTGAAGGAGAAGAGGAAAGGACGAGGGTGATAGAGAGAAAGGAAGAGGGAGAACGACAGAGAAGGAAAGCGGAAGGGAGGAGGAGAGAGGGAGAGGGAGATACAGAAGGAGATAGAGATGAAAATGGAGGAGATGTGAGGGAGAAGGGGATGGAGATAAAGATCGAGAAGGAGATGAGTATGGATAGGGAGAGTTAGATGTAAAAAGAAGTGGAAAGGGAGAAAGCGATGTTAATTTCTTAGATACCCTACCTATTTAGTTCTATTTTTAGACATCGAAGGCTTATCTACATTACAACTAAATGTCAGTATTAATCTACATTATTTTACTCCAAACGGGTGGAACAAAGGTTGCAATGATAAAACCGTGCGCATGTGCAAAAGTTAATAATAATCACACGAAGATAAATTTTTGGAAGTAGGTTCGTCAAAGCAGGCTATCTATACTTCCTATCATCCTTGTAAACTTTATGTAATCTAGTGAGAGATTGTCCACATGATGATCACCAGTACTCCGATTATGCCATTGCGTAGGTAGCAGAAGATTTTTCCATGCGTGTATGGTATTCTATCCTGCTTTAGCGATACGGCTGAAACGCTATAAAACATTTATAGCACAGGTTATATCTGCCAACACGATGATGAGAAGTATAGATAGTCAGTTTTGGCGAATTCCATACTGTCACTTGACCGTTGAGACGGTATATTTATACTTCTATGTTAATACTCCATTGTGTATTTCACTGGACTTGGTCATATATATCACGCAATATCTTTTTTAGTTTACTAGACTACAACACGTTTTTCTTTCAAACTGTATTTAGTTAGGAGTTGTTTTACAGAGTCGCGATGGACTAAGATTAAATAAAGAGAAGGGTATAAGACCCACACCACTCACGGTCGTCTAAATGTGATTTAGACATACTTATTATATATTATGAATGTTAACTGTTTTACATATGACCTTGAAGAAGTTAATGAACTTTGGTTCTATTTTTTAATTTCTAAGAATTGTAATATGAGACCTCTTGGTTTGTTTCTCAGCTAAGTCAGTGACCTTAAAATTGTCAGTTAACGTTGGGGTTTGTTTCTTGGTTGGTGACCTTGAAGAACTCATTCAACTTTGGCTTAAACCTCTTGTTTACAAAAACTGGTCAATGAACTTCGACCAAGTCAATGACTTTGAACTGGTTCTATATTTAGATTATTTTAAATTGTAATATGACACCTTTCCCTTTGTTTCTCAGTTAGGGCATTGACAACGCAATAAACTTTCGGGTTTGGTTTTTTTGTTGATGACCTTGAGGAATTCAATGAACTTGGCACTACCATATGGCAACACATCATTATCTTTAGATTTCTTGTCAAAAAGGCGGCATTGACGCGACATTCTCTTGATCACTTATTTTAGTTGCCTATTTGTCTGTCTCTCTCTTACACATTTAAATTACTGATGTGATCCAGAAGTGGGGATATATACTTTTACGATTGATCTCGCTTTTTGCTAAAAGTGAATTTTTTTTTATATTTAACATTTAAATTGCTTAGAAATTTATCATTAGTTATTTTTGAATTCAGAAAGTTGCTGTCGTTTAAAACATTTTTCACATTTCACATTTCAATTTCTATCAATTGTAACATCTAAATTCTTTTATATTTAAAAACGAAATTTCTCTGTTCTGCTCTTTCTTTCTCCTAGTTGCATTGTGGAACAGAACACTTTACCTTGGGCTTTTATTTAATTATAAAATTTTAGGGAATGCATAATAAATGTAGATAATTTAATATCTGATTTTCAATACTTAAAGTAATGGCGTTAGCGTGTGCTTACTAAATTTGTAGGTTACTTTCTTCATAAACGTTTGAGCCATACTTCGGCCTATCCTATACTATACTGTCATATACAAAAGTAATTGTAATTTATTTTGTTGTAATTTTTTTATCAATTATTTACAGTAGGCAATGTACTGTTCAAATATTCAGAAGTACGCAAATACATCCATATAATCTATCGGAATTAGTTTACGTGGAATTAGTTTACGTTTATTTGATTTCATTTAAATTGTCAACAAATAATAATAATTGGTTGTGTCTGCAAGCGTATATTCCTTTGCCTTTTTAAAAAGGGAGAAAATGTTTATACACTCGTGTATTTTCGCATAATGTCGTTGAATCTACAGTTACCACAGGCCTGCCAACATTTATTTTATATTTTTGATCCCTCAAAACTAAAAAGTTGCTAATTATGTAAAAAAAAGCTACAATCGACATATCTCACGCCATTTTGCTTTTTCCTAGATGTTTTGTTAGACGTTCTAAATCTCAGTGAAAGTATTTTAGATTAATATATATATTTAAACATATATTTTAATAAAATACAGTTGAAAATAATATTACGTACATCCTTTCACATTATACGTAAAGATGAACTCCACTAATCATATTTTAAAACTGGTAAGTTTTTAAATTATAATATTATATAGGTTATGTCACCTTTGAATAAATGTAATACTTTTATTCACAAACTAATAACGTATATTACTTATATTTCAGCAACGACTCTGCCAAAAAGTTTCTTTTATTGAGAAGATAGTGTTACCATACCTCTTTTCAGTTAGAAAGTTATATAAATTGAAAAAGTCAAAGGTTAATACTTTACTTCTTGGAATACTTTGTGAAATGCACACCATTGTAACATCGGTATTAGATACTTTAAGACGTATTGATCGCGACCGGAACTCCAAACGTAAGTACTTAGAAAGAGATTCTTAAAACTATTAAACACAGGTATTTTTAGACCATACCCAAACGGAAAAATAAAAAACATTAATGTAAAAAGGGGGGAAATGTTGTACCTGCAGGAGCAAATAAATAAATACATCAAGGAATATTTAAAGTATTTTTATTTACGATTTAAACCTTTAGAAATCCACATTTTAACACCTAAAGTATCAAGTGTTCTATTAATGAAAATTGAATACAGAGTACGCGTAGATCCGCCATATTGTTGCTTCCTCAGGATTATTTTCAAATATAAAAAAGCTTGTCTAAGCTGAAAAGCGAGTAATAGTAGTTTATACACAGATTACAAAAGTGAATTTCATGCAGACACAAATCTATTAATAAGTAAACACTTTCAATAGGCATAAGTTATGTTTCTCAAATCTTTGAAATGACGACGTTAGTTGCGATTAAAATAAAACATTTGCATTAAATTAAAATAATCATACTTGAACAATTTATGTATTGTTATTACAAGGAACGTATCGAAATCAAACGCAATTAGAACACCACACAGGTACATACCGGCAAGGGCTAACTAGCTCGTCATTACGACCGTGAGTTTTACTAATAATTTCAGTTACGTTAACGGTAACTTAAATCGGGTAATCTTATTGAACGCCACCCTGTGTTAAATCAGGCAAAAGTAGGCTAACAGATAAAGATGCGCTAGTAAAAAACAGGAAAAAATACATGAACCTACCTCTTGCAGGTCACACACTTCGGTTGCTATCCTCTTAGGTCGAATCTGAAACGTAATCCTCGAAAAACACCAAAGTATAGCTTTCACTTTACGGATTTACCAGAACTTCCAAACTCACAAACTTAGTTCCTACAGAAAATTAAAATTCTAAATTTTGAATTCAGCCATTTTATCTTAACTTTAAACAAAACTCTCACCGTCGTTAACTTAATTGATGTCTCAAACTAAAAGAGATCGTCAACAGATCTGAACGTTCAAGCATAACATTGATCAACACGATTTTAGCATCTCTAAACTGCTTCTTTACAAATAATCAACTGTATAAAACAAACTCAATAATTAACAATTGTCTACTGTATGAATGTAAATAGTCCATGTACACCCCAATACATTTTAAATCAACAATATAAGTTCTTATCTACAAATAAGAACTTGAAATTCACCCCTTAAAATTTTAATACACATAATATCACTTTTCCTTTCTTTTACTTCAACAAAAGTGCTTGCGTGAGAAAAGACGGCATATGCCTTTTTTAGTTAAACAAAACCTTCAAAATAATATACTCAATTTAGCACGTCGTCACCAGCAGATAAGGGAAAACGATCAATAAAATACTTAAGTAATTAAATACCTAAATAATTTCGTAAATATGTCGTTTAAGAATGTTTCAATAACAAATAATAATCTGGTAGACACCACAGAAGCCAATTACGCATACTCGTTACAAACCACATTTTCATTAATTTTCAAACTATATTTATTACAGATCAATTTTAAATTAAAGAACTACGTGGCTGAATAGTCATACTTCTCTCCACCAAGTTTAATCTTCTCAATATTAATAAATTTTAATGCAAAAGGTGCCAGCGTAATAACTTTTGTAGTCCCACAGTTTCTTGAAGTATAATTATAATTTCAATTAATCACATCTTCTCACCCAATTGACACCCGATAACAATTACCCGTATATTAAATAAACCATTTGATTATTTAAAAGGTTTAACAGACCCGATTATTTTTCCCTTAAATGATACCAGTACATAGGGGAAAACGACACACACACACACACACACACACACACACACACACACACACACACACACACACACACACACACACACACGCAGACGCAGACGCAGACGCAAACGCAGACGCAGACGCAGACGCAGACGCAGACGCAGACGCAGACGCAGACGCAGACGCAGACGCAGACGCAGACGCAGACGCAGACGCAGACGCACGCACGCACGCACGCACGCACGCACGCACACACACACACACACTCAAACTCTACACAGTCACACACACACTCACACACACACACACACACACACACACACTCACACTCACACTCACAGACATACACTCACACACACACACACTCACTAACTCACACTCACACTCACACGCACACTCACAGACATACTCACACACACACACACACTCACTAACTCACACTCACACTCACACTTACACTCACACTCACACACCAATTAAAAAATGTGAGACTAGAGAAAGTCACGGCAATGCCGCCTTTTTGACAGGAAATCTAAAGATAATGATGTGTTGCCATATAGTAGTGGCAAGTTCATTGAATTCCTCAAGGTCATCAACAAAAAACTAAACCCGAAAGTTTATTGCGTCTTCAAGGACCTAACTGAGAAACAAAGCGGAAAGTGTCATATTACCATTTAAAATAATCTAAATATAGAACCAGTTCAAAGTCGTTGACTTGGCCTAAGTTCATTGACCGGTTCTTGTAAACAAGAGGAGGTTTTAACGCAAAGTTCAATAAGTTCTTCATGGTCACCAACCAAGAAACAAACCCCAACGTTAACTGGCCATTTTAAGGTTACTGACTTAGCTGAGAAACAAACCAAGAGGTCTCATATTGAAATTTCTAGAAATTAAAAATAGAACCAAAGTTCATTAACTTCTTCAAGGTCATATGTAAAACAGTTAACATTCATAATATATAATAAGTATGTCTACATCACATTTAGACGACGGTGAGTGGTGTGGTTCTTATACCCTCCTCTTTATTTAATCTTAGTCCATCGCGAGTCTGTAAAACAACTCCTAACTAAATACAGTTTGAAAGAAAGACGTGTTGTAGTCCAGTAAACTAAAAAAGATATTGCGTGATATATATGACCAAGTCCAGTGAGATATACAATGGGGTATTAACATAGAAAAATCAATATACCGTCTCAACGGTCAAGTGACAGTATGGAATTCGCCAAAACTGACTATCTATACTTCTCATCATCGTGTTGGCAGATATAACCTGTGCTATAAATGTTTTATAGCGTTTCAGCCGTATCGCTAAAGCAGGATAGAATACCATACACGCATGGAAAAATCTTCTACTACCTACGCAATGGCATAATCGGAGTACTGGTGATCATCATGTCGACAATCTCTCACTAGATTACATAACGTTTGCAAGGATGATAAGATGTATAGATAGCCAGTTTTGACGAACCTACTTCCAAAAACTTATCTTCGTGTGATTATTATTAACTTTTGCACATGCGCGCGGTTTTATCATTGCAACCTTTGTTCCACCCCTTTGGAGTAGATTAATACTGACATTTAGTTGTAATGTAAATAAGCCTTCGATGTCTAAAAATAGAACTAAATAGGTAGGGTGTCTAAGAAATTAACATCGCTTTCTCCCTTTCCACTTCCTTCTTCATCTAACTCTCTCTATCCATACTCATCTCCTTCTCGATCTTTATCTCCATCCCCTTCTCCCTCACATCTCCTCCATTTTCATCTCAATCTCCCTCTCCCTCTCTCCTCCTCCCTTCCGCTTTCGTTCTCTGTCGTTCTCCCTCTTCCTTTCTCTCTATCACCCTCGTCCTTTCCTCTTTTCCTTCACTCCCCACTTTTAGCTATGGAGGAGTTTCCTTTCAGCTGATACTTACATATGTTTAGATATTAAACACGTAACTAATATAATACCGATCACAGCTTATATTAATGTATAGCAGCTCACATCTCGAATACCAAGGTCCCTCCAATATAAAAAGCATAAGGTATTTCATAGTTCACTTCAACATATACATGTTGAATTACATTTTTGCGCGCCATTTACGGAAACGACCGCCCGTTCTTAGGAAATAGTTTTCTTTTCTTAGAAAATATCCATCTGTTCTTAGGAAACTGATCTGTTTCTTGAGAAATGGGTGCCTGTTATTGATCTTTTTTGGGGTGTTTTTGGGAAACAGCTATCTCATCTTGGGACGTTTTATGTACAAAAAATACAAAAACTAAATACCCAGATCCTGGTGGAGAATGTACTTCATCAAAATGACAAAAGTATTAGTATTATGTAAAAGATATAGTATTTATTCGAAACCAAATACACATATGGTAAACATAATATTATTTATTACAATTCATAGTACATATTTTTAAAAATTCATGATCGTATACAACAAATCTAACGTTCTATCGTAATCGTCGTATTCTGTAGATGGCTATTACTCTAAAATCTGGTCCACATTTCCACCCCAAAAAAGAAATTGAATTAGTTCAACTTTTATGGATATTTTCCAATATCCAGTTATGAATTTCGTGATGATTGGCATTTTGAGAAAGATTAAATTGGTACTCAATACCATTTTCTACTGCTACGCTAATATATATTCTCAGACACTTGTGATTACCATAATAAGCAGCATTTTCTATGCACTCATTTATAATAGTTTTACAATTTTTATCTTAATAAGTTGTTTATGTCCATTTTCTACATTCAACTTATCTAAAACTACATTTACACCATTTACAGTACTATACATTCTACAAAACATTAAATCTAGTTTAATTTTTTCACTATCTAGTATTTGAAGAATGTCTTGTGTACAATTTGAGTATGTGGCATAGCATCGGAAACATTTGTCAGAAACCACAACTTTTCTAAAAATGTCGACTAGAAATGCACAATTATTTGTTACACTTTGAAACTTTGAGCAAACCTACCATGTCGCAGAAACTGAATGTGGTACACAATTCTGAATAAACGGGATCCATTTGACATCTTACAGGTTGATTTTAAGGGAACGTGCAGATTTAACAAAGAACCTTGTTCTTGGTTCCATATGTTTAAAAACAAATTCACTGTATGTAAAATAATTAGATGAGTAACTAATACAACTGCATCACTTTCACATCTACATATACCACAAATAATCTTTATTTTCAAAAAGTTGTACATACCTAGTACACAGTCTATTTACAAGGAATATAATAAGTAGGTACATCGTGGTATGTACATTATTGTACAACCGAATAAATCACATTCATAAAAATGATTAATGTGTATGATTTTATTCCCACAATTGAATAAGTCAATACTTATGTTATGGTTATAACATATAATAAACAAATAAACTGTATGTTGAATTATTAGATAAGTACAGATATAACCAATACAACTGCATCACTTTCATATCTACATATGCCACTAATAATATTTATTTTCAAAAAGATGTACATATCTAGTACAGAATGACAATACAGTCTATTTACAAGGAATGTAATAAGTAGGTACACCATGGTATATAGGTACAGTATTATACAATCGTATAAATTACATTTATAGAAATGATTAATGTCTATGATTCTATTCACATAATTGTAGAAGTTTCAAACTTATGTTATAGTTATAGTATACTATTACAATATACAATAAACAATTCCACTGTATGTCGAATAATTAGCTGAGTATCTAATACAATTGCATCACTTTCACATCTAATATGCCACCAATAATTTTCAAAAAGTTGTACATAATAAGTAGGTACATCATGGTATGTACCTTATTGTACAATCATGTAAATTACATTTATAAAAATGCTTAATGTCCATGATTTCATTCTCACAATTAAATAAGTTAAATTTACGTTATGGTTATAGTGTACAATTATAATATAATTGTATATAGGTACATTATTAATCGTATAACTTACATTTATAAAAATGATTAATGTCCATTCACACAATTAAATAAGTCAAACTTACGTTATGGTTATAGTGTACAATTATAATATAAACAAATACATGTATGTCGAATAATTAGATGAGTAACTAATAGAATTGCAATCAGTTTCACATCTACATATGCCACCAACAATATTTATTTTCCAAAAGTTGTAGGTACATACTTAATACAGAATTACAATACAGTCTATTTACAAGGAATATAATAAGTAGTTACATCATGGTATATAGGTACATTATTAATCATATAAATTACATTTATAAAAATGATTAATGTCTATGATTCTATTCACATAATTGTACAAGTTTTAAACTTATGTTACAGTTACAGTATACTATTATAATATACAATAAACAATTCCACTGTATGTCGAATAATTAGATGAGTATCTAATTCAATTTCATCACTTTCACATCTACATATCCCAACAATAATATTTATTCTCAAAAAGTTGTACCTAATACAGAATTACAATACAGTTTATTTACATGGAACATAATAAGTAGGTACATCATGATAATAGGTACATTATTATACAATTGTACAAATTACATTTATAAAAATGATTACTGTCTATGATTCTATTCAGATAATTGTACAAGTTTTAAACTTATGTTACAGTTATAGTATACTATTATAATATACAATAAACAATTCCACTGTATGTCGAATAAGACCTCCCAAGATGAGATAGCTGTTTCCCAAGAACACCCCAAAAAAGATCAAAAACGGGCACTCATTTCTCAAGAAACAGATCAGTTTCCTAAGAACAGATGGATATTTCCTAAGAAAAGATAACTATTTCCTAAGAACGGGCGTTCGTTTCCGTAAATGGCGTGGAAAAATGTAATTGAACATGGATAGCTTCATAATGCAAGTTGAAGTGAACTATGAAAAACGTTAAGCTTTTTATATTGGAGGAACCTTGGTATTCGAGATGTGAACTGCTATACATTAATATAAGCTGTAATCGGTATTATAGTTACCTGTTTAACATCTAAAAATATGTTAAGTATCAGCTGAAAGTAAATTCTTCCATAGCATAAAAGTTGGGAGTGAAGGACAAGAGGAAAGGACGAGGGTGGTAGAGAGAAAGGAAGAGGGAGAACGACAGAGAAGGAAAGCGGAAGGGAGGAGGAGAGAGGGAGAGGGCGATAGAGAAGGAGATAGAGATGAAAATGGAGGAGATGTGAGGGAGAAGGGGATGGAGATAAAGATCGAGAAGGAGATGAGTATGGATAGGGAGAGTTAGATGTAGAAAGAAGTGGAAAGGGAGAAAGCGACGTTAATTTCTTAGATACCCTACCTATTTAGTTCTATTTTTAGACATCGAAGGCTTATCTACATTACTAAATGTCAGTATTAATCTACATTATTCTACTCCAAACGGGTGGAACAAAGGTTGCAATGATAAAACCGTGCGCATGTGCAAAAGTTAATAATAATCACACGAAGATAAATTTTTGGAAGTAGGTTCGTCAAAACAGGCTATCTATACTTCCTATCATCCTTGTAAACTTTATGTAATCTAGTGAAAGATTGTCCACATGATGATCACCAGTACTCTGATTATGCCATTGCGTAGGTAGCAGAAGATTTTTCCATGCGTGTATGGTATTCTATCCTGCTTTAGCGATACGGCTGAAACGCTATAAAACATTTATAGCACAGGTTATATCTGCCAACACGATGATGAGAAGTATAGATAGTCAGTTTTGGCGAATTCCATACTGTCACTTGACCGTTGAGACGGTATAATGATTTTTCTATGTTAATACCCCATTGTATATCTCACTGGACTTGGTCATATATATCACGCAATATCTTTTTTAGTTTACTAGACTACAACACGTTTTTCTTTCAAACTGTATTTAGTTAGGAGTTGTTTTACAGAGTCGCGATGGACTAAGATTAAATAAAGAGAAGGGTATAAGACCCACACCACTCACGGTCGTCTAAATGTGATTTAGACATACTTATTACATATTATGAATGTTAACTGTTTTACATATGACCTTGAAGAAGTTAATGGACTTTGGTTCTATTTTTTAATTTCTAAGAATTGTAATATGAGACCTCTTGGTTTGTTTCTCAGCTAAGTCAGTGACCTTAAAATTGTCAGTTAACGTTGGGGTTTGTTTCTTGGTTGGTGACCTTGAAGAACTCATTCAACTTTGGGTTAAAACCTCTTGTTTACAAAAACTGGTCAATGAACTTCGACCAAGTCAATGACTTTGAACTGGTTCTATATTTAGATTATTTTAAATTGTAATATGACACCTTTCCCTTTGTTTCTCAGTTAGGGCGTTGACAACGCAATAAACTTTCGGGTTTGGTTTTTTTGTTGATGACCTTAAGGAATTTAATGAACTTGGCACTACCATATGGCAACACACCATTATCTTTAGATTTCCTGTCAAAAAGGCGGCATTGCCGCGACATTCTCTCGATCACTTATTTTAGTTGCCTATTTGTCTGTCTCTCTCTTACACATTTAAATTACTTATGTGATCCAGAAGTGGGGATATATACTTTTACGATTGATCTCGCTTTTTGCTAAAAGTGAATTTTTTTTTATATTTAACATTTAAATTGCTTAGAAATTTATCATTAGTTATTTTTGAATTCAGAAAATTGCTGTCGTTTAAAACATTTTTCACATTTCACATTTCAATTTCTATCGATTGTAACATCTAAATTCTTTTATATTTAAAAAGGAGTGTTCTCTGTTCTGCTCTTTCTTTCTCCTAGTTGCATTGTGGAACAGAACACTTTACCTTGGGCTTTTATTTAATTATAAAATTTTAGGGAATGCATAATAAATGTAGATAATTTAATATCTGATTTTCAATACTTAAAGCGTGTGCTTACTAAATTTGTAGGTTACTTTCTTCATAAACATTTGAGCCATACTTCGGCCTATCCTATACTATACTGTCATATACAAAAGTAATTGTAATTTATTTTTTTGTAATTTTTTTATCAATTATTTACAGCAGGCAATGTACTGTTCAAATATTCAGAAGTACGCAAATGCATCCATATAATCTATCGGAATTAGTTTACGTGGAATTAGTTTACGTGTATTTGATTTCATTTAAATTGTCAACAAATAATAATAATTGGTTGTGTCTGCAAGCGTATATTCCTTTGCCTTTTTAAAAAGAGAGAAAATGTTTATACACTCGTGTATTTTCGCATAATGTCGTTGAATCTACAGTTACCACAGGCCTGCCAACATTTATTTTATATTTTTGATCCCTCAAAACTAAAAAGTTGCTAATTATGTAAAAAAAAGCTACAATCGACATATCTCACGCCATTTTGCTTTTTCCTAGATGTTTTGTTAGACGTTCTAAATCTCAGTGAAAGTATTTTAGATTAATATATATATTTAAACATACATTTTAATAAAATACAGTTGAAAATAATATTACGTACATCCTTTCATATTATACGTAAAGATGAACTCCACTAATCATATTTTAAAACTGGTAAGTTTTTAAATTATAATATTATATACGTTATGTCACCTTTGAATAAATGTAATACTTTTATTCACAAACTAATAACGTACATTACTTATATTTTAGCAACGACTCTGCCAAAAAGTTTCTTTTATTGAGAAGATAGTGTTACCATACCTCTTTTCAGTTAGAAAGTTATATAAATTGAAAAAGCCAAAGGTTAATATTTTACTTCTTGGAATACTTTGTGAACTGCACACCATTGTAACATCGGTATTAGATACTTTAAGACGCATTGATCGCGACCGGAACTCCAAACGTAAGTATTTAGAAAGAGATTCTTAAAACCATTAAACACAGATATTTTTAGACCATACCCAAACGGAAAAATAGAAAACATTAATGTAAAAGAGGGGGGAAATGTACCTGCAGGAGTAAATAAATAAATACATCAAGGAATATTTAAAGTATTTTTATTTACGATTTAAACCTTTAGAAATCCCCATTTTAACATCTAAAGTATCAAGTGTTCTATTAATAAAAATTGAATACAGAGTACGCGTAGATTCAGGACTTTAGTATAATAATTATCATTACGAAGAACTTTCAAAAGGGAATGACTTTAGGACACTTCATGTACGTTTATAATTACCACTAATAACTAGATCATTATAAATCTAAGTATTGTTGAAAGTGTTCTGGGTCCCACGTTCAAGACTGTTTAACTGTAACTGTTTGTATAACAGTGTTAGGGGCTAAGGTGTGTGCGTATCCGCCATATTGTTGCTTCCTCAGGATTATTTTCAAATATAAAGAAGCTTGTCTAACCTGAAAGGCGAGTAATAGTAATTTATACACAGATTACAACCGTATAAATCACATTCATAAAAACTATTAATGTGTATAATTTTATTCCCACAATTGAATAAGTCAGTACTTATGTTATGGTTATAACATATAATAAACAAATAAACTGTATGTTGAATAATTAGATGAGTACAAGTATAACCAATACAACTGCATCACTTTCATATCTACATATGCCACCAATAATATTTATTTTCAAAAAGTTGTACATACCT
Source organism: Vesta saturnalis (assembly GCA_036346205.1). NCBI lineage: Eukaryota > Metazoa > Arthropoda > Insecta > Coleoptera > Lampyridae > Vesta > Vesta saturnalis. The sequence goes on from JARFJB010000793.1 coordinate 4,010,108, forward strand.
AATACAGAATTACAATACAGTCTATTTACAAGGAATATAATAAGTAATCATGGTATATAGGTACATTATTATCCAATCGTATAAATTACATTTATAAAAATGATTAATGTGTATGATCCTATTCACATAATTGTACAAGTTTTAAACTTATGTTATAGTTATAGTATACTATTACAAACAATTCCACTGTATGTAGAATAATTAGCTGAGTACCTAATACAATTGCATCACTTTTACATCTACATATGCCACCAATAATATTTATTTTCAAAAAGTTGTACATACTTAACACAGAATTACAATACAGTCTACAAGGAATATAATAAGTAGTTACATCATGGTATATAGGTACATTATTATACAATCCTATAAATTGCATTTATAAAAATGATTAATGTCTATGATTCCATTCAGATAATTGTACAAGTTTTAAACTTGTGTTACAGTTATAGTATACTATTATAATATACAATAAACAATTCCACTGTATGTCGAATAATTAGATGAGTATCTAATACAATTTCATCACTTTCACATCTACATATCCCACCAATAATATTTACTCTCAAAAAGTTGTACCTAATACAGAATTACAATACAGTCTATTTATATGGAACATAATAAGTAGGTACATCATGGTATGTAGGTACATCATGTAAATTACATTTATAAAAATGCTTAATGTCCATTCGTACAATTAAATAAGTCAAACTTACGTTATGGTTATAGTGTACAATTATAATATAAACAAATACATGTATGTCAAATAATTAGATGAGTAACTAATACAATTGCAATCAGTTTCACATCTACATATGCCACCAATAATATTTATTTCCAGAAAGTTGTACATACTTAATACAGAATTACAATACAGTCTATTTACAAGGAATATAATAAGTAGTTACATCATGGTATATAGGTACATTATTAATCGTATAAATTACATTTATAAAAATGAATAATGTCATGATTCTATTCACATAGTTGTACAAGTGTTAAACTTATGTTACAGTTATAGTATACTATTATAATATACAATAAACAATTCCACTGTATGTCGAATAATTAGATGGGTATCTAATACAATTTCATCACTTTCACATCTACATATCCTACCAATAATATTTATTCTCAAAAAGTTGTACCTAATACAGAATTACGATACAGTTTATATACATGGAACATAATAGGTAGGTACATCATGGTATATAGGTACATTATTATACAATTGTATAAATTACATTTATAAAAATGATTACTGTCTATGATTCTATTCAGATAATTGTACAAGTTTTAAACTTATGTTACAGTTATAGTATACTATTATAATATACAATAAACAATTCCACTATATGTCGAATAATTAGATGAGTATCTTATACAATTTCATCACTTTCACATCTACATATCCCACCAATAACATTTATTCTCAAAAAGTTGAACCTAATACGGAATTACAACGCAGTCTATTTACATGGAACATAATAAGTAGGTACATCGTGGTATGTACCTTATTGTACAATCATGTAAATTACATTTATAAAAATGCTTAATGTCCATGATTTCATTCACACAATTAAATAAGTCAAACTTATGTTATGGTTATAGTGTACAATAATAATATAAACAAATACATGTATGTTGAATAATTAGATGAGTAACTAATACAATTGCAATCAGTTTCACAGCTACATATGCCACCAATAATATTTATTTTCAAAAAGTTGTACATACTTAATACAGAATTACAATAGTCTATTTACAAGGAATATAATAAGTAGTTACATCATGTTATATAGGTACATTATTAATCGAATAAATTACATTTACAAAGATTATTAATGTCTATGATTCTATTCACATAATTGTACAAGCTTTAAACTTATGTTACAGTTATAATATACTATTATAATATACAATAAACAATTCCACTGTATGTCGAATAATTAAATGAGTACCTAATACAATTTCATCACTTTCATATCTACATATCCCACCAATAATATTTATTCTCAAAAAGTTGTACCTAATACAGAATTACAATACAGTTTATTTACATGGAACATAATAAGTAGGTACATCATGGTATGTACCTTATTGTACAACCATGTAAATTACATTTATAAAAATGCTTAATGTCCATGATTTCATTCTAACGATTGAATAAGTCAAACTTATGTTATGATTATAGTGTACAATTATAATATAACAAATACACTGCATGTCGAATAATTAGATGAGTAACTAATACAATTGCAATCAGTTTCACATCTACATATGCCACCAATAATATTTATTTTCAAAAAGTTGTACATACAATTGCATTTTACAATTATAACCGAAAGCTATCTTTTGCACGTTTGTCCACGCCCACCTTTACACAAATATAAATATAATCAACAAACAACAATGCTCATTCGCCCAAGTACATGAGCGAGGGAGCCCTGTACGGCGTGACGCTTACACCTTTATTTTTAGCAGAGCCTGGTTGCGTAATTAGGTACTTTTTGTAAGGCAATGCTTGATTTTTAATACGTTACATAGGCTTGTAGAATGATTTGCTGCAAGCTTTAATTTATATTAAAATACCTACTTACACTTGAATATATTCCCTTTTGTTAAACACTTTACCACAACGCGGCGAGTTAAGGTACGCGGTTTAAGCTTGAGGCAACGACTATTAATGATAGATTAATTTTTGGGAAAAACTTACTTTAAAACCTACACAAAAAGAAAACGAATTAGCGTTTTAGTTTTTCTAAGAGGTACACGACAAAATATTTATAGACCGAACGGTTTAGAATGGGAGTTTCTAATTAAAACAATCAAAGTAATCCGGCTCAATCCAAACTTCAACCGCAACTGCCCCTCTTTCGACATCAACTAACTATATTTACTCCCGAAAATCAATCCCCGTCTTTCAAAAGTAATAAAAAAACAAGAAATTATTACGTGTGAAGAGTTTTCCACATTTCTTACTGAACGAAATCTTAATTTTAAAAATATGCATTCGTCCGTAATAAACCCTACATTTAGGTCTCGAGTTTCAAAGTAGGTACCAAAAAAGTTGTCTTTGATCACGACCTGTACCGGCGTAATTAATTATTAAACTAGTGACATTTTTACGTCAAGAATGTGCGCGTAGAACTACTCAACGATTCGTTACACTCCTTCAATAAAAGCGGACACCTGTTAGCTAACCCCCAAACATACGTTTTTTCAACCCTTAGCCAGATATCAGTTACATACATTCCCACATTTCTTACATAAAAATACATAAAATAAAGTACTCCGAAAACATTAGCAAATTACGACGTATTGTCAAGATATTAAAAACCCACTACTTTTCTATCGCGGTAACAATGGAGATTTGACAAACGTTTATTACAATAATAACATTTTCGCGGTCCGTTACCCACATAAAGTTACACAGTTTAAACACTTCATTCTTTTATTAACTTAATAATTTCAACAAATATATAATTTTAATTATCAATATAAAAGATAATACTGGTGCGTATTATCTTAAAAAAAGTAATTATCCATAAAAAAATTTCTGCCCAATTTGCTTACGCTGAATTATTTTATTCCAAAGTAATAAATGTGAATAATCTGGTATAAGCTATAATTGGTTATTCAATTATTTTTGTGAATTTAATCAGTACAAACTTCCAAAAAGTGAATCACTCAGTATGTTTTGACAAATTGACATTACACTTTCTGATAAGGATCAATATTTTATGTTCGCTATACATCAAAAAAGGGTTTATGATAATGCAATAGTTTCATTAAATAATTTACAATTTAAAATGAACAGTTACAATTACACTCTTTTATTCTGACCCTTTCAGGTACACTCAACAAACTTATCCCTCTGTAGTTTGTACATTCACTTTTAATTCCCTTACCTCCATACAGCGGAACAGTACTAGCACTTTTCCAATCGATTGCTACTTTTCCACGCTTAATATGTGTATTAAATAATTCACACAATCCTACTTCAAGCTTTGACATCCATATTTTAGCATTTTACCAGTAATTTCATCTACACATACAGTGTTTTACCATGCTTCAACTTTTGTACAGCTGTCATTATCTCGAAAAATCTGGGAACACTGGATCTGTGATGGGACCTGCAACAAACAAAACACACCCAAGTACGTAACAAAATTTAAAACACAATAGCTAAGCTATTACCATCAGCGGTCGACCGCTGACGATGATTTTTGCATGGTAGTCGTGTGTATTTTGTTTGTTTCATTACCTCCATATTCTTCTTGGTTAACTTCTCAGTCAGTTTACTCTCACTTCGATACAACTTTCCACAATACTATTGCCAGCATTTTCTCAATCCCAACTCACCCCACATACAATTACATCTCATGTATAAAGCTCATTAAATCTGGGTCATTTGTTATTTTTAATTTAGTCGTCAACACCCTCAATAAGCCTATTACAGGGACTATCATGTAATAGGCTTATTATCACAGGAGCAAATAAATGGAATGTACAGCTTATTGATTAATTAAGAAAATTATATAAATCAATATGCTATAATAAAATTACAAAACAATTGTCATAACATTCAACAAAAATAAAACAATTACGTGATTCCTAAATTGCAAAAATTTGGGAGATTTATATCAGTATTACATAAATTAAAACAATTGTACATTCTATAAAAAGCGAGTCGAGTGTCAAGTTCAAATGTTAAAAAATGTCTTGATACCTTTGCAGGGAATCTTAAATTTTAATAGACTTGATGATTCGGCATCACCAAATGCACTGTGAACTAATTTTTATAAATATGCCAGTTAGAATATTGTAAAGTCCTGTTTTATACTTATCAGATGTAATTCAGGCAGTATATGTTACATTGTGATGAGGATATTGTGCTTATCACACCAATGTTTGATTTTATTTTTAAATATGTTTTATGGAATACTAGAAAAATATGAATGTTATTAAACAGTTTGTAATTCCTAATTACAAATGCCAACATTTTATTACAGTTCAAAGTTGTTACTGACAGATCATTCTGCAACACCAGACTTACTTATGTCATTAATTGTTTGAATCACTTTCATATAATCAGACAATATATTAGAGTTTATTATGTGTCTTATGTCATTAATAAAAAGAAAAAATAAAAGTGACCTAATATATAGACATTATATGCTATAAATAAATGTTTGTCATGAAGGTTTGACATCATTGTAAGTAATATCGCATATTATCCAGTCGATTGAATGCCTTAATGAAATATATTGTGTGATACTTATAAGGTTTAATTTATCACAGTAGATCTGCATCAAAAAACCCATGTTGATATGATACTTTACCTTACCTAGAAAGTGACAATTTCAGACAACGAAGATTCAAATACTACATAATATGGAAATTGGGCCATAGTTCACAATATTTATTTTTTCTCCTATTTAAAATCCAGGACAGACTCGCACTTTCTTCCATTCCTTTGGGAAACTTCCAGAAGGCAATATAACATTGAAGATGTAACAGAACAGTTTGTATTATATTGTTCCACTGCAGGTAACTTATCAAATCTCATCTACTTAGGTTTTAATTTCTTAAAGTGTCTTAATACCAATTCTGTTTGGTTATTCTGGTGTTTGATCTTTTTAAAGTACTTCCTTAGAATGTTTACTAAAGCCATTGAATACACTTTATGGATTTGCCAATTCTACATCTTTGAAATAGATTGATGCCGATAGACAAGACATGTTACTTAAATTATTAGCTATTACTACACCAAAACTGCAATTTGGTCTTCTGAAATTTTTAAGAAATTGGTCTTTGTTTGAGTAATACATTTTTTTTATTGGTTTTCGTAGAATAAAGTACAACCAGTGTGTTTGTAACCTTATTAATATAATGGTACAACACTATTTTCTGATTATACCAGACTGTACATTTAGTTTTGTTTTTTACACTAGTTTCAGGAACATGGTGCTCAATACATTGATAAAATGAATTGTAACACAGATTTTACATCCTGCCTCATAACTTCAGAGATGACGTGATTAAAGGTTCAACTCTAAATGTTATGTATAAGGCCAGATGTATTTATCCTCGTCAACAATGGGGGTATCTATACTCTATAAATACTTTCATATCATCAGCATAAGACAATATATTAGGGTTTATATTTAAACCATTGTTATTAATAAGGAGAAGAAATAAAAGTAGCCCAAGATTTGACCACTGTGGGACACCGCTTGCTTGTAACACCCTTTTCTGAATGAAAAGGACTTTACTTTATGTTACCTTTATTTGCCTTAGGCTAGCTCAATCGGATTTTAAATTCATAAAAAGGGGCGTGGTTCGCATATTTCTGCTGGGGTTGATCACTGTACACACTGAATCATACTCATACAAGGGTTTTATATTTATATTAATCCTATTCCTTTATGCATACTAAATATCGACACGTCCACGTGTTTCGACGAGGGAACTGTCGGCCAGGCGTAGGGCGCGGTGTGTAGCGTGCTTGGATCTACACGGTTGACTATAAATAGATTCTTTACCTTTTCTCCGAGGTAGGTTCTCGAAGCTCCGGTGTCGATTAACACGTATACGGTGATCTTGAATATTTCCATCTTAAGAAATATCGGTCATCGGAGGGGCGGGGTGACCATTTGTCTGTGTTTCTGGTATTGATCTTCTTCACGGTCTGTAGCCAAGCAGTCCATTCTGTGGCGGTTGTTTTGTCTCCAGGTCTCTGAGCTGGGGTAGTTAAAGGTCCCTGGTGTTTCCTTACCGGCGTAAGAAGTTTCCCGTCCACGGGCAGCGGCAGTCGCATGATAATACGTCTTTCTTTCCACGTCCGGAACAGAATGCTTTGAAAGGGCCTCTGCGTTTATCCTTCATATGGCCGGTCTTTCCACATCGCCAGCAGACGTCTACACGGCTACACGGGGTGGTTGCTAAGTTATATAGAGCACGTAGCTTTATATAACTTATAGATGTATAAACACTGTATGCTGCAAATAACTGTCTGACATGAAGGTACGAATTGATCATACGTATTATATTGTCTTGTAATCCACGATTTGACATCTATGTAAGTAGAATCGTATATGATCCAGTCGATCGAATGCTTTCATGTAATCAGTATAAACAACGAAAATCAAGATTTTTGGAACTATGTTGTGTGATACTTATAAGATTTGGTTTGTCACAATTGCTTTGCATCAAAAAACCAATGTTGGTACTGTGGTGGCACGCCACGGGCAAAATTCCCGAGCCCTGAGCGGAACCACAGTCGAACAAAAAGCGCGCACGCTCCCGCGGAGAAGAGGCACCCTCACCAAGGAATGACGCGTTCCCCCATGCGCTGGACACCCTTTAAAAGCAGGCGCTCGGCCAAAGAACTGGACCAGTAGCGTAGTGGTGACTCAACCTGCTTAGCATTCGGGAGGAATGGGTTCGATTCCCGTTACCGTCTACCTTGTATAAGGTTTTTACAGGAGGTTTTCCTCATACACATGTAGCGGCATGGTCACTGCGTATATGCACACTATGTGCCGCTAATTAGGCGAATGCTGGGGCAGTATTTTCCCCCTCAGAATCCTAACTCCGTTCCTTTCGATCCAATCCTAACCACACCCATCCTTAATCCCACCATGTATATATACGTAATGTATGTACACATGCTGGGAATCCGTGATTGTGGCTGAAGGAGCTTGGAAAGCTTAAGCCGCCCGCCTTCCCTCTTAGAAAGGGAATGAAATACGTGGCCTAATTTATTCTTAAACAAACGTCCCGTTTATTAGTATAATAAAATAACAGACTGTACATAATATTAATGTAACACTACAAACTGCAACAAAAATAATGAAACCCCAGCAACCTGCGCACTGTGTGGAAGGCCTCACCCGGCCAACTAAAGGGGTTGTGAATTTTATCACATTTTACTTAAAAACACCAATAATGCTGCAAACATTAATCAATATAAAACCAGGCACCAAATAAATACCCCCAAGACACTCCAAAAACATACAGAGCAAAATCGCAGTTATGCGGATGCTACACGTAACAGAAATATCACCACAACACAACATGACGATAACATAGGCATTATCTTAAATTAATTCTTAGAAGAATTTAAGACTATGTTCAGTCAAATGATGCAACAGAACAACATGGTCTTGAACCTTCTTTCGACATTATTGAGCAGGACAAACTAATGGCTAAATTTCTTAGGATTGCAGAATGGAACGCCAATTGACTATTACAACGCAGAGATGAAATTAACCTCTTTCTTCAACAACACCTGATAGACATTCTATTAGTAAGCGAAACCCACTTCACTGACAAATCTTATCTAAAAGTCCCATACTGCTCACTATATCATACAAATCATCCTGATAATACGGCACATGCCGGATCTGCAATCCTAATAAGATCTTCCATAGACCACTACGTACTACCTGAATATAAAAAGACTATCTCCAGGCTACATCACTAAAAATCAAAACGTTGCCATATGAACTAACAGTTTCTGCAGTGTACTGCCTATCTCGGCACAACCTCAAGAAAGAAAACTATCTAGACTTCTTCCAAACACTTGGTCCAAAATTCATCGCAGGAGGCGACTACAACAGCAAAAACATAATGTGGGGTTCAAGACTAACCACGACCAAAGGACGAGAGCTGTTGAAAGTCATACAAGAAAAAACTATATATTCCACTGGACCGGCAGCCCAACATATTGGCCAAGTGACAACAGTAAAATACCAGACCTTCTTGACTTCTACATCACGAATGGCATTTCCACTACGTACATACAAGTAACGTCTAACTATGAATTATCATCAGACCATACGCCCATAATAGCCACTATTAGTACTGCAGCGATTACAGTTAAAAAACTGTAAAGATTGCATAATCGAAAAACAGACTGGGATATATTTAGAAATGAAATTGCATCCAACGTCAATCTAAAAATAAGTTTAAAATCCCCTGAAGAACTAGAGGAAGCAACCAAACGGCTTATAGATACTTTGCAACATGCTACGCTAAAAGCAACACCTAAAATGGAAACTCACAAACAGAATACTAACATTCCCATGGAAATTAAACAACTTATAGCAAAGAAAAGGAAAGCCAGAAAGAAATGGCAGCAAACTCACGCTTCTGATGAAACAAGAACATACAATCAACTAACCAATCAACTAAAACAAAAATTAAGGCAAATGAGAGAAGCGAATCGAACAGACTACATAACTAATCTAAATCGTTACGACAATTCAATATGGCGACCAATTAAATCCGCAAGAAAACCAACAGTAACAAACTACCCGGTACGAGTAGAATCACCAAACAAAGGTCACTGCGCTAAAAGTAACCAAGAAAAGGCAGATCTCTTTGCTTCACACCTAGCTACAGTATTTACACCTAACAATGATATTCCTGATCAACACATATCCGACTTCTTAAACAATAATCACCCAGGCAACATCTCCATTACAAATATCCCACTAATAACTCCAAAAGAAATCAAACATATCATCTCACTTTTAAATACTAAAAAAGCACCAGGCATAGATCAGATAACCACAATAATGCTTAAAAAGTTACCAAGAAAGGGCTTAGTCATGTTAACATACATCTCTAACGCTATCTTCAGGATGCAATACTGGCCTAAAGAATTAAAAAAGTCCGAAATTATTCTTATTCCTAAACCTGGGAAACCGATCACCAACGTAGCATCCTACAGACCAATAAGCCTGTTATCAACAATTTCCAAACTTTTAGAAAAGCTGCTGTTACATCGTATAAAAGACCTACTCCAAGTAACCGCCGATCATCAATTTGGCTTCCGCACCGAGCACTCTACCATTCAACAGTGCCACCGGGTGGTACATGCAATTAACGAAGCGTTAGACGCAAATAAATACACAGCAGCGGTCTTCCTGGATGTCAGCCAGGCCTTTGATAAGGTCTGGCAAGAAGGTTTGCTCTATAAAATCAAACAATGCTTACCTATTGCATACTTCTATCTCATCAAATCTTACCTACAAGACAGATGTTTTCGAACGAGGGTACACGGTAAAACTTCCGAATTCCAGCCTATTAAATCAGGAGTCCCGCAGGGCAGCGTACTGGGACCAGTATTACACCTCATATATACATCTGACCTTCCCACAACTGACCACACCATAACAGGAACCTTCGCGGATGACACGACTATTCTGGCAACACATGAAAGCCCCATAGTAGTATCCTCCAACCTCCGGAAGAGTGGCTCCAGAAATGGAAAATAAAAGTTAACGAAGCGAAATCCCAGTACATAACGTTTACGACAAGAAAAGAACTATGCCCCCCAGTATACATCAACAATATAGAAATACCAAGAACCTCATGCGTAAAATACAATACTTAGGACTACACCTCGATAGTAAGCTGATCTGGAGAGGGCATATTAACAAAAAGAAAACAAATTTGATATAAAATTGAGAGAAATCTATTGACACCTTGGCAGAAACTCCCGAATGTCACTAGCAAATAAAATACTTCTGTATAAAACTATAATCGTGCCAATCTGAGTTATGGGTATGCACTGGCAAATCGAATACTGCCATTATCCAGCGCGCTCAATCCAAAACTCTTCGCGCAATGACTGATGCCCCGTGGTATATAACAAACCAGATGCTTCACCAGGACCTCAATGTACAAACTGTCCAAGAACTGATTAAAGATCAAAGTAAGAAACACCACCAAAGACTAGAACTTCATACAAACACCTTTCTCCAACCTCTCCTACAAGATGGTGGCCAAAGAAGACTGAAAAGGAAGAGACCAATGGACCTTAAATAAGGTGCAAGAGTTGTTCTCGCTGGAGAAGCTCATCAACGTCACAAAGAACTGCCCTATCCAGTTCCTAAGTCAACAAAATAGCTTAAAGATGTACTGTATACTTTTGATTGTTGTTTAATAAATAAAAAAAAAGACTTAAGGAAAGTCCGTTGTTACCAAATTGCCATGATTTGTAGCAGTATCACATCTATTATTAAATTTTTCTCAGTGAATTTTTTTAAATTAAAATGTGAAAATATTTTATTAAATCTTTCTTCTTACTTTTATTAGATTTTTTAAACCTGGGCATTTTACTTGTTTCCCTAGATATACTTGGTCATTTATTAACAGTTTATGTTAATACTTACTATGATGGTCAGATTGAAGGCCAGCATGTAGAGATTTTGTCTACTCTGCTGCATATCGCCATTCATATTCACTAACAACCCTTTTGATATACAATTTACGCTATTGTTTACCATTTTATATATATAAGATCAAGGCGTTTATTATTATCCATTTCAAGAACATGTAACTGACCAATGTCCCATTCCACTTTGCTGGGTTTATAATCTATTTAAATTGTGAATAATTTATGTATTTATATGTAGATATCAGGTAACATTAGTCTTTACGGTAATAATAATAATTTATTTAAAATATAGTGTTCAAGGCAACATGAATCACTCATTCCCGATATACATTATTGCATTTCTGATGCTGTATGCTTAAATAATGATTAGTAGAGATGACCGCAAATTTCACAAACTGAAATGTTCAAATTGTAACAATCATTTTACTTTTTATTACAGTTGTAGTGTTCGTATTTGTTGAAAGAATTTAAACATATGAAAATTGAAGATCACTGTTCATGTGGTTGCGTTTCTCTCCAATAAAAACAAGTGCAGTTTCCAATCGATATATTATAAAAAAAATATTAAAAATAGTACTGCACGGTATAAAGAGTACGAAAATACAGTACTTACATAAATGTGTATAAAACTAATTAGTCTGTTAAGTTACGGAATGTTTTTTAATATACAACAGTTCAAATTTACAATATCATCTCCAATAATTAAAAAAATCTGATGGTAAAAAAATTAAGTATAAGAGCACGCAATACATATAAAATACTGTACGTCAAATAATTAAACACTAAAAAAACATTTTGTTGTCATTCAATCAATTTAAATTATTTTTTAATAAAATGTCCGTGCTGCCAATTCCATATTAGGATAAAACTGTTCATATTGAAATTCAGGATATACATTAAAATTTAAATGCATATTTGATTCATTTTTAATAACAGCAAGTGATTCGATGAGATTCTTAAATGTTGGACGTTCATCCAAATCTAGCTGCCAACAATTGAGCATAAGTTGATACAAATCATCACTAAAGTATCTCATTTGAATTAAACGAAGGCCACGCATTACTCGTTCTGGAATTTCATTATTAGGTACACTACCATATGGAGTACCTCCTGCAATTATACGGTTATATATTATAGTTAAGATAAAATAAATAACAAACCTAATACACATATTTCCCATAAAAGACAAGCAAAAGACCACACATCACACTTAGAGACATACTGCTGGGAGCGAAATACTTCTGCTGCTGTCCAACGTGTGTAATCTGGTAACATGTTAGGATTGCAATATTGTGCTAATCCATAACCACTAACTTTAGGAACAAACCCATTAGTGATTAATACATTTCTTGCACATAATTGTTTATGCACAATCTAAAAAAAATTAAAAGTAAAACGTGATTTAAATTTTAATAAGATACTTACTTTTGATGATTCTAAATGATGCATACCACATGCTATTCCAATTGAAATATCAAATGCTTGAGATTCTTGCATATTACTAAAGCGACCTGGTAAGGCATCACGGCTTCCTAATAAAAGATCTTTGAGATTCATTGAAGCATACTCCAAAACGACAAATAAAGTTTCAGGAGTTTCACAGGTTCCAATTAGATTTAAAATGTTATCGTGTGTTCTACTACGTATAAGTAGATCTAAATCCTTTAACATAGTACGCTTGTTTTCTTGCCCCAATTTTCTATCTGGTATTGTGTATATCGCAACGGGAATAATATCATTTTCTTTTCTTACAGTACCACTATTTACTCGTCCAAATTTTCCACTACCTAATAAATTAGTCGGTTCAAATTTGATTACGGTTTGTGGTATACTCCATAATTGTTGTTTTAAATTATTGTAATGATTAATTGGTACGAGTTCATCTTCATGGACATATGCTGAATTTTCCTATAAAAGTCTATAATTAGACATTGATTAAAGTAAAATAAGTGCTGTAAACTTTTTGCTGCAAGCATTTTACTTTAGTTATGACAAAATATAAGCACACTACTATCAAAGTAGAAAGTTTAGTCACCTGACTTTAAACGTTTATATTTCGAAAACTATTAGGTCGATTTTAATCAAACAACTTGCATCATAATCGATATTTATTTCTATGTATGTGAACGTAATTTGATATTTTTTGTTACATTTAGCTAAGTACTAGAACGAAATACATTCGAGGAAACACCATTTTTCACCACTCTCTAATAATTAAAACAATAATTAACGGATTTCCTTCATTTTTAGGTATAGCCTAAGTACACTTTTGCTTAGAGGTTGATGCTGATTTCATCACTTTCTATTATTTAAAAACCATGTAATAAAGGAAAAATGCCATGCTTGTTAATTCTATTATTCTAAGCGTTATTAACATTAAAGCAATAAATACGGAAAGGTTGACTTTTTCTTAATTTATATAATTACTTACCAAGGGATAGAATTAAATATTTCGTTGAACAAGGATAACTTCTAACTGCACGCAGAGGTAACAGGGGAAGAGAATTCAACACGCGACCTTGTATCGCCTCCACTGCAATTTATATATTGTGGCAAAATGGTTTTGATGTACTTGCATGCATTTCTAAGTAGGAGTATAATATTAAAAATGCAATAAAGGGCGAAATTTCTAGATCTCGAAAACTACTTATTTTCAAATTACACAATAAATACATTTATATACAATCATCGCTATCTTCTCTGCCATCCTCCTAAATGTCCTGAGAATAGTTATTGTCATCACCATTGTCTTTGCCTAAATTTAAAACAAAAACGGTTCTATGCCGACTAAACTTTCCTTTTCTCTGTACATATCTTCGACTTTCTTGGCATGATCGACACAATTACTCCAAACGATATTTGACATGGTTTGTAATGTTAACTTGCAAAGTTCCAAAACGTCCTTTATTTTGAACATCGTGTTTTCCTTTGCAACTTTATTTTTGACATAAGCTCATATCAATTCAATTGGATTAAATTCAAAGTGGGCTACTGGAAGCCATAACATTTTAACACTGTCTCTTCGTAATTCTTTGACCACTTTTTCAAGCAAATATTGCTTTTTATAACTGTACATATGAGATAATTCCAAAAGTGAAGCTCTCGTCATGTCGTTAAATGAATGGAATTGCTCTGGTAACGAAACTTTTCGTTTGTTCAACCATTCAATTATATTTAGTTTCCTCCAGGCGGTTGTTGGATTTCTAAAATCTGGATTACGGTGCTTGATCTAGCTCAATCACCGATTTATTGGGAATCACTCCCAACACTTATCGTAACCATTCTTCATAATGTTGTTTACTCATTTCATCATGGTAATCAGCCGAACCTTTTTTTCCAATGAAGCATTTGGTACAACCTGGTAAACAGCCGTTGTCGTTGCCAATATCCAATATAATCACTCTTAGTCCAGATCCAGAACATCGCTTGATTCCCAGTCTGAATCCGTTTATTTCAGAAAAAAAAATATTCCATCCCGTTTCTCTGTACCTTTTAATCGAATACATATAAATATTACGCTCTTTTAGTAGCTATTGTAGTAGCTTCCATCAAGATTGCCCTGTTTTGTAATTTTTTATAAGTAAAATTCATTTCTTTTACCGATATTTTTAATGTGGTGTGTGGAGGTGGAAAATCCGGACACTCGTCTGTCAATCTTTGATGCAGCTCAACTATGGTTGGAAACCTTTTTTCCATATAAAAATGTAATATTTGTCTTCGTATAACGCCCTTTAGAAAATCATTGATATCTACCATTTCTTGGCCTCGCCCCTGGCACTGTACCAGTACTACTTGCCCCTTCATCAATTGATACCGGAGCATATATATATATATATATATATATATATATATATATATATATATATACAGGGTGTCCCAACGATTTTGGGGGTGGAAGATTACGCCTATACTGTTGATTTAATAGAAAATCTTATAACAGATTATTGTAGTCAACAACGAGGAGCATCCTGTAAAAATATTTTTGTATATACAGGGTGTCTCATTTTCGAGTACTACACTAAACTTGTGTTTTTTTTTAATAGAACGCCATATATATTTTTATATATTTGAATTCTCTGTTAAATGCTGAGCAAAATGATACAAGGTACTATGGGTCTACGAATAACGGTTCCTAAGTTATTGACATTTCTATGTAAAAAAATTAGTCAATTAAGTACGCTCCTGTTCCGCGATCTTGAAAGATATCGGAGTGAAATTTTGGGATTTATTTTTCCAATTTGTCTACATTCAGACTGCAGACTCTTTTCTATGCATATACAGGGTGGCCCATTTTGCTCAATGTTGTTTTTCTCATTTCTTTAAATGGCATACCCTATATTTTATTACAGATTTGAAGAGCATTTTTACGGTCATAAACCCATAGCTTCACGGTTTTATAGCAATTAGCATTGTTTCATTTTTGTTTTTCTGTGAATTATAATATTGTCTTTATTTATTTTATATTGTGACGAATTCAACAAAAATTTTATCGATTTATCACTAAAAAATTCAAAAACACTTAGGAATAGGTAGTAAAAAGTGAGTATGTATTGAAATCCCGTAAAAAATGCGATTCAAATCTGTAATAAAATACAGGGTGCGCCATTTAAAAAAAATGAGAAAAATAACATTGAACAAAATGGACCACCCTGTATATGCAAAGAAAAAAGTCTGCAATCTGAATGTAGAAGTTAAAACTAGACAGATTAGAAAAACAAATCCCAAAATTTCACTCCGATATCTTTCAAGATGGCGGAACAGGAGCCTACTTAATTGACTCATTTTTTTTACATAGAAAAGTCAATAACTTTAGGAACCGTTAGTCGTAGACCCATAGTACCTTACATCATTTTGCTCAGCATTTAACAGAGAATTCAAATATATAAAAATATATAGGGCGTTCCATTAAAAAACACAAGTTTAGTGTAGTACTCGCAAATGGGACACCCTGTATATACAAAAATATTTTTACAAGATGCTCCTCGTTGTTGACTACAATAATCTGTTATTATATATATATATATATATATATATATATATATATATATATATATATATATATATATATATATATATATCTATATATATATTTGGATGATGAGAAGCAGGCATAAAGGTTGTTATTTCCATAAAAGTATTAAGCTATACCAGTAGCATGTGAGAAAGGTCAACATGATTAATATTAATGGGTAAGATTAGTTTCGTGTAACATATTTATGTAATTTCGCAGTTTATTCAATGAATTTTAATATTTCGAACACATATTAAATATTGGTCACATGGAGTATGATAATTATAATATGTAGAATGTATAGTATTAGGTACAATGCATAAACTATTTGAAATATGAAAGAAAGGGTATGATATGAACATAGTGTATTTGTAATTCAAAGACAAAAGTATAGAAAACGTGCATAAGAAGTGGTAGTGACTTAAAAACATAATTAAGAACATGAAAAACAATTGTGCACTGTGATATTTAATATAAAATTGCCAATTTTATACAAAAATTGACAAAATAGTTAAACAATGTGAAAATGTGAATTGACAAAATTAAGAACTATGGAGCACAAGTGAACAGTATCGGTGTTAGAGACAGATATAAGAACACATTTTATGAACATTTCAAGTGTTATAAACAGTTATTACAGAAATTAAAAGTAACTTTATATTAAGTTAGGTTAAGTATTATTTTAAGAATTTCACAAAATTATAGTTTTTATAGGGTAAGATAAGTTTAAAATAAATTATAAAAATATTTAATAGTATGTTTCCCTCATTTCAATAAGGAATTTAACTATAAATATGTAATATAAACATAAAATTAGAAAAGTTAGGTTAACTACCTAAATTTTAGATGTGAAGGTGGAAAATTTGTAAAATTTAAATAAAATGGATTGAAATAAATGTATTCTGATACAGTTTTTTTATGTGGAATTTGAATATGTAATTAATTTAGTTGTAGGATGTAAGATTTTTTTGATATTAGTAAATTTAGATTATAAGTTGTCAGAACGAAAATTATCGAAGCAAAATACGGCTTGTGATATGTCGTTTTATACGGAATTTTGCCCCGATTCCAAATCTGTAATTAAAAATCAAATCCGAATTGTATTAAAGAAGATATAGCATAATTTGTTTTAGTTAAGTTTAAAATGTTGTTTAGACCAATCAGAAGCTAGAATCTTTTGTGTGTAATGTAGAAAAAAAATTGTAAATTTGGTATCTACGAGAAATGTATAAAAAGAATTGCTCCTGATTTCTCACTCTCTTGCTTTTGAAAATTTTGTGACTAACAAGTCATAGTGCTAGTGTTATTTGTGTTTACATGTAAGTAACAATTCTCGTAAACATTATCGGATTTGAAACGCGATCGACGTAGAGTTGAGATATCAGAAGCAATTGTTTTAACCTATAACTAACGTTAAAAATAAGGTTACCGATCACAATTGTTCGATAAAATTGTAATTGTTTCGTTTTTCAAGATCGTGTGTAAACATCGGATGATGTGCAATTTTTTTTGTATGTTAATAAATTTCTTCAATTATTTTGAATTCGATGTTTATTTTGTTGACAGTGATTAAGATCATACAATAAATTTTCACTTCATAACGTAATCTAAAATAAAGGTGCAAGTGAATACAAAAATCTACATAAAATTAAAATACAAAATTAAATCCGAGAAATTAGTAAATAAATAATACATTTTAAAAACACAAATAAAATAAAGTGTTTGTCTGAAAGTATTTGAGCACTGTTAGTACATCGTATTTACCACATGAAGAACAGTCAACAGTTATTTGATTTGGATGAAATTATGTAATGTTAAGCAGCATATTTGGGATAGCAAGGCAGTATCACCGATTTATGGAAGGAAGTCTACGTCCAATGTTTAATGTGGAGCAACCTGACATGAACATTATTTGGAATTTGCAGCAACACGTGTGAGTGCATTTCTCTATCATAACCCTATTGCATTGATTTTTTTTTCGATGTCCTGTATTTATTTTTTTTAAATAATGTATAAATGTTTGTACGAATACACGTGTCAATATCTGAAAAGTAAATGATTCAGTGTTGTTATAAAATTAATAAGTTTACCTCAAACAAAACAGAAATTGTGCTCAATAATTTAGATCGATTGGAGAAATTATTGACATTTATTTCAGTATTAAGTACGAAACGCATGCGTAGTCCGTGCAGATCTCAACAAAGTTGGTTTCACATTGTAACCGTTTATATTAAAATACAATTTGATCATTTACATGAATATTCCCAGATTTAATTTATTTTGCCAACAATCAATGTTTAATACAATTGAACCCTATCCCCAAAAGAGATTTTCAGTTAGTACGGCGCATAATATATTTTTTTTTATAAATTTATTATTACAATAAGAACCTTATCCCCGTTTAGTAAAATTGAATAATTAGAATACAATAATAATTTTTAACGCTAGACAGTACAATTAATTTGGCGCCATTACAATATATATATATATATATATATATATATATATATATATATATATTTTAATGCTTAGATAGTAGTATAGTAGTGTTATCATAGTAACAACAGTTCGTCTTGAAGAAACAGGAACAGTTGAGTAATACAAACGTAATTGTATAAACACACTGTATTTTAAATTTTACTTACGTTTCGGGAATATCAACATGTTATTATTCCCTTCTCCAGAAATTTAAGTCTTAGAAGAAATTAAACATTGAGATTAGACAATCAAAAAAACAGTACGAATAAGTACTTAAAGTAGATTATGTTAATAAAGTAATATTAATAAAAATGGTTATATTTAATTAATGACAATGGCGTGAGAAAAATCCTTGATTTTTCTTATTCGACGTTGTGGCCCGTAACAATACTTATTCTTACTGTTTTTTTTATTGTCTAATCTCAATGTTTAATTTCTTCTAAGACTTAAATTTATGAAGAAGGAAATAATAACATCTTGGTATTCCCGAAACGTAAGTAAAATTAAAAATTTAAAATACAATGTGTTTATACAATTACGTTTGTATTACTCTACTGTTCCTGTTTCTTGAAGACGAACTGTTGTTACTATGATAACACTACTATCTAATCATTAAATTAATCCTTACAGTTCATGAAACTTTTTTACAATATATATGCAGTCCCCGGACAAATTATTAGATTCACCATTGAATATATGAATTATTCAACGTAACTTTAGTTTTGTTATTCCTTTGAGCCTGTAGTTCTGCAACCAGCTGTACTAAGGTGTTTCACTAGTTGTTCTGCTTTCAAATATCAAGGTTACGTGAGTAACAAATTGTCAGTATCGAAGTAATTGTCAAGTTTTCTCTAATGTTTGTGAAATAAGTGTGATAAGACTTTCTGATTTTGTTCGGTTATTCAAGCCATTTTCAACGTTTTTTTAATAAGAGTAAGTATTAATAAACTTCTTTAATTCATTTAAAAAGTAATTTAATTTTCTTGGAAAAAATGTCCTACAACATGTACCTGTCTCCTTGCAGATGGGCAAATCTAAAGATTTGTCTAAGTCAAAAATTACACAGATAAAAACCTTATTGAGGCATTCAAGTCAAAGCCAAAGGGCTATTGCAAGTTTGTGTGGAGTTTCGCAAACTTCAGTGAGGAGAATCTCGCAAAAAATTAACACTGCGCAATCTACCGGACCACAACGAAAGGCACGTTGTGGCAGAAAATGGCAATAACCCCCAGAGGACAAAGGTTCCTGAGAAATATTGTACTGTAAAACAGAAAAATGGCCTACAAGGAGATGAAGGAGATGAAGGAGAAATTTCAGCAGTGGGGTACCTCAGTATGCGAAAGAACAATACGGCGAAACCTTCACGTCATGGGATTCAGGAGCCGAAGACCAGTAAACAAGTCCAAACTGACAGATAAAATGATAAAGGCCAGGTTGCAATGGGCAAATTTATATAAGGACTTTACCCCGAATCAGTGGAATATAAGTACACAAAAAAAAGAAAATATAAAATATCCTGAATTTTTTCTTGTCGCTAATGCTTCTTACAGGTTTGTTTCAGTGACGAATCCACTTTTCAGATCATGACTGACAAGTCACAATATGTTATGAGGAGGGCTGTAGAAAAATACCACCCGGACTGTGTAATCAGGACCGTTAAGCATCCCACATCGGTCATGGTGTGGTCCGTAATATGTGGAAAAAGCATGGGACGTCTCTACGTCGTCGAAGGCACTATACGGCAGGACCAATACAAAAAGGTCTTCCAGAACCAACTGGTTCCTCAACTTCGGGAGTGGTTCCACGATGGTCCTAGAATATTTATGCAAGATGGTGTGCCCTAACATACTGCAAAATCAATAAAAAAATACCTTGAGGATGAGAACATCCCAGTTCTGCAGTGGCCCGGAAACTCCTCGGACATGAACCCCACAGAAAATGTCTGGGAGTTTCTAAAAAGAGAACTGAATAAGGAAAACATCACCACAAAACAGTCTCTCATTGAAAGAATAATCTATCACTGGAACCACAATGAGAAACTGAAAGAGACAACTTTCAAATGCATAGAGTATGCCGCGGAGAATAGAAGCATTGCGAAAAGCAAAGGGTGGGTCAACCAAATATTAATTTAATATCGTTTTTTTGTGCGTATTATGAATACCTTTAATAAATAAAGTCATTGATAAGTAGATTACTAAAAATAGTGGACTTATTCTAAAAAAAACTTAATTTAATGTGAAAACTAACGGCGAGTCTAATAATTTGTCCGGGGACTGTGTATATATATATATATATACACACTACAGTAATACCGCTCTGGGTTGGAACCTTTACATGTCCTCACCCACCATAACACTTTGGCTCACTAACATAAGATATTGACTTAAATTGAAGGTACAAACGTGTACAAATTTATCATTCACGCGCTATAGTGTATGTGTGCCTCCTCTCCTAGATTAAAAACGGTTGTGGTTTGCCATCCTTATTCAACAACAGCACATTTTTCAAAACCGCAAAATCGTATAAACACGAGTATATTCTAAGAAAATATTTTTACATTTATGTTATTTAGGCAATGCCTCAAAAAAAAGTTTACTTACTTCACGTAGTGAGAATTGGTCATGTTTGCCTGTTTGAGCTATTTACAAGTAAATGAAAACAATTTGTTACAATTTCTTCTTGGTAGTAGGTTCAGAAAGAATCGAATTACCTAATTCTCGCATTTTATTGATTTGCATTGAAAAATAAAATATTTATGAAGGTTTAAAGTCGAACGTGTTGAAGAATGATACGATTCATAGTACTTTTGTAAATAAAATTCAACAGTTTTAAAACTACGCCAATTAAACACTTAGAATTCACATATTTTAACAACATATCAATTGTTAAATAGGTTAGGCAAATCGGCCCCATCAATTTTGTAAAATAAGCGTTCAAAGTGAAGTAACTATACTTTTTACTTTGATAGTAGTTCAGTATTCAGTATCGAAAATATCTCTTCTAAACCGCCATTTTTTTTTTGTAAACTTTATACCTTCAATATCGGACCGATAATAAACTTCTAACAAAAATTCTTGACTTAATATAATGTCGGTTACCAATGCATCATCAGAAACAATTTCTGCTTCCATTTCATAACTAATTGAGTTAATCTGCAATTTCTTCACGATACGATTTCTAGAGTGTCTGGATATCACGTGGTTTACCAAATTTAGATATATTTAAATCCTTCATGATTTAAGTATCTATTAATGCTTTCAAGTTAAGATGACCTAATTGAACAATTTTTTCATATATTCGATTCAATATATCCCTATCCATCCTCCTAAGTGTTCTTGAGTGCTTTATCATGGTAAGCCAACTTAGCCTATTCAGGACCACAATTGTTAAAAAAGAGTTCACTCTAGCAACAAGTATCGCAACACTACCATTCGTGCCGCGTTTTACTCTGTTAGTGGCATCCATTCGCTGAGTATCTTTTGAATATCGTACACAAAAGCGTGAAATATGTCCAGGATGATCACGCTTATAGCAAATAGGTTGCTTAACACAGGCACCTAACGGTCGGTACATTTTTCTAACTTAAGTAATTTTTCAGCTCTGTAACCTGTGTAGCTATTAATTGACTTTTAATGGTAACATTATTTATTTTCTGAGTAATGTGTTGTAATATATTACATAACGAATTTGGAAAGTAGCGTTTATCATACGAGGTAACTGCCAAGTATGATATACAGGGTGGCCCATTAGTGTGTGGACGCCAAATAACTTTTTTAGAGAAAAACTTTCTTCACAAAAATTGTACAGTTTTTAGAGATGCACAATCGGAAAATATTAGTAAGTATACAGCGTCGTCCAAGATCGTGTGACATACCAAACATATAATTTTTGTAGTGAAACACTCTATATATTTTTCTATTTTTAAATTCGGCTTTTTTCCTGATTCTAAAAATATACAGTTGTCATACCTTATATCGAATGGGTTAATAGGTATGACAATTTTTTATTCCAATTACAGATTAAATATTTAGTTATGTAACAAAATAGTACATATGCTTTTTTTTTAATTTTAAGATATCTTTATTTTTTTATACAGGGTGAACAAGAATATCTATTTTAAAATTTCTCAATTTTTTCAAATAGAATACCCTGTATATTATTGCATATTTGGAATCAGCCATCTTTCGTGGTTCTAAAAATGTATGCATTTGATAATTTATACCGTAGTAATCAGAAGTTATGCCACTATTATATGGAAATTGCGGTAAGTTGAATATGAATACATGTTAAATTGTTTCAAGTTTGAAATAGAACTCCTTGCACTATAAATTTAAAATAAAGTCATTACTAAAATAACTTTTTCTCCAACCTAAATAAAACGCTATATTGTGACAGTATTTCAAACCAAAAGTGTCTGATTTCGGGATTCCTCGGGTCTCCATGGCAACTGAACAAAAAGTAGTTTAGTTTTTGTCGTAGTACAAAAATTAAGTTAACCTTCACTAAATATCAACTTCGGGTGAATGACGTTTGTGGGATTTCATTACTTCAATAAACACATTTTTTAAATTTTCGCATGTTCATAACAAACGACGTTTTCAGTTATAAATAAGTATTGATATTTAATATAATTTTGCTTTTTATTTTAATTTTAAGCAAGTGTAAGTTTATTTAAATGTTTTGAGTGAAAATCTATAAACACAAATCAATGTTTGCTGTTGTCGATAGCTCTATCTATCTTCACATTATTTCACTATCTGTCACATTTGAATTAAATTTATACAGGTAAAATCTAATGAATATTAATTAAAAACTACACAGTAATTTTTTTTCCACTAAAAAGTAGAATAATACTCATTATGTATAAAATGTGTATTATTAATGTCTGATACTGATAGCGACATAAATAAGAGGTTTCGAAAAACGTAGTGAACTACAAATAAATGACTCAATATAACGATAAAAGTGACAGGAGAAAAAATCTTATGTTTTATTCGTACAAAAAAAGGCATTCTCGGGACTCGGAAGATTGCTGAACTCCGCTGCGCGTCGTCCAACAACTCTCTTCCTCGTCCCGAAAATTGACATTTTTTGGACTTATGAAACAAAAAACTATTTGTTGCACCAATCAAGTGACTAACTGAACTAATCGAAATTAGGTACTAGTTAGCAAAGTAAAAAAAAGTTTGAAAAAGGAATAGCAAAAAATAACTACTGAAGTAAGAGTTCAAAATTTATATCAATTTGAATAGTAAGCCTTGGATAGCCATATTGGCAAACAAAACAAAATAAAATGATATAAGGCCTGCCATTTTGGTTCATTGGCAATTAAAATTCGTAAAACTTCTTTAAGTTTTCTTAGTCAGATAGTTCAGTTTGTTAGAAAAATGGAGTTTGATAAAAGTGATTTAATTGACATGATTTTTATACTGGATGAGTGTCAGAGAAATTGATTAGCCAGCAGAGTTTATAAGGAAAGATTTTCCAATAAACTAAGATATCCAAGTCGTTTAGAAACCTTTTGGAATGCTTTGAACGAACTGGAAATGTGAGTTACGAAAAACATGAAAGAGTGAAACCTGTGACATATGAAGAAAATGAATTCATTATTATGAGGGCAGTTGTTGAATATCCTCACGGAAGTAGTCGTCAATTAAGTACTGATCTAGATGTCTCTCGTACCTCAATTCAAAGAATAACTGAAAAAATAAATTTCACCTCTACCATATACAATTTCACCAGGAGCTTTTATATGCTAATCAAAAAATAATGATGTTTTGCCAGTGGATACAATACCAGCTTGCCGATCAGGTTAATTTTTTACAAAAAGTAATGTTTTCCGACGAAGCAACATTCCATAAAAATGGAACTGTAAATAAGCGTAATTTCCATTATTACTCCGACCACAACCCACATATTACGATGAAGACCAGCAGCCAGCATAAATGGTCTCTTAACGTATGGGCTGAAATTTTGGATACCTTATTGGACCCTATTTTTTTTTTAAATAATTTAAATGGTGCTCTTTACTATGAGTTATTAAGTACTCCACTTTTGCTCTTCTTCAACATGTTCCGGTGCATATTGCTGAAGACATGTGGTTCCAGCAAGATGGTGCTCCCCCTCATTTTGCTAGAAACGTTAAAGAATGACTGAATCAACAATTTCCTGGGAGGTGGATAGGTCGAGGAGGCGCTATAAACTGACCAGCACGCTCTCGACACCTTACGCCACTGGATTTATTTTTATGGGGATACGTGAAAAAAATTGTATACAAAGAAATCCCAACAAAAGATGATATGAAAATGCGCATTCGTAATGCATTCGCATCCATAACGCCAGTTGTACTTCAACATGTCAAGGAATCATTTTCTAAACGCATCAACAAATGTTTGCTACAACGCGGTAGACATTTTGAACACTTACTTCAGTAATATAAATACATCTAATTTTTTGCTACTCCTTTTTCAAACTTTCGTTTTACTTCGATTTAATTTCGATTAGTTCAATTAGTCACTTAAGCTTGATTTGTGCAACAAATGTTTATCTTAGTAATGACTAAATTAAAAATTTACAGCGCCAGGTTTCATTTTGGATTTAACTTTTTTATTTCAATTAAAGTCCGTCTCTTTCAGACTTGTTTCACCGATTCTTCACATGCATACAAGGAGTTCTTTTTAAAACTTGAAACAATTTAACATGTATTAATATTCAACTTACCGCAATTTCCATAAAATAATGGTATAACTGCATAAATTATCAAATGCATAAATTTTTAGAATGACGAAAGATAGCTGATTCCAAATATGCAATAATATACAGTGTTCTATTTGAAAAAATTGAGAAATTTTAAAATAGATATTCTTGTTCACCCTGTATAAAAAAATAAAGATATCTTAAAA
The DNA here is from genome assembly GCA_036346205.1 of Vesta saturnalis. Lineage (NCBI taxonomy): Eukaryota > Metazoa > Arthropoda > Insecta > Coleoptera > Lampyridae > Vesta > Vesta saturnalis. The sequence continues at coordinate 4,035,693 of JARFJB010000793.1, forward strand.
TCTGAAAGTAATTTTGAAAAATAGAGCATATGTACTATTTCGTTACACAATCAGAACTATTGTTTATTTTCAGTTGTTGAAATTCTAATTAACTAAATTAACCTTTAATTGCAACAAAAAATGGTCACATCTATTAAACCATTCATTTCATTTAAAAAATTATGTTTGGTATGTCACACGTTTTTGGACGGCCCTATATACTTTCTAATATTTTGTGCATCTCTAAAAACTGTACTGTGAAGAAAGTTTTTCTCTATCTCTAATACTTTTTAAGTTATTTGCCGTCCACACACTAATGGGCCACCCTGTACGTTACTTTCCAACTACTCATGTACGCTATTTTTTCCACGACTAGAAATTATATCATCAGAGTCAATAGGAAAATTTATTTTATTACAAATTCAATAACAATATAATAATTTAATTAAATGAACCTTTTTAATTTAAATTATAACCTGTAAACCCCATAAGTAGCAAAAATTCTATAAATTAGGCTTTTCATGATAAATATTAATAGTGATTGTATTTTTCTAACAATTAGAAAAGGTAATAGGATGCGCAGGTGTTTGGTTATTTAAATTATTTAGTGATGTTGATAATCGTACATTTTGATTTGTCGATAATTCAGTCGCATTTGATTGACAGAAGGACCGTCTCCACCACAATTTACAGCGTTTAAAATTGAATTTGTGACTTTTATTTTATTTTTTAACAAGTCATCCATATAACTGTCTATTACTGATGTAGACTTCCACCCTTCAACATTGGGTTTATGAGGGTCCATTATTTTTCAGGTTAGGTGTACTTGAAACAATCGGTGTTGAGTGTGTGATCCAAACAGTTTTTATTTTATACATATTTAAATATTCAGCCTTAAACAGATTTGTATGGTAAGTAACAATAGTTTATGTAGTTAAATTGAAAATTGATTGTGTTGTCTCCTTTGTTAAGTATTTTATTATTTTCATTTATTGGGGATTATGTATTGTCCAGGGAGGACTGAAGTTATATATTAGAATGGATTTATCATTTCTTTAGCTACCATGTAACAAAAATATACGATCCCAAATTGGGGATCACAGTAGATGGAATGTAAATACAATTCACACGACAATACCGCCTTATTGTCTTTCAGTTCCATTATGGGCAGCAGAAAGTTTTTAACATTGAAAGACAGAATAATATTGGGGCGATTGAAGATAATTTCACAAATGACGAGTATCCAAATCATCCTATAAACATAATTGAGCTGCCGCCCGGCAAAGTAGATGAGTTGTCAGATCTGAAACACATTGAGGAAGACGTATTAGAAGATACAGTTCCAAATGATGTTCCGGGTTCAATTGAAGTTCACGGAATTCCATGTGATGAACACGTGACAGTTCCCACAAGTAATTAAAAAAACCTAAGAAGGAAAAATTTATGTCTAAATGGCAGAAGAAAGAGCCTTCGTTTACCATTCCTACCCACGGTGCCGACGAATGAAGCAACGTAGACCAACTATAAAAGAACAGTTAGGAGGAAAAACAGAAGTTCAAATCTTTAAAACGTTGTTCACCGGTGATATGATGACTCATATTGTTAGACAATGCGTAATTTATTCGGCACAAAATAATCAACACCCATTTTGTGTTGATAGGATACCATTCACTACCCCAGGAACAAATGTACTGGTCAGAGGATGAAGATGTAAATGTTCAAATTGTTCGAAAATGCATGCCGAAAAATCGTTATATTGAAATCAAACGACATTTACATTTCAGTCACAATAGAAATATCCCTAAGAAAAATGGAGAAAATGACAAACTGCATAATATAAGGAAATAGCATCGACGAGCAAATGGTCCGCTACTATGGACACCATTATCTAAATCAGTTTATTAGCGGCAAGCCTATTCGCTTTGGGTTCAAGCAATGGGGTGTGCTGTGCCGAAACTGGGCTTTGTTACAATGCAGAAGTTTATGACGGAAAGACTGGTGTAACTACTATAGATGGATTAGGAACATCCGTAGTTTTGGATAAAATCGAAACCATAGAACATCCAGAGGAGCATTGTTTACATTTTAATAATTTTTTCACTAGTTTTGAACTCATAAAAAGACTAAGGGACAAACATATGCGTGCAACAGGAACAGCAAGATTCAATAGGATGAACAAATGTTTCATAAAAAGTGATAACGATATGAAAAAGAGAATTTCATGGAGCATTCGACTACAATTATGATAAATGCAACACTGTCAAAGTACTATCTAACCACCAGGAAGTCTTGCCTTTGGCACGAGGTCTCGGTGGTCAAGTGCAGAGAAAAAACAGGTTTCCATTCCTCAGCCAAATGCTATAGCTCAATATAACAAGTATATGGGGGGAGTTGACAAATTGGACAGGAACATTCAAAAATATATGATACGGATTAGTAATATAGTGACCGATGTTCGGCGAAAACAATGCCCCGTGTAAAGTTCTGGATTTTTGAGGTTTAAATATCCAGCAATTGCTTTTGCCAAGTTAGTTGATTTCTACTGGCCGTTTAGTGCATTTTTTATTTAGATAATTCAGGAACAAACGACGATCATTTATTCCAGAAGGTCTAAGTGCAGCATATTTTTACATAATACTTAAAAGTTATTGGAACCAAATTAAAAGAAAGAAATAATTTTAATTATAATTTTAGGATAACTATGCAACCTCTTTTTTATACATTCATAACGAAAACAGGCAACATTGTAAAAACAAAAACAATAATCTATGTCAGAATCACGTTTAAAATTGCATGTCAGATAGAAATTAATAGACATAAATACATATTAACTTAAAAAAAAATTGCATAGCCGCCCGCTTCCATAAGATATCAATAATGCAGTTTTAACATTTTGATTCATATTTAATTAATTTTTAGACTTACCTTGCGTTATATTAAGAAACTTTATAAAGAAAAGTTATGTAAAATTAATTTTTCTTTAAAGAATATGTCTACACTTTTTCTTATAAAATTAATAGTTATTCAGGTATTGCAAAAATTTGAACCAAAACTTAAATTCTACTTTAGGAATTTTTTTCCCGCTAAACTACGCATCGCATCAAAAAATTGCATAGAACATAATTAATCGATATGTTTAAGGTCTATACCTAGGTATTTTTATATCTTTTGAAATATGCAGCTGTTTCAGAAATATTTCATAAAAACCAAAAAGTGCCCTAATAAACTCCCCCTCACGGCCGCTAAGTTTCTCCCAAAATATAATCAGTTCCAGGAGAAAAGTAATGAGGCTTAAATACAAAATTTTCGTTAGCTGGAGTTATAGTGGATACTAGCATACAATCACACAGACACATACACATCATGGCCGATCTTGGCGAAACTTGGACAAAAGTTGTAAAATGAGCTTTGCATTAAAAAACTTTATAAAGAAAAGTTATGTAAAATTAAATTTTGTTTAAAAAAATGTCTACACGTTTTCTTATAAAATTAATCATTATTCAGATATTGAAAAAAATTGAACTAACACGTAAATTCTGCCTTAGGAATTTTTTTGCCGCTAAATTACGCGTCGTATCAAAACATTACATAGAACATAACTAATCTATATGATTAAGGTCTATATATTGGTATTTTTATATTTTTGAAATATACAGCTGTTCCAGAAGTATTTGATAAAAACAGCTCCTAATAAAACCCCCCTCTCCGCGGCTCGATTTCTTCCAAAATCTAATCAGCTCCGGGAGCAATGAAATGAGGCTTAAATACAACATTTCAAGTACGTACGTATTATGAATCTGAAGTTATCGTGGATACTATTATACATCCACACACACGCACGCACACACCCCCACACCCAACACGCACATGCCCGCGCACTCTCACACACAAATCATGGCTGATTTTGGCGAATCTTGGCCACACGTTGTAAAATGAGCTAAAAAGTCGATTTAGCGATAGTGAAAAAGTCGATTGCATAACCTTCTATACCTACATATGTATACAGGGTGTTCCAACGAAAAGTTGACCCCCCCCACACACAAACTCAGAAACCAAGAATTTCTTCAAAATTAAAAAAAAACACGTTAAGTTTTATTGGGAAGGGGACGAATTTTCATACAAAATTCATACCCAAAAATGCAACCCCCTGCAGCCCCACATCAACCCCCACTTTTTTTAAATAGCAAGTGTGGTCAAGTGACACATCATTTGAAAGGTAATTTATTTCTCTACACAACATTATATTTTTTTTATTTATTAAATAACTTTGAAGATATTTTGGATTTAACTAATTTATTTGTTGAACATCAGTAATAACACAAAAACTTAAAATTTCACCAAATTAACGAATTAATGTTCGAAATTACCTCTATTTTCAAAGGCCTTTCCTACATTTGCAAATACCTCCGATGTCAGTAATCGGCATTCTGTCACAATTCTCTGTAGCAACTCTGCAAGGTCTGCAGGCGGAGTGGCGTATAATTTTTATTTTAGGTGTCCCCACAAAAATAAATCCAAAGGCGAGAGATCTGGTGATCTGGCCGGCCACTCTATTGGACCCCTTCTGCCAATCCAACGCCTTGGAAAAAGTTGGTTCAAAAACTGTCTTACGCGTCTATCATGATGCCCCGTCCTGTTGGAAAGTTAGTTGGTCCTCTAAAATATTATTATCATGTTCCAATGTGTCAGTAATCATTGGGTCAATAACGTCTCCTAACAAATTCAAATAAGTTGTTCCATTGACATTTCCGTCAACAATGGTCCAATAATGTGATACCCTAAAATGCCAACCCATACATTTAATTTCTGAGGTGTTTGTGTATGTGTCTCTATGAATAAATGAGGTTTACTCTTACTCCAATAATGACAGTTATGTCTGTTAACTTCACCATTTAATATAAAGGCACACTCATCGGAAAAACACGTATTGTACAATCAATGTGGGTTGTTATTTAATAAGTCACTAAATTCTTCACAAAATTGAAGCCAACGATCAGGATCATCTTCGTTTAATTCATGCAGCAATCTTATTTTATAAGGGTGATATTTATGAGATTTTACAATTCGATAAACACTAGATGCTGATACACCAGATGCTCGAGATAGTTGTCTGATAAGACTGTCGATTGTTCATTTGTAAATGACCCAATACCGCCACTTCAACTGCTTCATTTCGCACTGGACGTTGGACTTCGTCCTTTTTATTTTTAACGTCACCGAAGACTTCACACTTATCTATTAATTGCTTAATGTATTGGTGACTTACGGTTTCTTCCGGGTGGTTGGTATTAAACCTTTTTGCCGTAGCAGACTGATCATTTCCATAGTATAGCTTAACGATTTCTATTCTTTCCTCGGTAGAATATACCACTTTCGTAAGCGTTGACAATAATCTGTCTGATTAATCAGTAGTCGACAATTCTCAAATCAAATGTAACTTGATATTGGAACTTAAAAAGCTAATTAGGATTTATCATCTTTTTGTATTTAAAAGATTACCATAGCAAAAAGTGAAATTTTTACAAAAACATTGTATTTTCAATCCATTGACGGGGTGATAACGATTTGCAGGTAGATTGTATCATTGTATGGAGGTCAGCGGAAGTCATTTCGAACATTTAATTCGTTAATTTGGTGAAATTTCAAGTTTTTGTGTTATTACTGATATTCAACAAATAAATCAGTTAAATCCAAAATATCTTCAAAGTTATTTGATAAATTAAAAAAAAATTACAATGTTGTGTAGAGAAATAAATTACCTTTCAAATGATGTGTCACTTGACCACACTTGCTATTTAAAAAAAATTGGGGGTTGATGCGGAGCTGCAGGGGTTACATTTTTGGGTATGAATTTTGTATGAAAATTCGTCCCCTTACCAATAAAATTTTGAATAAACTCTTGGTTTCTGAGTTTCTGGGTTGGAACACCCTGTATGTAGCTTAGACGGTAAAAAGTGCAAGTCGGAAAATTGTATCACTTCAAAGTTCTAATAAACTTCTAATAAATGTAACACAACTTTAAATTGCAGAAAACTACAAAATCTTTATAAACGATTAGAACGGCAGGAGTACACGAGGTCTGCCTCACAAACAACTTACAACCACTTACATTTGCGGTGAGCACCAGAACCGCCATTACAACACTAGTTTTAACAGTGATGATCAGATGATACTATTAACCAATAGCAAAAGATCCTCAAGAAGAGCTTCTCCGTTACACCATCCAGTCAACGATACCTGAGTCCGCAAATTGTTTAATAATCATTAAACGAAATAACTTAATGGTCAAATCTAATTTTTTTAAGAATTTTTATTAAATTATTTAAACACAAATTGCACTAAGTAGGTTATTATCATATTGTACATATATTATTTGTAATAAATAATTACGTAGCTGTCAATGTTAACATTCCTTACTAGACCACTTCAAACTTAAACTTATTTATCTTATAGTTTAAACTGCATACCTGGCTTTATGCATGCAAACAAGCAAGCAGTACAATAGAACGTCGTTTCATGTCTAAAAAAGCAGCGTTAAGAATTATTTTGTGAGATCTACACTACAAAGCTAAGTTAGTATAGATGTTAATTATTACTTACTACTTCAATAATCGGGCCTTGCATTGAAAGTTCTTGAACATCAGTTAGTCGTCTTCTTCGGTTAGCCATTCGTCTTGTTAACAAAAAAAATCCAATAATACCAATAATCAGTAAGAAACTTAAAAGTCCGATTGCAACCGAGAGACCAATAATTAGTGCAGGAGATTCGTCATCAGATTCAGGGGCAGGCATTATACTTACAGTAACAAAGCTATTCGTTGTATCTGTTATATTGCTATAAACAATTCTGGTTACATTATTATAACGACTAACAACCCCTGCTATTAATCTATAATGAGCATTGATCTGTAAGGGTGCATTATAAAAAGTACCGTAAGTTTTTCCATTCCCTACAGTAAAATTTTTAAATAAATCCTAAAACAGACAACAAATAAATTGATTGACTTAAGATATTCAATTACTTGTGGTTGAATTTCTGCTGTTATATAATAATTAAGTTCTTCGCTCATAGCCTCACGATAGGATTTAAAGTTGTCAATTTGCAAAATCGGGTTCAGGTCTTCGTTCACGACAATAATTAGATATGCAGAAACTGGTCCGTTATTGTTAATCACATGAGATAATTGTATTATCATAGTTTTACCGTCACGTTTCAGTATATTTGGAGTGGACGGAATATTATCAGGAACTGGGTAAAAACGTCACAAAATACATAAAAGGGTTTAAGCGCAAAGCACAATTCTTACATCCGATTACAGTTTCCAAAATTAGGTAAGTAACTTCGCTCTCGCCAAATTTTGAAACAGCTCGCAAGGTAATGTTATATTTAGTACCAGGTTGGAGATTAAGTTCTGTGTCGAATGTGTTATTTGAAAATCTATATTTCGGACTCATTACGTTATTGCTTGCGAATGTATGGAGAACGTTCACTTTTAACTCGTAATATTCTATATCAACTAAAGATTTTGGAGGTTTCCATGACACAATTGCAATAGTATCTGTCACATTATTTACTTCTAAATCTTGTGGAGGTCCAGGCACTAAAATAATACTACATATTAAGATGCTATCGTGATGTAGTATGAATAAAGCATAACAATATTATATACATATTACAAGTAACAAACAATATGGTGAGATAACATACTTGTGGGACTGCATTGTCTTAGTAATTTTTACTAAATTTTGAATGTGCCGATTGCACCTGCAGAGATGTTTTATTACCAGTTACTTCCTGCCTCCAAATACAACTTTAGGCTAGATTTCCGACACCCAGAAACGTGATGAGTAGGAAATTAATAGTTTTAGATGGTAAACATTTTAGGTTGATGATCAAAAGTTTTACGTCAACGACCTTTGACTTTGGCCCTCCTCTTTAATTGCGGCATTTGACCTTGAAAAATGTTCAAGATCACACATCATTACCCTATGGTTAACGTTAGCACTAATTAATGTTCTTAGACTTGACCCTAAAGATTTATGAAGGTCAAAATTCATTAATCTCTAGTTGACCAAAACACCTTTATAAGTTCTTGTTATTGGACAAAACAATTTTCAATTGAAGAAAGGACCACGTCGATTTCTTATGGAAAGTGGCCTTCGGTTAATATGCCTAATTTTTTTATATGTATTAGTTCTTGTCATACTCATCAATAAAGTAATTCTATTGCTAGTTTTAAAAATACAGGGTGTTAAAGATTCAAAATACCTACCTTGCCATGTTCACTATTTTTGGTTTGAAAGTACTGATGTTCATTTTATCTTCCAAATGCGATTTTTACATCTCTATAGGATATGTAGTTGTACACACAGGATACCATTCAATCTTATTTACAGGGTGATACACATTTTGACATTAAAGTTTTTTAAAAAAACTATTTTGTTTTATTACAGCCACATAGTTGCTACTGTGAAAGACTCTTCATTGGATATGATATTGTGTTTGTTAAGTAAATAGTTATAAATATATATTATACAAGGTGATTCATAAGTTTTGTCCCAATCATCAATTCTTTTTAAAATCAAATAACGGAACCCTCTGTATGTGGGAATTGATTTTGACTTCATGTTGTCCTTTAGTTAGACAGATTAGACACTACTTAAGATTATACATGGCGATTCAATAATTTTAAAAAATATTAAATATAACAATAGGGCAAAAAATCTTTCTTTTTTCTCACCCTGTATCTAAAAATTTACTCTGTCAAGGTATATTGATTTTAAAATCTTCAAATACAGCATATTATAATGATTTCGTTCCTAAAGTTCGTTTCAATCCTATGAGTGGATTTGTAGATAGAGTCTGACAAGTTTCACCAAGACATGTCAAATGAAATTGTCAGCGTTTTTAAATCCTTATAGAAGGTGGCCTTTGGTAAAAATGTATAATTTTCTGATATGTATTAGTTCTCGACGTACTCATCAATATTGTTCATGAGCACAAAATCATCCTCTGACTAGTTAAAGTGTTAAAGTTGTTATGTTCTCTTATATAAATTGGTTACATTTCTATAATCTCTACTCTATGGAATCATTCGTCTTTACTTTTACCGTCGGATGGCGTACAAATACATGTTACTGAATTCCTATTGGTGCAATTGTGTTCGTTAGTCTCGAACCCTTGTTTCCGTTTTGTTTCCTGCCAGTTAGTGCGCCTAGAAAATTGTTAATTCGCAACTCACTTGAACCGCTATTCGTTTGACGCGATTTTCTTATAAAAACGGATATTTCCGGATTTATCGTTCAACGACCAAATAGTTTTGTGCCTGAACCTTATGCTAGTTCTCGTCACTTAATTAACATGATATTTACGTCTTTAAAGCATTCAAGAGTGTTGTTTTCTTAATATCTACTTAAACGCTTGTGGCTACCAGCTTACAAGGTCAGTACTTTTATATAATTTCGTCACCTAATGTCCTATTCTCTTCCGTAGCGTTTTACTACGTGTTTTATCTACTTGTCTACTACTTCGCTACGTCATCAAACGCCATCATCATCCAACAACGCCGCTGCCATCTTAATTTTCCATCGATTCAAGCTTCGACCGAAGAAATTCAATTTCAACGAACTACAACCAGTAAAACTGCAGTCCGTTCATCTCAAGATTGCTAATAATTTATTATTCAACTATTAAGTAACTTTCCCCGCCGAAATGATTCATTTTAGTAAATTCTCATTTTACTTTCCTTAAGTTCAAATATTGCATTTTACGACATCTATACTGTACAGTCATAATTTATATTTCAAAATCTAACTGTAACTATTTGCCTATTTATTTCTATTCTAAATTCATATTCTTAAGCTTGAATTGTTACTAAATTTGTAAATCACATTTACCTTGAACTATTTGCTTGCCTATTCAAACATAATTTATTGTATTAACTTCAGTATTCGAACCTGTCGATAATCATTAAGTAATTAACGTATTCATTTCTGAGACCAACCTATTGCTTATGGTCCGATTTGTTATTGTTCGTTTTTTTCCTCTAGCTCGTATTGCTTCGGCCAACGTTACTTGAGCAAGGAAACGACACCGAAGGATAGTTATTCAGGTAAGGTTATTGATGTACTTAATCGCTTGCTCACCTCGAGTAAACCGAATCCTGAATATTTTGGAACGGTAACGTAACTGATTTTGCACATTTTGCTTAAAACTTCATATAAGGTAAATTGGATTCTATCATTCTTGTTATATTAACTCAATATTTAACTTAACATTTGTATTACAATCTACCCCTACGGGTACCCCCCTCTTATTTGTCGAATTTATATATTCATGTTACCATTTATTTTGAAGTTCATTATAATTTAGTTAACCCCATTTTGCTTACTTATCTGTCACTCACCTATAAGCTGTTAGTTCTTCGTAGTTCGAACTAGAAGCTATAACTATAACGACAACTACCCAAGAAATACGTGGCGTCCAATCTCTTAACTATTCTTTACTCAATTATTGCTCACAACATCATATTTAAAATTCTAGATTTACTAGCCCACCCCAATGTTTGTCTACTTGTACTGAGCTACCAAGCCCTTGCATTTTAAATTTTGTTGCCATCGAAAGTTACCGTAACAAAGTTTCAAAATACTACGATTCGCATGTTCATTGTTTTTATTTGAAATTACTACGTTAATTTTTTCCTCAAAATGCGATTTTTATGGGATATGTAGATATACACAAAAGGTATAATTGATTCTTAGTTACAGTTCAACGGTATACTTTTTTAAAAAAATTATTTTGTTTTATAACAGCCACATAATTGCTACTGTGGAAGGCTTTTCATTGGGTGTCGTATTGTGTTAGTTAAGTTAATAGTTAAAAATATATATTATATAGGGTAAAAATATATATTATACAAGGTTTGTCCCAACCATCAAATCTTTTTAAAATCAAATAACGAAACCCTCTGTATACGGTAATTGATTTTGACTACATTTTATCTTTTAGTTAGACGTATTATGTACTACTTAAGAATATACAAGGTGATTCAATAATTTTACAAAATACTAAATATGACAATAAGTCGGCAAATCTTTCTTGTTTTCATTACCCTGTATCCTAAAAGTAGCTCTTTCAAATTATGTATACAGATTTTAAAATCTTCAAATACCGATTATACTGAATTTGTTCCGTAAGTTTCGTTTCAATCCTGAGATAGAGCCTGGCAAGTTTCACCAAGACATATCAAATGAAACTGTTAGCAGTTTTAAAGGAACCAATATGTTACCTTCTATGGTTTATTGTTTAAGCTGGATTGAATTTGTAATATCCAGAGAGTAGTTTTAAATTAAGATACACAAGTCATATACCAAACACATTGTTTAACTCGCGTATAATGTACCAGAAGTCAGTAAAACTGTTATTAACAGGGAAAAGGAATACTTCTAGTATTTGTACTGTACCTACTATATTGATCATGATATGTTAAGGTATAAAACAATATTTACACCAAAAACCAATACTAGGACTGTGAGTGGTAATAGTCAAACCGACCAGTCGTTTTGATTTCGAAATGGGTAGTTATAGTGTAGAAGGCTAAATAGATATAGATTGGAACATGTATGGTTGTTATTAAGAATTCCAAGTGACGACAACTAAAAGTGTTAGTGTTAGTTTTTGGTGTAAATATAGTTTTATACCTTAACGTATCATGAACAATATAGTAGGTACAGTACAAATGCTAGACGTATTCCTTTTTCCTGTTAATAACCGTTTTACTGACTTTTAGTACATTATACGCGAGTTATGTACTGAAATATACTGTATTCGAAGATTTTAAAATCAATATACCTTGACAGAGTAAATTTTTAGATACAGGGTGGTGAAAGAAAGATGTATATCTCTGGTTTTCACTTTGCACAGCATGTCTGACTCGCGTATCATAATTTAAAACTACTCTCTGGACGTTACAAATTCAATCCAACTTAAACAATAAACCATAGAACATAACGTATTGGTTCCTTTAAAAACGCTAACAGTTTCATTTGATATGTCTTGGTGAAACTTTCCAGGCTCTATCTCGTAGGATTGAAACGAAACTTTTCGGAACAAAATCAGTATAATAAACTGTATTCGAAGATTTTAAAATCTATATACATACCTTGAAAGAGCCAATTTTAAGATGCATGGTAAGGAAAACGAAAAAGGTTTTTCGACTTATTGTCATATTTAGTATTTTGTAAAATTTGTATATTTTACGTAGTACATAACTAAAAGATAAAATGTAGTCAAAATCAATTCCCGTATACAGAGGGTTCCGTTATTTGATTCTAAAAAGAGCTGACGATTGGGACAAAACTTATGTATCACCCTGTATAATATATATTTTACCCTGTATAATATATATCTTTAACTATTTACTTAACTAACACAATATGACACCCAATGAAAAGTCTTCCACAGTTGTAAATAAGGTTTAAAAGCGCCAGGTATAATAATATGTTTATGGAGTAAAATTTAAAAAAATGGTGTAAATAAATGTTTTAAAGCGTTCTCTATACAAATCGTTAAAATAACTAGAGACACATACCATTCATTAAAAAATAATTCCGTTGACTCAGAAGGTAGATTAAAGCAGGCCGGCTCATGCTTTTTGATTTGCTTAATTACCACAAATTTCTGCTGGGTTATTTTCACTTAACATCAATATAGTAACTTCAATGCAACAATAATAAAATTATCTCGGACGCCAAGTTATATTTTGATTACGCTCGGAATAACTAAACCGAGGACACAATAAAAAATTCACCAAAATGTCAAAATAAAAAATATACAAATTATATTTATTAAGCACTTAAATTTGGAATTATGTAAAATATATCTTAAAACTAATGTTAATAGCCTTATCCTAAGAAATCATTAGAGTATAAATACCTGTTTAAAAATTTACCTATAACTTTTTGAGAACCTCTGATTATTATAAGGAATGCGGAAATGCAAACTAAGGATGATGTAATCTTCGTATCAATGTTGCGCAATATATCGTATTTTCAATGCTGTGCGTTGTAAAGTATACCAAAGTTGAAATTACTTCTTACAAATTTATGTTCATTGAAATTTGACCAATCCAAAATTTATTGCATTCTCTTGAAAGTTCAAATAAAAAATGTGATCTAAATTTAGATCTGAATTAAATGCAAAAATGTAGTCATAAAAATAAAAAATGCCAAAAGTGGTAAAAATAGTATAAGTATAAAAGTACCAAAAGTAGGAAAAGTATAAAAGTGTCTGCAAAAAGCAAATGTTTTAAATTTTAATATAATACGTGTTAAATGTATCTTACCATTAAATCAATGGCACTTTTCACAAAATTTAGGTGGAAACCAAAGATGGCTTCCTGTTCAAGCAATCCTAAAAAAGACGCTCATTCTATCAGGTGATATCGCGATGCGCAAGAAATATGTGCAAAAAAATTAATTCAAATATATGGAAGTATAAACCTTTAAAAAAATATGCAACCTAAGTTACACTAAAATGCAAATTAAGTTGCCTACCACAACTTATAAATCATTAATAACCAAAACCCCCTTTTTCTTACATTTTACAACTAAATGAAAGAAAAACGTATAAGATTCGTTACGCAGTAGCAATTATGTGGCCGTTATAGAACAAAATATATATTTTTAAAAACTATAACGTTAAACTGTGTATTACCCTGTAACTAAGAATCAATTATACCCTTTGTGTATATCTACATATCCCATAAAGATGTAAAAATCGCATTTTGAAGAAAAAATTAACGTAGTAATTTCAAATAAAAAATAATGAACATGCGAATCGTGGTATTTTGAAACTTTAACACTTTAACTAGTCACAGGATGATTCTGTGCTCATGAACAATATTGATGAGTACGTCGAGAGCTAATACATATCAGAAAATTATACATTTTTACCAAAGGCCACTTTCCATAAGGATTTAAAAACGCTGACAATTTCATTTGACATGCCAGACTCTATCTGCAAATCTACTCATAGGATTGAAACGAAACTTTAGGAACAACTTGATTACAATATACTGTATTCGAAGATTTTAAAATCAATATACCTTGACCGAGTCAATTTTTAGATACAGGGTGGTGAAAGAAAGAAAGGTTTTTCGACTTATTGTTATATTTAATATTTTGCAAAATTATTGATTCCCCTGTATAATCTTAAGTAGCACCTAATCTGTCTAACTAAAGGATAAAATGATGTCAAAATCAATTCCCACATACAGAGGGTTCCGTTATTTGATTTTAAAAGAATTGATGATTGGGACAAAACTTATGAATCACCATGTATAATATATATTTATAACTATTTACTTAACCAACACAGTATCATATCCAATGTAGCAATTATATGGCTGTAATAAACCAAAATAATTTTTTTAAAAAACTATAATGTCAAAATGTGTATCATCCAGTAAATAAAATTGAATGGTACCCTTTATGTACAACTACATATCCTATAAAAATGTAAAAATCGCATTTAGAAGATGCAATGAACATCAGTACTTTCAAACCAAAAATAATGAGGATGGAAAAGAAGGCATTTTGAAACTTTAACACCCTGTATTTCTAAAACTAGCCATAGGATGACGTTGTGCCTATGAACAATATTGATGAGTACGACAAGAACTGATAACATAACAAAATTAAACATCTTAACCCAAGGCCACTTTCCATAAGAAAATGGCGTGGTCCTCTGATCATAAAAATTCTTCAGGTTAATATTTTCGGGTATTAATTAATTTTTCTATGTTTAGATATATTTTCTTATCAATGTACTCAATCACCTCTAGTTTAACCTCAACCCCATGTTAGCTTACAGAAATTGGATCCTGAAAATTGTTTAAAGTTAAAATTTATTCATAATAGGTAGTTTGTTCTAAGTTCAAAGAATTTTTCAAGGTTAACGTTGTTCTGGTCTATGATCTCTAGTTGACCTTGGTCATGCATTAGTTCATGGACTTTGGTCCTAATATTTTCAAGGTTAAAGTGAATAAAAATTGCCTTTAACAAATTTGAAGAGGTCATTGACCTAATCAGAACCTATAATTCGCATTGGCCCCGTAATGAACTGTAGCAATTTTGTCATAAAATGTTTGAAGGTTAAAGTTCAATGCCACAGTTCCGGATTCCTTAACTAACCTCTCCATTTTGACTTCCGCAATCTAATCGCAATGACAGTGTCAAATTGTCGACCCAAAGATTCGCTAAGCTTGATTGATGCCGGATTCGAACTGGATCTTCAGTGACAAAATTAAATACAGCATAAGTATCTTCAACTGCGAAAGATCCACACTTGCACTCCAGAAAACTTGCAGTATTTATGCTTAATACATCAGGTCTAAACTAGAGTACTCTATTTGATAATCGGTTTCTACTATGCTTATTGATACTAGTGACGAGATCTACCTCATTAAAAGCGAACCTACCTTGTCTTAAATAGCGTCATGTGATAGGTCATCTCACTCTATTGTATCGCTACTACAGTTCATGTTCCAAGACTTATTAATACCTAATTGACCTTAGACGTTTTCCGAGGTTAAATTTTATTTACCTCTAGTTACTGTGTACTAAGTTATCGAAATTTAATAGTGAAACTATTCAAGGTTTGAATTCACTGGAATCATTCAAGGCCTCCCTTAAAACTATGTGCATTTATCACGGATTCTCTTACCAAAATGATTAATATCTGAACGTTGTTCTGGCTTTAACAATGTCAAAACCAAACCTTACTTGCGGTGTTGCTTGCTTAATTGACCAAAAATCTGCCTTGCCTTAAGCCGTGTCGTTTGGTAGACCATCTCTCATTGTTTTACCAACCATAATTCTTCCTAGACCCTGTAGAAAAGCAACTTTTGAAATACACTCCAAACATTCCAGGGTAAAGTTGATTTACTTCTAATTGACATAAGGCCAGTCTAAACTTTAGATAACTTAAATTTCATTCACTTCTAGTTGATACTGCTTCCACTAAGTTCATCATAGTTCAATGTTCGTTGAGCTATATGTTACTTTCGTTTCGCCTTAAGTTCTAAGAATGACCATCAAAAATTTTCAAATTAAAGGTTCATTGACATTCAGCTTGCATTCTTTTCGCTTCGAGGTCTAAGAATCTGGCCATTCAGATTACTTTGAGTATTAGTTAACATTCACCACGCTTTGAATTTTAAACATTTGAACATGAACATTTTTTATGTCCGTGAGGTCTTAGAATTTTATGAAAAAAATGTTATAAGGTTAAAGTTCGTTGATCTCTTGAGGTTTTACAATGACCTCTAGTTAGCTGTCGTACCGCCCTAAAGTCTAAACACTTTTCAAGGTTAAAGTTTACCTCTGGTTGACCTTCGTATCGCCTTGTGTTCTTAGAATTTCGCTAACAGAATTTTTTAGTTTTAAAGTTCATTTACATCCTACTGGCCTTCGGATCTACCTAGTCTTGTTTATGAATAATGTTGATTGTCCTTAACTGATCCTTCCACTCTGAAGTTCAAAAATTAAAAGATAAGTCAATTAACCTCAAAGCTCAATCTTAAAATACAATGACCTCTAGTTAGCCTTCGTGCAGGATTGAAGTATTACAATTAAAGTTCATTTAACAATTTGTTATGTTTAAAATTCATTGACCTCTAATGGGAATTTCCGCTTTGTAGTCTAAGCATAAACATTTTTCAAGGTTGAAGTTCATTGACCTCTGGCAAACACGTGCGTTTTTAAAATTTGATCACAAACATTTTCCAAGGTTAACGTTTATTGACCTCTTGTTGGCATTTGAACCGCCTTGAAGCCTTGGAAATTGACTGAAACTTTTTTATGGTTAAAGTTCATGGACCTCTAGCCTTCTCCTCGCCTTGAGAGAGATTCAATGTTAAAGTACATTGACTTAATTAATATCGCACCACCTTGAGGTACTGCGATTTGACCGTAAAAACTGTTTATGGTTAAAGTTGATTCTCCTCTGGTTGGTCTTCGTGTCTTGAAATTCGACTATGATCATAGTTCAAGTATAAGGTTCATGGACCTTTAGTTGGCCTTCGAACGTACTTAATGTCTTAGGTTTAATTGTGAACATTTCTCTACGATCATTGACATCTAATTGTCCGTTTTTCGCCTTGAAGCCTCAGTATTTTCATGACTAAAGTTCTATGGCCTATAGTTAGCTTTCATACTGTTTTATGATCTTAAAACTTCTGGGTTAAAGTTCATTGACCTCTGGTTGCCTTCATACCGTCTGATCATATTAGAATTAACGTTCAAGTTCATTGACCTCCAGTTTTGTCTTCTATCCACATTGAAGTCTAAGAATCAGACCATGAAATGTTTAAGATTATAGTTTCTTGACCTCTACCTTTTTCCTTGAGGTTTTACAATTTGACCGAGAAAAATTATAATTTTTCAAAGTTAAAGATCGTTGACTCCTGCTTCGCTTTCATACCGCCTAACTTACCATACTCTACAGAAAGTATTTATGCTTAACACGTCAGGGTTAACCTACAGTTTTACTATTATACTTAAAAATCGTTTTCTACTATGCATATCACTCTTGATACTAGTAAATAGTAAACTGCCTCATTACGTAAGAACCTGCCTTGTTTTAACAGCGTCGTGTGATAGGCCATCTCATTTTTTTCTATCACTACTCTTATAGTTCACGTTCCACCATAATTAAAATCTCTAATTAATCTTAGTCCCATTTAAATCTCTTCAGGATTTGACAAACATTTTCCGAGGTTAAATCTTATTTACTTCTAGGTGGGTTCTGTACCGTTTTAAGTTTTCGAAATTTCATATTGAAACTTTTCAAGGTCTGAATTAATTGGAATCAATTCAAGCCTTCCCTAAAAAGTATGTGCATTTATTACGCGTGCTCTTACCAAAACAGTTAATAGTTCTAGCTTCAACAACGTTAAAACCAGGCCTTACCTGCGGTATTGCTCACATACATGTTTTATTGACAAAATCAACGTCGTTTGGTAGACCATCTCTCATTGTTTTATCCCTACTACTAGGGT
This sequence comes from Vesta saturnalis, assembly GCA_036346205.1. Classification (NCBI taxonomy): domain Eukaryota; kingdom Metazoa; phylum Arthropoda; class Insecta; order Coleoptera; family Lampyridae; genus Vesta; species Vesta saturnalis. The sequence continues at coordinate 4,053,731 of JARFJB010000793.1, forward strand.
TCGTACTCTTACTAGTTCACGTCATAATGCTACCTAGATCCTGTAGATAAACCCAATCTTCGATACACACTCCCAACATCTCACTCTAGCGTAATCGTTCCTGTGTTCCAGGGTAGTTTATTGACCTCTAATTGACATTAGACCAGTGTAAACATTAAACATTAGCTTAAATTTCATTTGAACACGCCTTATTGACAAAAATCAACGTCGTTTGGTAGACCATCTCTCGTTGTTTTATCCCTACTACTAGGGTTCGTGCTCTTGCCAGTTCCACGCCATAAACCTAGACCCTGTAGAAAAACTTAATCTTCGATACACACTCCACACATCACATTCTACCTAGACCCTATACAAAAACTCAATCTTCTTCTTGTTCTACTTGCATCGGCAAAGTTAATGAAGCTCTCGAAGCTTTTCAAGATTTAAGGTTCGTTTATCTCTATTTTACCTTCGTCTCGCCTTTTCACATTTTCACATTAAAAATTTATTGACCTTCGAGACCTAATAATCTGGCCATAAAAATGTTTTAAGAGTTCCTTGACCTCTAGTTGGCATTCGTCCTGCCTTAAGTTTTAAGAATTTAAACAAAAAAGTGTTTCAAGGTTAAAGTCATTGACATCTGGATATCCTTCGGGTATTAGGATTAGGATTTTATAAGGTAAAAGTTCATTGACCTCCTACGACCTCTTAAGGTCTTCGAATTTTGCTAATATTTTAGTGTTAAAAGTTCATTTACATCAAGTTGGTCCTCGAATTTGCTTAGTCTTATAATTTGTCCGTAAAAATTGTTTATGATTAAGCTTCCTTCCGCCGGGAAGTTCACGAATTTGACCCTGAAAATTGTAAAGATAAGTTAACCTCCAGTTGCCCGTGAGGTCTTAGAATATTTCGCTATAAAAATTATTTAGTGTAAGAGTTCATTTACATCTAGTTCGAAGCTACTTAAAGCCTTAAAATTTGACCGTAAAAATTGTTTATGATTAAGGCTCATTGACCCCTAACTGGGCTTCTTTTCGCGTTGACGCCCAAGAATTTGACCATGAAAATTTTAAGTAGAAATTAATTAACCTCTAGTTGCCGGTGAGGTCAATATTAAAATTCATTGGCATTCATATTGGAATTTGACCAACCTTTTCTGTGGTTAAGCCTCATTGCGATGTAATTGGAGTTCTTTCCGCTATAAAGTCTAAGAATTTGACCATGACATTTTTTTTAAGATTAAATTAGTTCATTTAAGTCTAGTTGATCATTAAAACGTCTTGAACTCTTAAAATTTTACGATGAAATTTTTTTAGAAATTAGTTTCTTAAACTCTAGTTTTTCTTTACGCATCAGGATCTAAAAATATGATCATAAAAATGTTGTAAGTTCCTTGACCTCTTGTTGGTTATCATCCCAGCATGAGATTTAATAATGCGATTGAAAATGTGTCGAAGCTAATTAATTAACCACTAGTTGCGCGCGAGGTCTTAAAATTGAACCAAGGAATATTTGTAAGGTTAAAGGTCATTGACCTTTAGTTCAAACGAATTGTAGTCAGAATTTGGCCGTAAAAATTGTTTATGGTTAAATTTCATTGATATCTATTTGGAAGTCTTCGCGGTTTGAAGTGTAAGAATTTCACCATGAAGACTTTTCGATTTTAAATTTGACTGAAATGTTTTTCTGGTTGCCGCTTTGAGGTCTTAAAAAGTGTTCTAGGTTATAATTAAAGTTCAATAGCCTTCGTGCAGGTCTGAGGTACTATAATTTTCCAAGGTGAAAGTTCATTGATCCCTGGTTCGCTTTCGTACCGCCTTAGAATTAGATCATAGAAATTGTTCGAGGCACAAGATCAATGACATTTAGTAGGTCCTCGCACCGTAGTCTTAGAATTTTACCGCAAAAAGCTTTATAATTAAAATTCATATGACCTCTAATAGACCTTCTTAACGCTTTGTAGTCTAAGAATACAATTTTTTCAAGGTTCATTAACCTCTAATTGACCTTACATTCATCTTATAGTTTTAAGAATTTTAGCCATCAAGATTAAACTCATTTATCACTAAGTGAGGGCTTTGAGGTCTTAAAAACTTTTCTAGGTTACAGTTTGACATCTAGTTGAAAAATATTTATAGTTAAAGTTCAATAGCCTACGTGCAGGTCTGAGGTATTACAATTTTCCAAGGTTAAAGTTCATTAACCCCTGGTTCGCTTTTACCGTCTTAGAATTGGATCATAAAAATTTTTCGAGGCTCAAGATCAATGATCTTTAGTAAGTCCTCGCACCGTAGTCTTAGAATTTGACTGCAAAAAATTTTATCGATAAAATTCATTTGACCTCTAATAGACCTTAACGCTTTGTAGTCTAAGAATACAAGTTTTTCAAGGTTCATTAACTTCTAATTGACCTTACTTTCATCTTAAAGTTTTAATAATTTAACCATAAAGATTAAATGTATCACTAAGTGAGGTCCCTGAGGTCATGGAATTTCATCACAAAAATTTTTCAAGGAAGTTCAGTGACCTCTTGTTGGCATTCGAACTACCTTGAAGTCTTAGAAATTGACTGACACTTTTTTATGGTTAAAGTTTATTAACGTGTAGCCTTCGCCCCGCTTTGAGATTTAAGAATTTGAAAGTGATTCAAGGTTAAACTACATTGTCTTTAATTGCCCTTGACGTTCTACGATTTGACCTACAAACTTTATGATTAAAGTTCAATGACGTCTGGTTAGCCTTCGTACAGCTTTAAGGTCTTAAAACTTTTCTAGGTTAAAGTTCATTACTCTTTGGTTGGTCTCTGTAAAACCTCGAGGTCTTGGAATTTGACTATGAACATTCTTCAAGTATACGGTTCATTGTTTTCTAGTTGGCCTTCGAACCACTTTAATGTCTCATATCGTGAAAGTATTTTGAGGTTAATACATATTGACCTATAATTGGACGTATTTCCATCTTGAAGACTAAGTATTTGACCATGGAAATGTTTCATCGTTAAAGTCTGAGTTCTAGTTTCGTATTAACTCAAGATCTTAAAATTTGACCGTAACATCATTTTTATGGTTAAAGTTCATTGACCTTTGGTTGGCCTTCGTACTGACTAAAGATATTATCGTTCAAATTCATTGACTTCCCGTTCGTCCTCTTTCCGCCTCGAGGTCTATCTGCCCATAAATTATTTTTTAAGATTATAGCTCTTTAACCTCTATTTGCCCTTCGATTTGACGATAACGTGAGGTGCGTGGTTTGGCCTTGAAGCTGACCTAGTGTATGACATGAGGTTGACCTTGGGGTCTGGAATTGGCCTTGGGCTTGCCCTTGGTGTTGACCTTGGGGTAGCGAAGTTCAGAACCAAATCTACTTTTTAGTCATGTTCAGAACCTAACCTACTCAGCGGGAAATTTGAATTTTAATAAGGAGCCCTAGCTTTAAAGTAAGTCTAGAATTAATTAAATATGAATGAAAAAGGTTACACCGTATAATTGATATCTTATAGAAGCGGATGGCGAATTTTTTAAGTTAACATGCATTTACGTATTTATGATATGAAGTTTAGACGTCATTCTGACATACTGTTTTTGTTTTACAGTGTGACTTTATTTTTTCGTAATGAGCTTATTATACATTTACAATTTACCCGCTTTCTTGTTTTATTGTTTTGCAAGTAAAAGAAGGTATTTGAATTCAATCGAAAAAAGTAAACTTTTAGAGTACAACTTCTTTAAATTTCTTGTACTCTAAGGAGTGGACCCGAACAGGTACCTATACATTGTTGCAGTAACGATGAATTCATAGAGAACTAATAAAATATTTGTTTAAGTATCACGGCTCGCGAGAATAAAACTGATTTGATAAATAAATATTAAATGACATTGAAATAACTATAACTCGAAAAGCTAAAAAAAAAATAAATAAATAAAATAAGTAATAATTAATAAAATAAATAAATAAAATAAAAATAAAAAATAAATAAATAATAATTGAATCGTTTGGTCGCTAATAAATACCAGCAAGTCTGGCGAGGGGCACAAAACCAGGAATCGCGTATAGAGCAGTATGGTTGAAACGCGTGGTGTGATTGAAAGGTAGGTAAGAAAGAAAAACAAAATGTACATGTATATGTACATTTTTGAGATTCATACAGTAAGTATACGATCTATTATTTATATCTATCTATTATGTCGTGACAGTAGACATAACTGTCCGGTAATAGGACGATACCGTTAGTAGGGAATGCTACATCGTCCGGGGCACGATTTGGCCAGTAACCGGTCTGCTCGCTAGGGTATTACTCAAGAAAACAATACAATTGCCTCGGATCGACCTGGCTACAAGGGGTGGTCAAGGTCGAAACAGACAGGCCCCGTTGCTGACGACTGTGCAAGGAATGAATGGCGAGTCGGTACGTGGAATGTTAGAGGCATGCATGGTAAAGAATTTGAAATTTCGAATGTAATGTATGAAAGACACCTTGATATTCTGTGTGTATCGGAGACAAAGCGCAAAGGAAAGGATGCTGTGGAGATGGAGGATGGCAGCCTGGCACTATGGCCAGGAGTTGAGACGGAAGTGCATGGCGCAAAAGGAGTTGGGGTGATCGTAGGTGAAAGAGCGAAAATATGTGTTAAACAGTACGAATTGGTATCTCCCCGGGTAATATGGGTTAGAATGAAAGTGGAGTTTCGAAGAATTTTTCTTATTGCATGTTATGCACCGGTGAATGGAGAAAGAGACCAGGAGCGTGAGAACTTCTGGAATGAAGTGGAGAACGTGTTGAGCGTATGTAAGCCAAACGAAAGAGTGATTATATTGGGGGATATGAACGGATGGGTGGGTGTACAGAGAGAACATAGTGAACGCGTTCTAGGAAAGTTTGGAGACCAAAGAATCAATGAGAATGGTGAACACCTGCTGAACATCTGTGTGGAGAGAAGTCTGTTTGTATCCAATACGTTGTTTAAACATAAAAATGTGCATATGTATACATGGCAAAGAGGTGAATCTAAAAGAATGATAGACTTGATAGTGTATGATGAACGGCTTAGAAACCTGGTGAAAACACAAAAGTAATGCGCGGAGCGGAGTGTGAATCGGACCACTTTTTGGTTGTATCGAGAGTGTGTTTAGGGCAAAAGTGGGTGTGGAGAAGGAAAGCAAACGTAGTGCGAACGTCCAGAATTAGGGTTGACAAACTAGTGGATAATGGTGCGAGAATGAAATACGCAGATGCTGTGAATGAAGAGTTGAATGTGAATGAAGCAGTGTGGAACGAACAAATAAAAGACACTGACGTTGAAAGTGCATGGATAAGCTTGAAAAACTCTGTTGTCAATTGTGCCGTGCGAATATGTGGAAGAGTGATTGTAGGTAGACAGAAAAAATGTGCTTGGTGGAATGAGTCGGTAAAAAGGCAGTAAGTAAGAAAAAAGATGCGTACATGGCAATGATTGCTGCAAAAAATGAGACTGAGAAGAAAAGATTGTATGAGGTGTACAGATTAAGAAACAAAGAAGCGAAGGAGGCAGTGAGAATAAGTAAAGAGGCTGTGGAAGGAGAGAAAATGCAGAATGATTTTGAGGGAAACAAAAAACTCTTCTGGAAATTGGTCTAAAATACAAAACGTGGGCCAAAACAGAACGCTGCAGGAGTGATGAATGATAAAAACGAAATAGTATGGGACGATTGTGAAGTGAGGAAATAAATGCTGGCAAAAGTATTTCGGAAAGCTGTATAGTAGTGAGGAACGTAAGACTGAAGAAGAAATGATGAATGAAACTGAGAAGGATATTGGAATAAAAGAGGTACAGAAAACGGTAGGGAGGTTGAAAAACAGCAAGGGAGCAGGCGTAGATGAAATCACTGGGGAAATGCTCAAGTATGGTGGTGCAAAGCTTATACGAAGATTGCGTGAATTATTTAATGTATGCCTTATGTGTGGAAAAGTGCCGAGTGATTGGAAGAGCGCGATCATTATACCATTGTATAAGGGTAAGGGGAACAAGAGTGATTGTAAGAACTACAGAGGAATAAGCTTGCTCAGCGTACCTGGTAAAGTATGCGGAAGAATACTGATTGATAGAGTTCGAGAAACTACACAATCTAAGATGTGGGATGTGCAAGGTGGCTTCATGCCAGGGAGAGGATGTGTCGATCAGATGGTTGCTCTCCAGCAGGTGATCGAAAAGTGTTTAAAGGTAAAAAGGAAGTTACTGTGCGTTTGTAGATCTGGAGAAAGTATATGACAGAGTGAATAGAGAGAAGCTGTGGGAAATATTAAATGAATATGGCGTAAATAAAGGTCTAATAAATGGAATAAGGGCAGTATACAACGGTAGTCGGGCATGTGTTAGGGTGAGAGGAGGTGTGAGTGAATACTTTAATATTGAGCAAGGAGTGCGACAAGGCTGTGTGATGTCACCGTGGTTGTTCAATGTATACATGGATAAATGTCTTAGACAAGCATGTAACGATACAAATGGTGTAATGGTTGGCGACGTAAATGTACGACTCCTGGTGTATGCAGATGACACAGTCTTATTAAGTGACAGTGCGGATGAGCTGCAAACCGCTCTGAGGAAGTTTGATACAGTCTGTGAGAGCATGGACCTAAAGGTAAACGTGAACAAAACTAAGATTGTGGTGTTCAATCGGGAAGGTGGAAAGGAGAGTAGACTATTTACTCTGCAAGATGAAATTGTGGAGCAAGTGGACGAGCTGGTATATCTCGGTAGAATGTTTACTGCAGATGGTACAATTGAGAGCGAGATTGGACGAAGGGTCAATGCTGGAAGGAAAGTGATTGGAAGTATGTGGACGATAATAAGAAATGAAAGCATGAGCCTAGCTGCGAAACGAGCAATCTATAATGGCGTATTCGTCCCATCAGTACTGTATGGAAGTGAGACATGGGTATGTCAAAAAAAGCACGAAAGAAAAATAAATGCCGTGGGTATGAGATTTCTGAGAAGCGCATGTGGTAAAACGAGAAGGGACAAGATAAAAAATGAATACATAATAAGGGAGTGTGGTGAGGAAAAGACGATGATGGATAGATATAAAAGTTGTACATTACGTTGGTTTGGTCACATTGAGAGAATGAACAACACAAGATTAACGAAACAAATATATGTGGGTCAGGTTAGGGGAAAGGCCGGGGCTGGTAGGCCGCGTAAAACTTGGCTGAATGTAGTAGAATCTATGATAAAGGAAAGAAAGATAAGGAGTTCTAAAAACAAAAGGGCATGTCAGAGACTATGTATGAATCTTGCGGAAGCTAGGGAGATATGCGGAGATAGGAAAGCATGGCGAAAGATTGTGAATGAAAAATAAATAAGAGGCAGGGATTGTTTTGCCTACCCCGCAAGGGAATGGCGTGAAGGTTAAGTTAAGTTTAAGTTAAATAAACAATTTTCACGGTTCAAGTTCATTAACATCAATTTTTTCATTCTGCCTTTCTGGACCGCTCGTTATCCGTCATACCGCGTTGAGGTCTTAAAACATTTCTAGGTTAGAATTCATTGATCTGTAGTTGGTCGTCATATCGATTTAAGGTATAAGAATCTGACGGAAAATGTTTAAAGACTAAAGTTTTTTAACCCCTACTTGGCCTTCAAACCATATTGAAGTCTCAGAGTTGGACCATGAAAAGTTAAAGTTCAATGACCTCTAGTTGGCTTTCATACTGCCTTGAGATCTTCAAATTTGAACGTAAAATATTTTTATGGTCAAAGTTACATGACTTATTATTTTTATAGGTTAAAGTTCATTGACCTCTGATTGGCAGTGTTCCGTCTTGAGGTATTAAAATTTCACTAATAATATTTTTAAGATTAAGGTTATTGATCTCTAGTTGACTTTAAAACCCGAAAGTTTCGAAAATTAAGCTTAACACGTTAAGCGCCAAGGTGTATTCGAAGAAATTTTCTTGCTGGGCCAAATAGTTTTTATTGTTTTTAATATTACTGTGGGTCGATCTGTATACCCAGAAGCCAAAATTATTTCGAACACTTAATTAGTTAGGGAAATAAAATAGTATTTTTAGCGGTCCCAGGGGACCGACGTAGACACTAAAATTTATTTGTACTAGGCCACAGCGGTCCATAGTGGAGGCCACACAGAAGTGGGGTTCGATTGTCTACGCGACTCGTAACATACGGTTTTGTTTTAGTTGCCTTTGCGCGGTTGATGGGGTATGTGTGAAGCGCATATATTTCTTAACACGTGTGATTTAGACATTTTCAATTGAAAATATGACGTCTCGCGGAAAGCGAATGGTTTTATGGCACAACTATCAAATAATTATGGAGGTAAGTATATTTTTTTGTTATATTTAGAGCTGTTGATTTACAAAAAGCAAGCATATTCAAATTTACTTACGTTTTGTTGCAGATTCAGATTCAGAGCCTTATTCATCTGATTCTTTGATGGACCCCATCTACAACTATAATAATGAAGAAGGCAGTTCGTCGGACAGTTCGACACGTATAGATCGTCCCAGACTCAAGAAGTTGGTAGCTAGGGTAAGTCAGCCAAGTACTTCTACAAGTAAAGGATTCGAAGCAGAACATCAGGAAACTGCGACAAATTATTTAAGTATTTCTGCACAGTGTTTGACGGAACCAGAAAACGAAAACCCTAATTTTTCATATCAAGGTGATTTAGTAACACCTGAAAATCAGGAAGTTGAACTTGAATTATCCGATGAAGAAAAATTGATTCCTGCTGTTTATAATGTAGACTGGACTGATCCTACAGGTAATAAAATGCCCTTCAATTTTGATGCTCAATTTGGAGTTAAGCCAGAACTTGCTGCCGCGCTGGTCGACGCTTCCCCCGTCGAATTTTATTCGCTATTTCTTGACGCGGAAATAATCAATCTAATGGTAAATGAAACAAATCTCTATGCCACCCAACTGCTTTGTTCTGGTGAAGACATTCAAAGTTCATCTCGTTTTCATGCATGGGAGCCAACCACACGCGAAGAAATGAAAAAATTTCTGGGCATATTGGCATACATGGGCATCGTAAAATTATCTTCCATTCGCCATTACTGGTCTAGAAAAAAGCTGTTTCGATTTAGTGTGGTATCAGAAGTAATGAGTCGAAACAGATTTGAACTCCTCCTCAAGATGTGGCACTTTAGTGATAATGAAAAGTGTCCGAAGGCGACCGCGAACATAAACTCGCACCATTAATTCAATCTTTGCTACTAAAGTTCCAGGATGCCTATACACCCGGATCTGTTTTTGTATCGATGAGTCCTTGGTGCCGTTTAGAGGCAGATTGATAATAAAACAATATATACCACAAAAGCACATAAATATGGTGTAAAGCTTTTCAAACTTTGTTGTCGAAATGGGTATACTTGGAATATCAAAATGTATTCAGGAAAGGAAAGGGACCCTAGTTGTACCGTTCCTACAAAAATTGTAATGCAATTGTCAGAAAAATTATTAGACAAGGAAGAACTGCCGTCACTGACAATTTTTACACTAGTGTAGAACTAGCTAACAAACTTTTAGACCGCGAAACTCATTTACTTGGTACGCTTCGTTGTAACAGAAAGGAAATCAAAAGAAGTTATCCAAAAGAAGCTAAAAGTTGGTGAAATTATTGGTAAAGAAAATTCCAAAGGAGTATGTATAATGAAATGGAAAGACAAGAGGATGTGGTTATGTTATCGACCAGACATACTACAGAAACTGTAAATGTCAATCGCAGAAATGGACCTGTACAAAAACCAGTAGCGGTTGTAGAGTACAATGCGGCGAAAAGCTCAATCGATCTTTCTGATCAAATGTCCAGTTACTGTTCGGCTCTAAGAAAAACAATCAAGTGGTACAGAAAAATTGCCATTGAGCTCCTTTTAGGTACTGCTATTGTAAATGCCCACTTTCTTTATAAAGAAATCAACGGAAGCACGATGCCTATCACTGAATTTCGAGAAGAGATAGTACAGTGCCTTATTTTTCCACCAGACGAGGAGCAGAACACTCAGACACCTGGGCCTAGCAAAAAACGAAAAATAAATAACCACGAATTCAGGAAGAAAGAAGGGGCCTCCCACAGTGTTCGTAAATACGGTCACGGCTGTTATGAACAAAAGAAAAGGATTGATAGAAAAAATAAGGTACGGAAAGTTGTTACCTATTGCGAAGATTGCGAAGGAAAGCCACATTTTTGTTTAGATTGTTTTGCCACATACCATAACTAATTTTGTTATTTGTAGTTTTTGTTAGCATTTTTTTTATATATTTTGCATATAAATGTTGAACATGTATTATTCCTCTTTTTATTTTCTACGTACAACTGTTGGACCGCTAACATGTCCAACTTCTAATAAGCGTGGACCGCTGAATTTATAAATTCAGGTCCTATGACAACCTAAAATATTATAAAGTAACAAACTTTACAGTCATTATTTTTCAAACCCAATACTGCCAAATATCGCCTACAGGCCATATCGGTCTATGTTTCATTGTAAATTTCAATTAACAGCGGTCCCTTGGCCTGCACAGCGATCAAAGCTCATGTGCGACGTGGCGGTCCAATGGACCGCCGTGGCCGTGCCTGGAAACATTCTCAGCGGTCCCTAGGGACCGCCATGGCGCTTAACGTGTTAAAAATTGTTTAAAGGTTAAAGTTAATTGACCTCTTATTGGTCTTCTTTCCGCTTCGCGGTTTAAGAATCTGATATGACATTGTTTTAAGATTAGTTCCTTGACCTCTAGTTGGCCTCCGTCTCATCTTGCGATTTAAGAATTGACAATAACCACGTTTCAAGGTTCAAGTTAAATGAGCTATCATTTTTTTCCTTCGTACCACCTTGAGGTTTTACAATTTCACCGCAAATTTTTATAGTTAAGGATCACTGCCCTCCAGTTAGCCTTCATGTAGCTCTGAGGCATTAACATTTTTTATGATTAAAGTTCATATACCCCCCTCTTCATTTTCGTAGCGCCTTAGGATTTGACCTTATTCGAGATTCAAGATCATTGACCTCTAGTTTGCCTTCGCATCTGAAAGTCAGACAGTGAAAATTGTTTATGTTTCAAGTTTAAGTGAAAAATGTTCATAGTTAAAGTACAATAACTTCTCGTTAGCCTTCGTACCGCTTTGAGGTCTTAACACGTTTCTAGGTTAGAATTAATTTACATCTCGTTGGTCTTTGTACCGCTCCTAGGTATTAGAATTTGATAATTTATAAGTTAAAGTTCTTTGATCTCTAGTTGGCCTTCAAACCGCGTAGAAGTCTTAGAGTTTGACCATGAACATTTTTTATAGTTAAAATTCGATGACCTCTTGACTTTCATACTGCCTTGGAATCTTAAAATTTGACAGTGAAAATTTTATATGGTTAAAGTTACACGACTTCTGCTTAGCCTTTGTACCGCTTTAAGATATTAAAACTTTTCTTGGTTAAGGTTAATTAACCTTTAGTTGGCCTTCGTTCCGCCTCGAAGTGTTAAAATTTCACTATTAACATTTTTTTAAGATTAAGGTTATTGATCTCTAGTTGGCCTTAAAATCTTAAGAGTTTCAGAAATTGACCGTGAAAATTGTGTAAGCCTAAAGTTCAATAACCTCTCGTTAAACTTCGTACCGTTTTGAGGTCTTAAAACTTTTCTAGCTTAGAATTCATTGATCTCTGGTTGTTGTTCGTACCGATCCTAGGTGTTAGAATTTGACTATGAAAAATGTTAAAGGCTAAAGTTCTTTGACCTCTAGTTGGCCTTCAAACCGCATTGAAGTCTTACAGTTTGACCATGAAAATTTTTTATAGTTAAAAAAAATTCAATGACTTTCATATTGCCTTGGGATCGTAAAATTTGATAGTGCAATTTCTTATAGTTAAAGTTACATGACCTCTACTACCTTACTACCGCTTTGAGGTCTTAAAACTTTTCTAGGTTGAAGTTAATTGACCTCTCGTTGGCCTTCGTTAGCCTCGAGGTGTTAAAATTACACTTTTAAAATTTTGTAAGATTAAGGTTATTGATCTCTATTCGACATAAAACCTTAACATTTTAAGAAATTGACCGTGAAAATTGTTAAAGGTAAGAGTTCAATAACCTCTCGTTAACCTTCGTACCGCTTCAAGGTTTTAACACTTTTCTAGGTTAGAAAAATTTTTGACCTCTAGCCGATTTTCATACTGGCTTGGGATCTTAAAATTTGACAATGGTTAAAGTTACATGAGCGCCGCTTAGCCTTCGCACCGCTTTGAGGTCTTAAAACTCTTCTAGTTTAAAGCTAATTGACCCCTGGTTGGCCCTCGTTCGCCTCGATGTGTTAAAATATCACTATTAACATTTTTTTAAGATTAAGGTTATTGACCACTGGTTGGCCTTAAAACAAAGTTTTAAAAATTGACCGTGAAAATTGTGTAAGCTTAAAGTTGATTGACCTCTTGGGTGTTTTTACAACTTGAAGCCTAAGTATTTGACTGTGAACGTTTCTTAAGGTTAAATTCATTGACCTGCAGTTGTACACGAGGTCTTAAAAATGACAAGAAAATGTTTCCATGGTTAAGTTCATTGACCCCTAGCTGGCCTTCGTGACCCCTTGAAATTTAAGAATTTGACCACAAGTTTTTCAGTGCTAAATTCATTGACCTCTAGTTGGCCTTTCAACTGCTTTGCCTTAAACTTAAAGTTATTTGACCTCTGGTTGATCTTTGTACTCTCTTGTCAAAATACAATGTGGATAGTCCACAGAAGCTAAAGACAGGCCCCTCGATTTATTTGGCAAAATCGTTAACAAGAAAGTTTGTTGTTTTTAACCCCATAGAAATAAAAGTGCCCTTTGACAGATCCAGAATTATCCATTATGAATCTATTATTTCAAAGTAGGTGAAGTTTAATTAAAGGCTATTCTCCCATGTACAAAAATGACCATGCAGAAACCAGGATTTGAATACGAAACCTTGGCCCACATTACTGTAATATATGAATATGTATGTTTCTTTTACATCTCTTGAAGGCTCACATGGAAATTTTATAAATTAAATTAGTACCATTATTATTACTTACACTGTAGATATATGTAAAAATATAAAAATGATATAACAATAAGGAATATAATTTAAAAAAAACATTTAAATGTACAAATATTTATTTGCACTTCTAATAACATACCTGTAACTTCAGTAATGTAGACATCACCCAAAAGATCTTTTGACGAACAGTTTTCACATATTTCACTACAGTGTGAGGAATTATATTTTGAGCCCAGAAAATTATCACACATACAATTTTTTTCATTCTGAATTATTGCAAATCTAAAAAACAAATCCGTTACTGTAATTTCAAATAATTAATTATATAATTACCTGTAAAACTGTTTTTCGCAGTTATTGATACATTCGATTATGGTAAATTTCTTCAAATAATCTAAATGAGTACTTAAGTTCATCACGTAGCAGCCAATAAAAGTGTTGTTTGTTAAACCATTAGCAGTCCCAAATATCACAAATAGTAATAATAAGCTCATTGTGCATCTAAGTAATTGCTGGACAAAAACCATTTCAAATCAAATTATTTTATAAAAACAGATAATCAAGCATTTTCAACTGTGTAATATAGTTCTAGTTATACATTATGCTCTGTAATTTAAATGCTTTATTCAATCACAACAAATTCGATGAAAAATATTAACGTTATTGTACGTTATGTTACTAAAACATTTTAATTTTAGGCGGATGACGAATCGATCACGCCCTTAATACACACGCGCAAATATTTTTAAACTGTCATAACTAATTATTAAATAAATAGTTTCCAAAATTTATTTTATTTTGCATTTTAATAATTTTAAATATTTATAAATAAAAATTGTTTAATTTTTAAGAAAATAAACGAACATAACCTATTAATACTACATCATTTGAACTACTGTCATTAGTGCTTTGTACAGTTTGTGTACGTACGTGATTTATCCGTTTTATTTTACCTGTATGTAAAATTAAATAATTGCATATTGTGCTTTATTTGGCTTAATTAATTAGCTTTATTAAGGTTTGCTATAATTTTTTATGTAAAATAGGTTATGTATTTGTTATACAGCATGGCAGGTAGGAGTTGAGTTTATTGTTTATATTATTAACACACGTGCCTTTGTGTAAAACAAGTGTATTAAAACTAAGTTTTGCATTAAATTTAGTATTTTGCCCATTTATCCAAAATTGTTTAAAAAATATTGTATTTGCAAAGTGATGGCATTTGATCTACTATAATGCAACGTGCCTACTTTAAATGTTACTTGTATTTGGCGTGTTTTATAATGGCTCAAACAATTGTTCGAGTACTCGAACAGCTTAAAAGGCGTTTTATAATTAATTCTACCAAACACCACTTGTGTTTTAAAATTGCTCGAACCGCTGTTCGAATATTTTCATGCACGGGGTAATGAGGTGGTGTGCTAAGTTGAACTTAAATTATAACCTCAATTTTAATCCTTTTTCCACAGAACACGTGTTCTGTACGTTTTTCACAGAAATGACGTCCAATATAAGTGTATTTACTTGTGCCTATTGTAAGTTGTAAGGAGGAAGTTGGGAGCTAACGAGTTCCCATAACTGCTTAAATAACCATAATTTGGCCGTCGATGAAAATAACAAGGTATAGCTACTAATTTCTTGTTAATAATTTCTAACATACAATTGGTATACTTATAGATGACGAAAATAACCATTTGGAGTACGATCAATCACAACCTACAATTAATGTGGAAAAGAACTCCCAAAAATACAGTGTTGAGTGGCCAAACGAAGCAATATGAAGAAAATAAAACCGTGCTAGATAAAAAAATACGATGAAAAAACCTGTTTGGACAAAGATCTCTAATGTAATGCAGGCACATCATTATACATACAGTTGGGATCAAATTCAAAATAAATGGAAAGGTTTAATCCGTACATACAAATCGATTAAGGATCATAATAGTCCTACAGGGCATAACAGAAAAACTTGGGCCTTTTTTGATAAAATAGATTATTTAATGGCGGAAGATTCAACTGTAGTACCACCCGCTGTAGTGCATAATGGAAATGTGCAGACTAATAGGACCACCACAGAAGAGGTAGCGGCTTCAGAAGATGGTGCTGATACACCAAGTTCCAGTCGAAGCAGCACACCAGGAATAAGTAAGTTTAGTAATAATAAAATGTAAGTAACTTTGCAATATTAACTGCATTACAGGTAGACGGATTTCAAAAGAAAGAAAGCTTCCAGGAGATTTACAAGATGTAGTTTATGAAATGCTAGAGAGCAAAATGAAAAATACCATGAAGAGCAAATGAAAGAAAAACATAGATTTAATGATTTATTACAAATTCTGATTAATAACCTTGAAAAATAAATGTCATTCGTTATTGTAAAATGCATTATAAACTATTTACAATATTTTGCCTTTTTATAACACCATTTCTATTAACTGGATAAGTTACCTCAGAATTTACGTCATTTGCAACATCACCATTATCACAATCTGTGTTCTTCTCCTCTTGAACATAATCGTTAGATGATAAACAAAAGTTATGTAATATATAAGCTGCCATAATAACAATAGGTAAGTAATCTGTATTGTGCATTTCGAGTCCAAATGACCTTTCAATAACCGATCTAGCTGATGCATATCTATTATACACCATTTGCTTTCTGGTAAGGTGACCATTATCTTTAAATGGTACTAATATATGCTCTCCCAGGGGATAAGCAGAATCTCCTAGCAGATGTGAATCAAATGGAAAGTGTTGCTCATCACTGCATCTTTGTGATATTCCTGATTTTAAAAACACCTGTGTGTCATGTGTCGATCCTGGATAGCCCACAAAACGGTCTGTAAACACACATCTATGATCACAAACAGCTTGCAATAGCATAGATGGCCGACCTTTTCTATTAATATACGCTGCACCATTTTTACTTGGAGCTTTTATATCTATATGACAGTGACTTTGATTCTAAAAATAATGAAATTATATTTTCACATTTCACAGCAAATTCTGCAGTACTTGCGAGCTCTATTTCCTTCAGGCCATTTTATTACATCTGATGCTATTTCATTCAGAATCTTACTAATTCTTAATAAATAATGAAACACTGTGCTTTTTGTAACATTAAATCGGTCTGCAATTGATCTACAGGAACGAAAAATGAATATCATATCTAAATTTTGAACAACAATTACCTGTAACTTTCTTGTCTCGCTAAAGTCCAAATTGCTATCAAACACTGTAAACTGAGAGGTTCTTGCAGACGTCCTCGATTTAGTTGTTGTGATTTTGAAGCAACTGCAGTGATTAAGGCCCCTCGTCCACGGAGCGACTGGTTTCTGACTGTTTTCGTCACTTGTCAGTTTCTTTTGCGTCCCTGCGTGTTGATTCAAATTGTATCTCTCGTACACGGATGTACCAGTCACGGATCGGTAGCGTACGTGTACGTGATTAGTCGCCAAGAGATGGGCACTGTCGGTCGCCGAGTGATATTTTGTTGGGATATTTCACACAAAAATATGAGTGAACATAGTTTGAACGTTAAATTTGTCCAGGAAGTGGAAAAATTTCCTTGTTTGTACAATTATAAATTACCGCAATATTCCAGAAAAGACATAACAGAAGCGACATGGAATAAAATAGGAAAAGAAATGAATATGACGGGTAAGTATATATTATATTAATTTAACATCTTTGTATTTTTAAAAGCTTTTAATTAACTTGCAATGTATTTATGTATGTATGTATATAACTAATTACGTTTGTGCGGGTCAAATGTTGTAAGCTTATATATTATATAAATTTATTATTATATCCGAGGTTCCATATATAGAAAGCCCGACTTACGACACATTGAAAGACATGTCCGAGACCCAACAAAAAAACCTAAAGAATTTAAACATGTCAGGTTTTACACTCAAATTTTGCTCTTGTTTGAAGAAAAAAAAACATGTTTTATTTTTGTCTAAATAGGTAACAAATATCAAATATTAGGAAATTTTTATTTTTAAGTTATATATTTCCATTGCCATGGAAGTGCTGCACACGGGGCCAAAAGGTAATTTGCTAAATAATCTCTTAAATTATATGCCGTGGAACGATTATCGATAGCAAACAGTGCATTTTCTTGCCGCATTTGTTGAATTATGGCAAAATCTAGGTTATCTTCTTCGTCTTGCACATGTAATGCATATGGTATTCCTTCATGTATTCGAACAAAATTGTGGAGAATACATACACATTTTACTATATGAATGACTGTAATTTGAGACACCGTATAGGGGTATCCAATACTTGAAATTTTTGCGACGCCATGCCGAATGAACAATCGTTTTCCTAGCACTACTTAATCTGTAATTAAAAATGCGTTTCTTGTTGTCTAAGGAACGCTGTGGATAGGGTCTCATTACATTTTTCAAAAGCGGAAATGCTTCCGTCTGCAACAAAATAATAAGGAAAAGAATTTTCCCGTGGATCGTGAGGTAAGCGTGAAGCTGGAGGAATATTTCCATTCGTCTGTATCCATTGTCTCATTCGAGCAGCTCTAAATATGCCGCCATCACTGTTTCTACCAGCAAATCCTGCTTCGACCGTTGTAAAAAGTCCATCGGCATCGCTACAAGCCATTAAAACTACAGAATGATACTGTTTGTAATTATAATTAGTAGATCCGGAGTTGGGTAATTTTTTAATTCTGATATGCTTCCCGTCGATTGCACCTAAACAGTTCGGCATATTCCATAATTCATAGATACGATCAGCAGTATTTTTCCAACCTTGAATAGAAGGAATTGGCATATAGTCTTCTTTAAGGATCTCCCAAATGATAGGGGTTGTTTCTGCAACAATTTTTGAGATGGTGCAATCTCCTCTTGCAAAATTTTAGCCAAGTGTCACAAAACTGCACCCCGTTGCCAAGTATCTAAAAAAAAGAATTATTAAAAATTCAGAATACAATATTTTCTTATTTTATTACACAATAAAAAGCCTTGCGTTCTGTTGTTTTAGACAAGTTTATAGAAAAAAAAGTTACATTGCTTTACGAATGTTTTTCTTGTTTCAGGTGCTTCCTGTAAAGTGAAATGGAAGAATCTTAGGGCAGTGTTTGTAAGGCATATGAAACCTGCCCCGAGTGGTTCTGCTGCTAAGAAAAAAACAATACTACTTAACAGACGTTATGCTGTTTGTATTGCCATTTGTGAAAACCGGAATACCCTTACAAGCTAGCAATTTACCAGACAGAAATACAATGCTTTTGGAAGAAGAAACTGAAACTTTTGGGGAACCAGTGTTACGAGAAGATACTGAAGTACCGTCAACTGAGGCATCAGATTACCAACCGAACAACCACTTGTTCCAGATAGAGCAAACCAATATCGAAACAACTCCAGTTTCAGGTGAGGTACCCCAGCCACAAATCAGTTCAACACCTCAGACTAGAGCAAACAAGCGTAAAAGGCCTCTAGATGAGGTCGATAAAAATTTTGTAGCTTTTCTTAAGGCAAGGCAAACGCAACGCGGCGAGGCCGAAAATACACGACAAATGTTTCTTCTAAGTTTATTAGATGAAGGGACCAGCATGTCAGATCAACAATGGAAATTATTTAAAAGAAAAACACTGAATGTAATAGACGAAATCATGACTCCAGCAAGAACGTATATAAATGAGTTTGAAGGTGATTTGCGGGCATCCTCTGGTCTTTCAAGGGAATCTATATTTACAAAGACATCTCCATCATATTCCAATAATTCTCAGCTTTCCTTTCCCTCCGACAATAATCAGACTGATACATACTCCACAGGCACAGAAATCACTCCTGCTTCATCGTTGCAAAATACTTCTTGTACCGGGCAAAATGTTTTTTCGATGTAAATGTGTTAAAAAATGAATAAACAAATATTTCTTTAATCGCATAAATACATTTTTTTCAATTACCTTAAAGTAATCATTAGCCTTTCTTCAGGACTCACGCATTCCCTCATATTTGTATTCCTTTTAACTATTTCAGGACGAATGTTATTTAAGAGGAGTCTATAGGTTTCTTTACTCATTCTGTAGAACATATGAAACTTTCCATCATCTAGTTGCAATTCTGAGGCGGCCACAAATAATCTACAGTTTAAATTTCTTCTACGTAGGGATGGACCCAGAATCGCCTTTTTCTGCGTCTATATCTCCGATTGTAATAGTACAAAATAGCCAGCTCATCCAAATCATCCATAATTTATCACAACCACAAAGTAGCACGTTGCCTTAAAACTCGGATACTGATATTTTTCTAATCACGTTTGCGTCGCTACGTGTACGAGAAATGAGTATCCAACTGGTTTGTTACTACGGTATTAAAACAGTTTCATCAGAAACCAGTCGCTCCGTGGACGAGGGGCTTAACAACTCTACAGTAGTTCGTGCCATTCAGAAATGAGATTTAAAATCGTCATCCAGGTAACGATTTATTAAGTTGTAATATCCATTTATACGTTCATGTTTTCGGCAGTGATTGATCATTTTATATATCAAGTAGATACATTTCCTACGTCTATTTTTCCACTATTATTAAATAAACGTTCCGCTTGTGTTAGCAATAAACAAATTATTTAATTCTCACTCATTTTGTGGGGAATAATGAAATCTGTTATTCTAAACAAAATACGCACTTGGATTTGAGGTTATGAATAAAATGACAGTTGATAAACGGTACGTTTTATAATTCCTTGTTCCTTTGTTCGAGCAAATTCTATGAGGACAGTTTTCTCCAGTTGGTAGTACTAGTGAGCAATGCAATAAATAAAACACACCAATTAATGATTGTTATCTAAAGTGGGGTTTACACTTAAGTAGGCTTACCATAATTATCCGGGGTGATTCTAAATATTTTCCAGGGTGATTTTTCAGAAAAAATGGGGCGGGTCTTTCGTATAAATTTTTGTTCAAAACCACTTTCCCCAAGTTACAGCCCCTTAAAGTTAGGGGAAAACTTTGTTTTTATTTAATATCTCCACTATAGAAGAATTTAGAAGAATGAAATTTGGCAGATAACGGTTTTTGTAACCCTGCAATGTTTCTACAAGGCGATTAAAAAAATTAACCCTTATAATATTCTGTTTCAGATCTTTTTAATGCGTCGACTTTTTTCTACTTAAGAAATTGTTTTAGAAAAACGGATTCAAACTGCAACTTTTTTATGTCGACTATTTTTCATAAAAGTGTTAGTTTGATCACAAAAAAATAAAATATTACTTATTCCTTCTTGATATAAATTTAGTGGGGTTATTGTTTGGCTAAAAAAAATGTAGGTTGGTGTCAAATGATGTCTTAATGACAAATAGTTTTATTATCCTGGTTTTCTCAGTGTTATTTTTTAAACTTTGAAGAACTGAAATCAATTAAGTAAATAAAGTGGTAAACTATATGCCGAAATGGCAGATATGCATTTTGTATATGGCCGTGCTAATGGAAATGGATTAAGAGCTCAGAGGCTTTATGCTGAATTATATCCAGAACGAACATTACCCCACCAAAGCAAATTCATCATTGTCAAAAACGACACCAGCCTACTTCACTTTTTTTAACAAACAATAACTCCTCTGACTATGTGAAAAAGGAATGAATAATAGAATAAAAGTAGTCGGTTGCAGTTTAAATCCGTCTTTCTAAATAAATTTTTCAAGTAGGAAAATGTAGAGACATTAGAAAGTTCTGAGGCAAAATATTATAAGGGTTTATTTTTTCACCCTCTTGTATAAACATTGCGGGGTTTCAAAAACCGACAAAAAATTCTTCCATAGTGGAGATTTTAAATAAAAACAATTTTTCCTCTAACTTTAAGGGGCTGTAACTTGAAGGGAAAGTGGGTTTAAACAAAAATTTATATGAAAGATCTCTCCTTAATTTTTGCTGAAACATCACCCTGTAAAATATTTCGCATCAATTTAGAAACACCCGGTATAACACTAAACCGTGACAGAGGCAATACTTAACACAAAAAATAAAATAGGTAGGTAAATATCTAAAAAAAAATTTTTGATTTACAGATATTTACAGTTATTTAGTTATTTATTATACCAATCGTACTTTTCGCTGGAGTGTACTTTTTCTAACATAGTATTATTTTTCTTAATTTTTTCATAAAAACCGATACATGTAGATATATATTGAAATTTAATTTACAATAAAGCAACGCTCGTACAGCAAACTTTACATACGACCCCGGTCATGGGACGAAATGTGTTTCATAATTGAAAAAACATGGTCCAACGCTGAAGAAGTTCCAGGTTGACACAAAATATAGACAACTTTCAGTAAATTCGGTACTTCGATGTTTTGTTCACTAAAACACCTTAACATTTGAACCCATTTCTCAACATATTCAATTTCTTGGGTAGTTTTTGAATACTATTCTTCCTTTTTTGAAGCAAGAAAATTGTCTTGCGATTGCCATTTCGTAAAAAAAATTAGAGCTTATGTCATTCTCTCTTGCGAAAAGGTTAGCTGCGGAGAGGTCTAAGTGGGCCGTCGTAAAGCATTTACGCTTGAACGTAATTCGATTACGATCTCGTTTTACAGAAGTACAGAGGCGTCGGTACTGGTTTTCACTATTATATAATAATAATAGTTGGTAATTAATATTTGATTATTAAGCAAGTGAATATGTTCTGTGACCAACTTTCTAATCGCATAAAGCGGCATTTAATGCACTTTTAAGAAATTTTTTCCATATCAATCTGGACCAAATAATAAGTCATTTACATACGTAAAGAGGTATACGTTGTATCGTCTACTGTAGAAAATTGGATTCAAGTGGAAAAAGATGCAGGACAACAGGAAAATTCTTGTAGAAATGAGTGGTGTACGAGAACTACGGGTAAATTATCAAAAGTTGAAAAATTTTAGGGATAAGGGCAGACAAATCGTGTATTTGGATAAAATTTACGTTCACGCTGCACATACAACTTCCAAGTGTGTGAGTGATAAAACATTGTCTGAATTGTTCATACTAGTTTCTAAAGGAAAGAGGTTAATCATTGTTATCGCTGGTGGAGATATGGGATTCATTCGGAATTGCCTGTTTTTAGAGCATTTCGCTCTGCTGTGCTGTCAGCTGCCATAAAAACTGCTGAGTATCCTTTACCGAAAAAACTCTCATGTTCTAAAAGTGTCTTTAAATTTTGGAAAGTCGATTCGTAATTTTCTTCGGTTTGACTTGAATGAATTCCACAGCCGAGTGAAACGCCACCAGCTTTGCTGAAGGTAAAAAAAATGTAACCGAATTTCCCCCTTGTTCACAAGACGCACTCGAGTCTAAAATCACTACATCTCTTGAAAAATGCAGTTTATGAGCCCTAAGCATCAGCGGTGTTATTGCGACGCAACAAAATGGATTTTCACTTAAAAGAATTCAGGTGCCATCCTTATTAAGTAACGATTGCCTTTCTTGTAATTTTTGAAACATGCTGATGTCAGTCCTGTCCCCATAGTTTTGTTTTCTGCAACAAATTATTGAATATTGTATTGTTTAAATAAATATAAAAAGTTCCCTTTATACCTACCTCCAGTCTGTATACAAATAATATTTTGTACGATCCACTGGATTAATCTGCACATTAACAATTACTTGACATATATTTTCTGATAGAGTGACTACCATCAAGGTAGACTTATGAAACTCTTTTGCTTCACTAGGTGAAAGTCCTTGATCAAAATATGTTACGAATTTTTCTCTTGTATCCTTACTAATTCGTAAAAAGCTATAAGCTTCTGCAATGGCAACTCTGTGACTATGTATAAAATTGATCTGAAAAGTCTAATGTACCTGCATCACATACCTACTTATGAAACTTAAATAAATAATAAAAAATAAGTATGTTTGAAAACTAAACAAATTCGGTTTTTACAAGTTTTTTTTTAATGTCATTTATAAAGATTATTTGAAATATTTGTTATCCTAGTTATGTGTAAATATCATGTCAATCGACATTTGTAGTGTATGTATTATTTACGTAACCGAAACTACGTACATTGTACAGGGTGGGTACTTTATTAGGGGCAAGAACCTTTTCTCAGAAACTAGTAACTTTAGAAAAAAAATGTTAATACAAAAGTTTCTTGGTTTTAAAGAAACTTTTTAATTATTTGAGTGTTAATAATACAGGGCGTCCGAAAAATGCTGCACCGACTTTAACACCAGAATTTCAAATGAAACACCCTATATATAATTATATTTTTGGATTCCTCATCTATTTTGGAGTATTTTGTCTTGACACTTCCCCTATACCTATCTTCAAATGTTTTTGAATAAATAAAATATTTTGATTTTTTTTGCCCAAAAAATGTCAATTATTATAATGCTAATGTTTCGTGACGTTTAATGACGTTTCATGGCTACCTAATTAAAATATACCGAAATAATCCCATTTTTCTAGAAACTTGCTTTTATTTCGAAAACCTTTCCATTTAAGGATAAGAACATGGCATACCATTGAAAGGGAATTTGATTGTCTTTCAGTTAGTTAATATATTAATTACAGAATATTTTATTTTATAATTTTATTTAATATCTTACAATTATTTTTATTGGAGTGTGTAAGTTAATATTGTTGTCAGCTTCCAAGAAATGGTTAGAACACACAATTTCAATTGTATTGTAATTATCGCTACTTTTGTAGCAACTGAAAACCACACTTTAGGAAGACTTTCTAACTTAGGACACCATGCTATTTTGTGTTACGATAGTCGTTACTAACATATAAGTACTTGCATATCATGTACAATACTAAAATTTGTATTAATATCCATTGTAAAGCACCAGTTGAGGTCACATAAGTAATGTTGAAGGGACCAAGATGTGTAATAGCAGACTGTGTCAATTCATTAAACCATGTATCGAAATTAAGTATGTAAAATTTAAAATAGCATAATTATCATGTTTAGCTTGGAATGCATAACAATACTAGGGTAATCTTTAACATTATCACAAGTTACACAATCTTTATGAATGTAGTTAAACTATACAGTGTGTCCAAAATTGGTCTGTGCAGTATTGCTATCTTGGAAACTATAAGAAATCGAAAGACGGTTAAATGGAGAACATTTTAGAGAATTTTGAACCCACTAAAATGCCATTCTAAAATCAAGACTATCTCAACTATTTTTCAAAATATTCGAAAAAAACTGAAAATCGACAATTTTTATTTTTAGCTATATCTCTTTTATTTGAACAGATATAAAAAAATAACTTTGCCATTGCCACTTTTTATCCTCTATTGATTGGTGACGGAAAAAAATTAATCTGAAGTTTCGTTGATTAAAGACCATCATCAACTTTATTTTTTCATATGGGGCGGAAATTAGCTAATGGTATAAAATGATTCCTTTTTTTATTCTAAATCCAACAATATATAACACTTAATGATAATTCGACGTTTCGCCCCTCAGTCTTGACATTTTCAAATATTTATTTTTTTTATCAAACATTTTTGAAAAAAAAACTACCAAAGCAATTTATTCTATAAACATAACTATTTATTACGATATTGAAAAAGCCTTTCCAAACCTTGTCTTAAACAATGACAGATAAATAACTCTTTTATTAAATTTAAATTTAAGTAAACACCTAACAATACATTAACTTCAAGTAAAAATATTTAGAAAAATGTGAAAAATCCTATTAAAACACTCAACATTTCATCATTTTAATAATGTAGTAAGAAATTTAATAGAATTTGGAAATTTTGAAAAACCACATTCAAAAAAGTATGCGATCGATAATGAGAATCGTAATGGAAACATTTTGGAATATTTTGCCGAAAATCCGAAATCTTCAGTACGAAATTGTGGCACAGAGTTTCATATTCCAAAATCCACTGTACAGGATATTTTGAAATGTTAAATATCATCCTTACAACCCAACAATTGTACAAGGCCTGCAAGAAGGTGGCTTTAACAGGAGAATCGAATTTTGTAATTGGTACCATCGTAAATGTCAAGAAAATCCTGAATTTTTTTGATAAAATTGTATGGACAGATGAGACACGTTTTACCAACTGTGGAGTCTTCAATAAAAAAAATCCTTACTGGGCCCATGAAAATCCACATATTCGCGATCCACGCCGACTTCAAGTACGGTTTGGTTTTAATGTGGGTGCGGAATTTTTGTTTGAATTAATTGACTACGACTCATTTCTTTAATATTCCCAATTAATTTCAGGCAATCGTCTGATTGGTCCATTTATTTATGACCTCACGTTAACAGGGCAACGCTACCTTTTACTGTTGCAAAACCAAATCACTCCATCCATTCGTGAAGCTGTTCCCCCTGATGAATTTAATAATTTGTGGTTCCAACAAGATGGATGCCTCGCACATAATTCAGGGGAACTCAGAGCATTTTTACAGGAGATTTTTGGTGAAAGAATAATATCCAACAGTGGTCCTGTGCGTTAGCCTGCTAGGTCTCCGGACCTTACCCCATTAGACTTTTATTTATGGGGATATGTCAAAAATGAGGGGTATGAATTTGATCTCCCAGAAAATAGGCAAGTTCTGGAACATCGAATTATTACTATTATTGAAAGTATTAATCATGATACAATACGTCGAGTAACGGAACTGTCGCAAAAAAATGTGAAAAGTGTATTGAAAAAAATGGTCGACATTTTGAATAATAGTATGTAGAACTAATGTTGGTTTTATAATTATCCTGTAAAATACATTTAATATTAATATAAAACACTATAAAAATTATTTGATATTGTAGCATTGTAAAATTTCTTATTCATTGCTAAAAATGTTTTTTAATTACTTTTTAGCCATAATTTTATGGTTTAAATGAGTAACATTTAACATAATACCCTAGTAACTACTATGTGTTTTTTGAATATTCCCCATTAGTTTAACTCCTTTGCTTGAGCAATTTATTTATGAATACCAAGTAAACATTTGTGTATTTTTAAGACAAATTTTGGAAAGGATTTTTCGGTATCGTAATAAATAGTTATCTACGAATCGGTAGCTACTGTTCATAAGAGATTATTCGATGATGCTTTTGATGAGTCGAAACGTCCTTTTATTTGGTAGTTTTTTTTTTTCAAAAATGTTTCATAAAAAAAAACCAAAATATTTGAAAATGTCAAGAATGAGGGTCAAAACGTCGAATTATCATTAAGTGTTATACATCGTTGGATTTAGAATAAAAAAAGGAATCATTTTATACCATTAGCTAATTTCCGCCCCATACGAAAAAATAAAGTTGATGATGGTCTCTAATTGACAAAACATCGGATTAATTTTTTTCTGTCACCAATCAATAGAAGATAAAAAGCGGCAATAGCAAAGTGTAATTTATTTTTTTATATCTGTTCAAATAAAAGAGATATAGCTAAAAATAAAAATTGTCAATTTTCAGTTTTTTTCAAATATATAGTTATAGTTTACAAGAAGCAATACTGCACAGACCAATTTTGGACACAGTGTATACATAGGGTCAATTTACTAGTTTATAAACAAAAAATACGTAATAAAAGTGAAGCACATAGAGTACTTAAGATTATTTAAACAGTGATTTTTATTTCAGTTAACTATCACTTATCAAGATAGGAAACTTTCCACTCCTTATGTTATCTACATCACGTAACTTAATCAATATTTTTCAAAACACTATAACTTCAGTCACCAAGTTTACTGTACACTATCACAACATGCCAAAGTTTTGTGCAAATTTATCTTTTATGTTTACTGAAAAACCATTTGGGGAACGATATGAATTAGCATCACAAGCAGGTTTTAAGGCTGTCGAGAGTGCTTTTCCATTGGACTTGTCAAAGGAGGAAATGGTAAACTGTAAAAAATCAGCCAATATTCAACAAGTACTCATTAACACATATACAGGTAAAAATTAGACATAATACTAAGCCAAACATTTATTTACATTTTATAGATCTCGCAAAAGGTGAATTCGGTTATGCAGCAATAATCGGAAAGGAAGATGAATTTAGAAAAAGTTTTGATCGTACAATTGATCTTGCTAAGGCACTAGGAGCTAAAAAGTATGTATGCTTGTTTGAGGAATAAGAATTGAATGTAAACATCAATTTATATGTTTTATTCATTATTTTTTTTAGAATACATATTATGTCTGGTAAAGTTGAAGAACCTACAACATTGAATGACGAAACATATGAAGTTAACTTACGTTATGCTGTTAAAACATTAGAAAAAGAGAATATTGTTGGACTTATAGAACCAATAAATAAATATTCTTTACCTAATTACTACTTGAGCTCATACAAAAAAGGTAATTACAATGTACTTAAAAAATATCAAAATTAATAACACCATTACAGCAATATCAATAATTCACAACATTAATAGTGCGAATTTAAGGTTGATGTTAGATATATTTCATTTGCAGCAAATTCGGGGAGATATTAGTCACACTATTAATGATGTGATTCAATATGTTGGACACGTACAGATAGCACAAGTACCTGATCGTAATGAACCTGATACTCCTGGCGAGATCAATTACAAATACATTTTCGGCTTGTTGGACAAAGCTGGATATCATGATTGGATTGGATTAGAGTATAAACCTCACACAACAACAGTGGAGGGACTGAAATGGATTCAAAATTTTAATTATACACTATGAATAAATCGTGTTTATCAACACAGAAACACACTGTTATAATGTTAATAAAACAAACTTAAATAATTAAAAATAAATTTTTATTTTGGCACAATGCGCTATATTTAAGCTACAAACTAAAACAATACGTTCATAAATCACAATTAACACAAAATTATAGTGCACTAATTACGTTATAATAGAATGTCAAAATAGTACGTGAGTTCAAAATAATATCTTTTGTTATATATACAAATCACTTTTTTTAATGCGAGGGCCAGCCATGCTAGGTTCGTATTGTGTACTACTTCTTTGAAGTTTCTTTTTGCCATACCGCTAAAAATGTAAACCCCATTAAAACTTCAAATTTCTAAATGAAGGAAACTTGAGAGGAAGTATGCGTTAAGAAGAGCTACAAGCAACAGTAAACAGCACAGATGTAGATGTTAATAGAATGTCTACCATGCAAGTTAGTGCCAAAACCTCCAATTTTATTATAGTAGTATACCACGTACAAATCTTTTATCTTTTCCAGGATCTTTCCGATCTTGTGCTCGTTTTTGTGCTTCTTTGGCTTGCTCCGCTAATTCTGTAGGCACCATCCATAAATTATGGCCAGTTTTTAACATTTGCTCCATTATCCCACATGACACTGCAGCACCATTTATATGTTTTAATAATTCTTCTTTTGGTAAAGATTTGACATTCAATTTTCCATTTTCCCTAAAAAAATTATTATAAATAATATCAACATAATTACAATTGGTATAGTAGCAGTTGATAAAATATACATAAAAACATAATTTGCCAAAATGTGATTTAATGCACATAAGCTCTAATTCAAAATCTTGAATATATTTTCATATGTAAAGTCAATAAAGTTTGTAGTATTTTAGAAACGTAATTAACAATATGGAGAAAACAAATTTAATTTTCGATAAACCGGTTCTATTTTGGAAACAATCCGTCACAGAAAAAGCTGAATATTGATTTATTCAGAACATGCAAAACTGAGACCAATTGCGAACTCGAAAAATTCTCCTCTTCATCCATTAGCACACAATCTGCTAGGCATCATCACACCCTTATTGGGAAAAACTGAGCCTATGATCAAGAATACGCAGCACTTCGTGAAACCATCAAAAACTTCCAACCCAACCACGAAAAAATAATACTAGTAAGCTTCGACACATAAGCCTATTCACAAACATGCCAACCGACAAAGCATTAACTATCAATATGGGACGAACGCACGCAACTCTCGGTAAACACAGTAATGCAACTTCTGACAATATGCATCAGTGCAATATACTTCCAAATAAATGACAACTTCTACCAACAAGAGTTTGGAATGGTGATGCATTCCCCACTTATCACCCATAATGAAAGACTTTGAAGGCCAAGTGATTGAATTCATGGGAAAACCAAGGATGTGACTTAGATACATGGACAATACCTACGTTGTTTGGAAACACACCAAGCATAAGCTGGATGTACTTGTACACAGGAATAACAACATGTTCACGACAAGTGTATACAGGAAACCCGCCCACATGGGGAGGTACCTACACTACAATTCCAATTAGGGATGGGCGATATTTTGAGATAACTAATCAAATATCAGAATAAAAACATATCAAATTATTTAATATTACACTGGAAAAAAACAATTTTTCTCAATTCTCGGAAGTCGGAACGGAACATCATTTCATTCCTTACATGTCCAAATGTACATGCACGTACCTTTAAGTACCTCATTTGTGGTTTTCAAATTCAAATAACTGGAAAACTGCTCTTTTACGGAGATTTATGAAGAGATTAAATTGCTTTTAGATGAAAATCGCTATTCAGTTTCGCTACCATATTACCGTAGGTACCTACATATCCAAGTAGTTGGTATTTAGTTAGGTATTCTTAATAGAATTAGAGGGAAGTTTTTGTAGGATGCTCCCATCAATCCCATCTCATTCTTTTATCCGCACAACCGGCGCGGCGACTTTGATGTTTCGATATTTTGATATTTTGACATTTGATAATAGATATCTGATATTTGATATATCAAATTAATATGATATTCTTTAATATCAAACTTTGATATCAATTTTGCGATATCAATCGCCACAAAAGCATAGTTAGGCGTGGCGAGATGCTTGTACGATGGAGGTGAAACAATACGCTCGAAACAAGGGGACTTGAGAAAAAAAAGAAAATATCGCTAAAACATTTAAAGAAAATGGTTACCCCGATCTAACAACTAACCTAAACAGGAAAAGGTTAACCGAAAAAGACGAATCTAAATACAAAGTGATAATGCGAGGTACCTCGGGCAAAATACGAAGGATAGGCAGCAAATACAAAATACGCACTACCTTCAAATTGACAAGAACGCTTACAAGAATACTAACCAAAACCAAATCACACAATGAAGACCAGGATTTCAAGAATTGTGTATACAATCTACCATGCGAATGCGGCAGATCATACATAGGAGAGAGCAGTAGACCACTCCAAGTGAGAGCTCAGGAACACAAGAACAACATCCGCAAATGCGGATACGGATCCCAATAATGTGCGAAGAGCTTAGACGCAATACATCTGCGCAATAGGTTACGGCGAAATCGGTCTAGGACTTAGCCTGATGACGAAAGCAGAGGCCGCTTCCCAAAACATCGCGCTATAAAAACAAAAACTGTCGAAATAGACCGATCAACTCAACCAATATGAGGCCACAGTTATAAAACACTTATAATACAGAATTGCAAAATTTTGTATTTAATATTTCTTAAATGTATTAATTTTATAGCTACCGCTACCGATTTAATCTGTTAGTATTATTTATGTATACTGTACTCATTTAACACAGCCTCAGTTGATTAAGGCTTTATTTAGTAGCATGTATCTTTTAAAATTAACAATATGTTATACATGGTATTACATAATTGTAGTAGGCACTGTATTTGTACTTTTTTTAATGAGAATGTATATTATTGGATTTTTGAATTATACTAACTCTTTATTCCTACAGTATGGTACATAGGTTACACTGAGTGTTTTAGAAATTAGCGCGATTTTAATGTAATCGTGTTGATGACTTTATCTGTACCTCATTAGGGTAGATAATCAAATTTTTTTTAAATTTGTGGAAATTCATAGTGATTGCCATAACAATTCATACTCCAGAATATCAGTAGTGGAACTAATAATACCTAGTCAAAGTACTCGTTAATATTGTCCAAATAAGACACAAAAGGTATCGTTTGATGCATTGTTTGGTAGTATGGACAGCCAACTTCATTTTTAAGCTAGATATATAAAACGGTAAAAAGTTATATTCACAATACTAAAGTGAATGGCAACCAGCTAGTCTAAACCAATTTACCTGATTTCATCAGTACTGATGATTACTCAACGAATACTCCAAATCCTGACCCTTTTATTACAAATTTTGGTCAGTTTTGGAGGACATGGTATTCCACAAGGTGCACCCCTATAAAGAACCCTTTAATCAGACTGTGGCTAAAGCTGTATGCAATTGTCCTATTTGTTCTGTACATACCTCTATTGATGTATGCCTACAAGACTTAAGTACATTATGAGGGAAGACAAGAGTTAATTAAATCTCATTTAAAAATTTAAGAGATAACTATCGAAGAAGAGTTTGCACTAAAGAGGTGTCATATTGAAAAGTGACGGTATAAGCTAGAAGAAAAGAAAGAATTATTTGATAAAAACTGCAAAATAATAAAGAAAATATGAAGAAATCATGAATAAAATCTGTGTGCAGAGGCCAGTTAAGAGTCGATTGATCTTGTGGTACAAACCAAGTTTTTGGTAGCTTGACCAATGAAAAAACCCAGATTTTGATTTTCAATCAAGTGAAATTTCGAACAACTTTCAAATGGTGGCCATTTTGATTTACTACATTTTCAGACAGAAAGAGAAGTATATCAAGCAGAAATGATCTCAGCCAGCCAGTAAAAATTCCACAGTGAGGCAACTACAGAATACCCAAATTAAGTATCCTATTCAAAATTAGTATGTAACAATGGAAGAAGGGTTGGATTTCAGACTGAGAGAATATCAGTGTGGATTTTAGGATATGACAATAACTGACAATGGTGAGGCAGGTCTCAAGTATAAAGATTGGTCAAACAAATTTTAACTGCGGAGTAACAGGTCTCTAAACTAAATGGATTCAGACAGTAAAGCAGAATTTCAAGAAAATGGGAATAACATTCTGAAGGTATTACCTGGACATAAGAAAAATGCAGTTCAAATCTGTGGCTAAACCATAGAACTTTATGGCTTTCTGATTTGAATTGTTGCATTTTCAGGGCAACAGGATATGATATATGGTATATTGGTATTTGGAACTGCTGAGGTTGTTTCTATCAGTGGACTTATTATGTAAGTAAATTGTGGTAATGAAGAGCTCCTCAATCTGACAATTGGTACTGGATCACCTACTACTGCATGAACTATGTCTGCTCCAATCGTCCTTGGATAGATGGCGTTAGATCTTTAGAGTACAACCTGTTGTTAGTACGCCTCAGCATTTTGATAAGTATACTAACAACTCTATGTATGTTGATCAATCCTTCATATTTAATTCCAAAAATATGAAGTACTTGTACTTACAGGATCGGATAACTGTGCCTCAAACACTATTCTGTTCAAGATGTCATTATGCTCTTATAGTAGGTTCAGCTCAATTTCGACTCATTAGCAAAATAGTGATCGAAACCCTACTATGATATCATTTTAAGTGCAACTTAGTTTTCAAAGAAAGTGCACCTAAAATGTAAGTACAGTCCTTCTTTTGCTTCTACATATCTATCTATCTCATAAGTTGTTTACAGAAGCACTAACCAAAGTAAATAGAAATCTCAAAAATTCAAACAAAATATAGAGGACCTATTTATCACATTAGAGCACATCAACAGATCATTTTTCAAATGTTCTGCGTTTTCGGGTCTTACCGATTTATTGCGTAAATTGGCGTAAATAAAGGTCTAATAAACGGAATAAGGGTAGTATACAACGGTAGTCGGGCATGTGTTAGGGTGAGAGGAGGTGCGAGCGAATACTTTAATATTGAGCAAGAAGTGCGACAAGGCTGTGTGATGTCACCGTGGTTGTTCAATGTATACATGGATAAATGTGTTAGACAAGCATGTATCGATACAAATGGTGTAATGGTTGGTGACGTAAATGTACGACTTCTGGTGTATGCAGATGACACAGTCTTATTAAGTGATAGTGTGGATGAGCTGCAAACCGCTCTCAGGAAGTTTGATATAGTCTGTGAGAGAACGGACTTAAAGGTAAACGTGCACAAAATTAAGATTGTGGTGTTCAATCGGGAAGGTGGAAAGGAGAGTAGAGTATTTACTCTGCAAGATGAAATTGTGGAGCAAGTGGACAAGCTGGTATATCTGGGTAGAATGTTTACTGTAGATGGTACATTGGAGGGCGAGATTGGACGAAGGGTCAATGCTGGAAGAAAAGTGATTAGAAGTATGTGGAGGATTATGAGAAACGAAAGCATGAGCCTAGCTGCAAAACGAGCAATCTATAATGGCGTGTTTGTCCCATCAGTACTATATGGAAGTGAGTCATGGGTATGTCAAAAAAAGTACGAAAGAAAAATAAATCCTGTGGGTATAACATTCCTGAGAAGCGCATGTGGTAAAATGAGAAGGGACAAAGTAGGGAAAGTGCATAATGAAGGAGTGTGTACAGTACGTTGGTTTGGTCACATTGAGAGAATGAACAACGCAAGATTAACGAAGCAAATATATGTGGGTGAGGTTAGAGATAAGGCCGCACCTGGTAGGCCGCGTAAAACTTGGCTGAATGTAGTAGAATGTATGATAACGAAAAAAAAGATAAGGAGTTTTAAAAATAAAAGAGCATGTATGAATCTTGCGGAGATAGGAAAGCATGGAGAGAGATTATGAATGAAAAATAAATACCCCACAAGGGAATGGCGTGAAGGATGAGTTAAATTAAGTTAAGTACCAATCTATTGTTACTGATTAGTATACGAGTACATAACGGGAATAGACGATGAAAATTCAACATGGCTATTTTTATTTACCGCCAATTCGTGAAGCGTTTTTCGTAAATAATAAATCTACTACCATCAGAAAATCGACGAAGTTGAATACAATTCTGTTGAAATGTGGAAGACAATAAAAACACTTGTTAACGGAAATGAAAATAAACGTCTGAATACAGGTATCAGTTTTGAGTCACTACTGGAAATTAATGGAACAGGAAAGTTCAATAACTACTTCCTCGACAGTATTAAAATAATTGCTCATGAACCAGATAATCAGCCGATAAATGAAATTCTTCAGAATATGGATGAGACAATTACAAAACTAGATGTATTCACAGTATTAGAGTTTGCAGAATTAAAGAAAATCTAAATAAATTGGCAAATAAAAAATCCAGCATTGATGGCATCAATGAAAAAATAATGAAATTATCATTTGAGACAATAGGTAATCGATTTCTCCAACTCATTAATGCTAGCTTAGAATATGGCCATTTCCCTGGAAAATAACAATAGTTCCAATCGAGAAGAAAGTGAAAGTGAATTATTGGAAATTATAGTAAGTGACCAGATCAGAAAATACTTTGAAACTTGTTGGCACCATTTCAAGCTGGATTTAGGAAAAAACATTCTTGTGAAAGTGCGCTGCTCACAGTGTTATCAGAGTGGAAAAGTGCAATAAGCAAAAAAAAAGTTATTGGTGTAGTTTATGTAGACTTTAAACGTGAATTTGAGACAGTAAATAGGAAACTGGTAATTAAAAAGCTTCAGACATATGGAATTGGAGGAAATGTGTTACAATGGTTCGAAGAATATTTGGAACATCGCACCCAAGAAACCAAGTTCAATAATAACATCTCATCAGTTAAAGTTAACAAATATGGGATGCCCCAAGCACAAGATGTGGTCGATAGGACTGCAAGCCAAAAAAGCACTAAGTCGACGGTAAACTGTACAAAGGGTTACAGGACGTCCTTCGTTTCCAAACCATTGATCTTGTACTCGAGAATCGGTTTCTTAATGCCATTAATCGGAGATGGCAGTCCTGGATCACATTTGTCTGTCTTGGCCGTCCACTTTCTCTTCTATGATGTTCTTGACCTTCTCTAGACCATGCTTGATAACACCATACTACAGTGGATTGATTACGGTTAAGACGATTAGCAATTTCTCTGGATGGAAAACCACCTTCACGTAAGCCAATAATGGGACCTCTATCAAATACACTCAGTTGTCGATAATTTTCACGTTGCCACACTCTAGGCATAATCGCAGCCTCAAAATGCAATGAAGAACACAAAAGCAAAAGAAATGCAACCAAAAACAATACTGAAATCGACTTAATCTCTCTAGAAATACACACGATAATTTCGATTGTTACAACAAATAAAAAGTGAAATTTTTCTCCATATAGCTACTGGATTATTTCGAATGAAATTTTAATCAATTACTACATTGGTAAGTTAAACATTTCTGCCAAGTTTGGTCCAAAACTTCCAACGCCATCTTGGTGTTGCATTTTTTATGTCACAGAGTATATTTTCTATTACAATACAGACCACTTTTTAATCATTTTTACTTTTTTATGAAAACAGTAGGGACAAGTTTGTTATCATTTTAAGTTTTTCAAAGCAAATAATTGAAAAGCTACATCCATTATGTTGCCAAAAAACTTTAATTCGCGCATAATTTTGAGCTTTACAATCAATCACACTCTTTAAATTTCTCCCTGTTATTAGTTATACCCAACGGAATAGTAGGAGAAGAAAAATACTATTACCTTCACAGCCAATGAATCCTGCTTAGTAAAGTCAAGGTTGAAAACTAATGAGATGCAAGGTTTTGCATAGATCTGCAAGGGGTTTCACTGTTTGGATTTAGGACCTAAGAACTCCCACAAGCATTCGTCTTTTTAAATGATGCCGTATGAATGCACCGCTGATGGGTTCTTCTTAAGTATCATAATACAACATACATATTTCATTAATTTTGCAACACTTTACTGTCATTCGTCATGATTTTGTCACACAAACAATTTGTGAGTTTTGGGGTTACCATAGAGCACTGTATCCTGACTACGATCACTTCTTTTTTTTACGTTAATTTGTATGTAGTGGTATAGTGCAAGAAGATATTTTGGTAATGTATAAATATTACATCAGGGAAATGATATTTTTAAAAAGTCAAATTTTTATTGTAGGGCTAAATAATAGCAACAACCTATAAAAAGTAAGACTTGAGAGGTGATAGATGAATATGTTGAAAAATGATTAAAATGTTGGTGATACATAACAACGCACCAGACCCTCAACATCACTGAGGGTATATGGTTTTGACTATCATTAATATGTGCCACTGATATTGACTGCAATGTCGTAGTATTAAGAACGACGTTAAGAGTGCATCATGGGAGAATTCAGACAGTATTATTTAAAATCTCAAAATTATTTGTAGGGGTACTAGGGCAACAAACCTAACTGGGTGTATTATTTTTGTTTCAGATTATTGTACCCCTAGAAAAAAAAATAATAAAAATAGAAGAAAATTGCGACTTCATGAAAGCTTCAATCATAGATGTTCATTTTCTTACAAGTGAAGAGAATACAATTAACAGTGGGTATTGTCATCAGAAGTATCTTTGATGTAGCAAAAAAATTGTAATATTTACATAATGTGCTCAGGATTTTTGTGTATATAGTGTAAAAAAAAACAGTTTACTTACTTAGGAAGTAGTAATCTAGGAGAAAAAAATGAAGGTGCTGTAATCATAGCAACATTATGCAGATTCATTCTGTTTTGACTTTCATGATTGATAATATTAATGCAAAACTGTAAGAGTAACCGGAATGTATTTCTGTGCTCAACTGGAAGTAGTAACACAAGTAAATTTAAAGCTGTTGCTTGATCTACTCCTGAAGGGATCACTGTAATAATTAAATATTATTTAACGAAATTTTTAATATCACAAATACTTACTACTGCACTTATAAAACATATCAAATAGTTCCATGGTAAATATAGTATCTGGCAAATCTCGCATTAACTTTTTTAAAATACCAGTCAAATCGTGAACAGTAGCTTGACTTAAAATATATTCTACTTGTTTACGGTCATTATAAAATTTACTTTCTATTTCACTACATAAATAATTTAATTTCTGTTGATGGCTCGCTATACGAAGAATACCATCCTCTTCCAAGCAACGAGTATTTAATTGGTATATAATACTTTGAAATATCTGAGGTACCATTGAAGTATCATTAGGTCTAGGCATATCACGCATAATTAAACTAGACAAGTTAACACCAAATACATTTCCTCCTAAAATATAATTAATAATAATGATTAATTCGATACAACCCTGTACAGACTTCTGCTTTTTATATTAGCCTTCCTTTTTACAATTGGAATTTTGTACTGATCGAATATAGAAGTCACCTCAACCCATAGTAGTGGGGTTAAATGGTGATATTGGCTGTCTGTTAAGTCATCAATACATATTCGTGTTGATTCCTCAGATCCTACAATCTGAAAAATTGTAATATTGAAGCATGATATTAATGAAACGATTAGAGAAGTGGAAATTAAAGAATAAAACTTTACACAAGGATAAAAGGCATTGCCAGTTTAACAGTACTCCCTACTAAACTTGAAATTGTAAAATATAATTTAAGTAGAGTAAGACAGGATTGCTCGGTAAGGTAAGTGTCCCAATTATCGATCATTTGTATTAAATTTTTATATACAGGGTGTGGCATTGGTACGACAAAGCGAATTTGCGGCTAAACTGTGCACAGAAGAAAAAAATGTTTTATACAAAAGTTAGTTGAATTCAAGCATGCTATAACCTAAAAATATTTTCGCATATACAGACTGTTCCGTAAAGGTCGTACATAACCTATCTTTCTTATTTTAAATGGAATGGTATAGTTTTTATTATGGATTTCGTATCTACTCTGAAAAGCAAACACTTTCTATTAAACATGTCGTATATCTAAACCTAGCCATTTTTTTTAAATATTTATACTTTTAGATACAAAATTAACATTTATCGTCGTAATTAAAAAAATGATTTTGAGGTTACTACCAAATCTATGAATTTGTAACTTCGCCTGTAATTAGTGCAGACATTGATCTTTTAAGAAATATTATAACTTATTTAGTTTTTATACAGGGTGTACCAGACATATGAATTTATAATTTTTTTGTTTTAAATGTACATAACTTTTCTTAAATACAACACCCTGTATATTATTACAGAAAATTGAAAAACCTACATTTTTGTAATAAGCAAATTTTGTCTATCTGCAACGGTTTTTGAAATATTTACAATTTTAAGACGTTTATTTTAATTCTTCCTGGTATAATTAATGTGCACCCTGTATAGTATTAGGTATATTGACCAGAAAACGATCATAACAGTTTTGCCATACTTAAATAAATGGTAAAATGTTTTGACTTTTGTATTACACATGTGAGTGAGAATATAATTTCATAAAAAACTTTTAATACCACGCTTTAATTTACGCGTAGAAAGTGCACTAGAAAGGAGAAAATGATTTTTTTTCATTGCACCAAAATCTTATAAAGCTTATATTAAATATTATAAACATGTGACGGAAAGTAATGAATTATGATAAGCGCCCCACGCTTTTATTTTTAATCATAAATATTTATGATCACATTTTGGTATGAAGAAAAAAAATATTTTCTCCTTTTTAGTGCACTATTTACGCGTAAATAAAAGCGTGCTTTTAAAAAAGTTTCTTTTTTCATAGTATTATTTTCTACATTATAGTCTTGTCAAATATTTAAATCGATTTATCAACCATGCTACACCTATTTTTTTTAAATACAAGACCTACGATTTGCTTTATTCATAATTTGTTTAAAATAATTAGTGAGGAGTTAATTTATAAATAAATGCGTGTAAAAAATGAAGTAATTTGTACGGCCAACAATGTCAAACTGAAGTTTGTTGATAGTTAAAAAAAAGTTGCATCGGTCAGGAATCGAACCCCTATCGACCGCGTGGCAGGTGATCATTTTACCATTAGACCAAAAGTGCTCAGCCAGTTAGACATTGAAACTGCTATTTAAACCGTTAACAACTGAATTTATGTTAATTATAGTTTAATTAAGCATTTTTATGAACTGTAAATGCAAACAATTGTATTGTGATCGAGAACACATCATTTTGGACAGTATAAATCGATTGAACTTGTAGAAGTGGTCGGAAAATCAATTACAAATTCTGACGTATACAACATACAAACAGTGTGAGTTAAATAAAAGCGTGTATTAGAAATTCAATATACTGTCGCAAAATTTGTATGACAAATTGAACGCTATGTGCACTTTTCCTTCTTTGGTGAGGTAACTATCGTTCCAATTTTAGTAAAAAGTTGTATTATTCTAGAATGAATTAAACTAAAATTGTTTTAATTTTTATAAAACCATTTGCTGGCAATAAAATTTATCATAATAGGAGTAGCCATGAAAAACAAAGACGCATATAAATCAAACTTAACAGATGCAGTTAAACGTATTATTAATACGTATCAACCGTTTGAACATCTTATGTTATTTAAAATGTTGGTACACTTTGAAAAAGGAGAATTAGTAGATATGGTATTTATTTTCGGCGAAGCCAAACGAAATGTTTTATTGGCACAGACTTTATTGTGAGCGGTACTCTCAAAGAAGACGACCATCAACAAGAACTCCTACAACTGTAATCAAGCGGTTTACTCGTACTGGTAGCATTGCATATGCAATGCTACCAGTACGAGCAACGACTCTAAACACCATATTAGGAGTAAATGAGCAGCCCGGTACAAGACAAAGAAAATTAGGTGACATGCTAGATTGTACTACGTGCACAGTTCGGTGCATATTAAGGAAACATAGGTACTACCCATTACACAGAACAACGCACCAATTAACTAATGAGGATGATAGGCAACACAGATTAGAATGTTATAACTGGGCATTGTTAAAGATGCAGGAAAAGGGAATGTTTTTCCTGAATGTAATTTTCACGGACGAGTGAACATTTCACAGCACTTCTGTGGGTAATCCACACAACACCCACCTGTATGGTCAATTAAATCCCCACTTTACCCGACCTGTAGATCGCCAATATAGGTGGTTGTTACAAGTGTGGGCGGGAATACTAGGGCATTATGTTATAGGTCCTGTTTCCTTTGAAGGCATTATAAAAGTAACGACTGCGTAAATTTATTGCAAACTACATTACCAGAGATATTAGCAGTTCCACAAAATGTTAGAGAAGCTATGTGGTTTCAGCAAGATAGGCCTCCCATCCACATTAGCCGTATTGTCTGGAATTATTTAGATGAAGTGTTTGACAATAAGTGGATCGTCGATTTGGACCAATTGCGTTTCCGCCAATATCACCAGATCTAACAAAGCCCGGCTTCTTCCTATGGAGTTATGTGAAAGGGATTGTATATCAAACGCCGCCAACCACCAAGAACATGAAGGAGCGAATCCGTCAAGCATTCGCATCTATTACACCAACAATGCTTAGCAATGTTGATAAATCTTTTAAGCGAAGGATTTTGAAATGTAGTCAAGCTAATGCATTGGTGATGTTTTTGAACATCTTTTATAATTGTTTGAAATCAAAACTTAAACTGCCTTTGATGAAATAATACCTTATACCACAGTGAATTATAATTGTGTTTATCTTAATTTTAACAGATAATTGTTTTCAGACTGGTCAAATTTATTTGATGAGTGTAAAGTTAGGTTAGTGTAGATAAGTATAAATTTGCAACTAATGAAAGAATGTTAAATTTAGGTCAGGTCCCTTTCAACCAATTCAACAAAATGTCGGATATCATATCTTACAGAGTGTCATCGATGATACAGTTATGAATTAATATGTAAATATAAAAATTGTAAATATTTCAAAACCCGTTGCAGCTATTCAAACTGTTTTCATTACAAAAACTGTAGGTCCTTTAATTTTCTATCAAATAATTTAATAATATACAGGGTGCTGTGTTTAACATAAGAGAGTTATTTACATTTGAAACAAAAAAATAATAAATACTCTGTATAAAAATTAAATAAGTCATGGTGTTTCTTAAAAGATCAATTTGAGCATTAATTACATGCAAAGTTACAAAATAATAGATTTGATAGTACTGTCAAAATGAATTTTTGATTTTGGATGGAAAATGTGAATTTTTTATCTAAATGTACAAATATTTCAAAAATATACATTTTTAACTATTAACTTAACTAACACAATATGACAACCAATGAATAGTCTTCCACCGTAGCAAAACTGTAACGTGTAACGTTAAACTGTGTATCACCCTGTAACTAAGAATCAATTATACCATTTGTGTATATCTACATATCCCATAAAGATGCAAAAATCACATTTTAAAGAAAAAATTAACATAGTAATTTGAAATAAAAAATAATGAACATGCGAATCGTGGTATTTTGAAACTTTAACATGATGATTGGGACAAAACTTACGAATCACCTTGTATAATATATATTTATAACTATTTACTTAACCAACACAATATATTCAATGAAGAGTCTTTCACAGTAGCAATTATGTGGCTGTAATAAAACAAAATAATTTTTTTTAAAAAACTATACTGTCAAAATGTGTATCACCCTGTACATAAGATTGAATGGCACCCTTTGTGTACAACTACATGTCCTATAAAGATGTAAAAATCGCATTTAGAAGATAAAATGAACATCAGTACCTTCAAACCAAAAATAATGAACATGGCAAAGTAGGTATTTTGAAACTTTAACACCCTGTATTTCTAAAACTAGTCATAGGATGACTTTGTGCCTATGAACAATATTGATGAGTACGACAAGAACTAATACATATCAAAAAATTAGACATTTTAACCGAAGGCCACTTTCCATAAGAAAATGCCGTGGTCCTTTAATGTTAAAAAACTAGTAATACTTCTACGATTCAAAGTATTGTCCATCGCTGGTAACTACTTTCCCCCATCTTTCAGGCAGCATACGAATTCCGCGTCGAAAAGCCTATCATCTTATGAGGTGATCCACGAATCAATCCAATGTTTCACTTCTTCATAAGACCGGAAATGCTAATCAGTGAGGTTGTATGCCATTGATCGGAACAAGTGATAGTCAGTATCTGGAGAATACGCTGAATAGGGTACAACTTCCCATTTCAACGTTTGCAGGTATGTCTTGACCACATTTGCAACATGAAGTCAAGCGTTGTCATGCAGCAAACTTACTTTATCATGTCTCTCCTGGTATTGCGGCCGTTTATCTTTCAATGCCCGGCTCAAACACATCAACTGCGTTCAATACCGATCACCTGTGATTGTTTCAGTTGGTTTTAATAATACACCCCAACAAATACACAGCATGACCCGGGAGCTGTGAATATTCGACTTGGCCATCGACGTAGAAGCATGACCGGGAGCTTCCCATGATTTTCTGCGGTTAGGGTTATCATAATGAACACATTTTTCATCCCCAGTTACAATGCGGTGCAGAAATCTCTTCCGTTTCTGCCTACCTTGTATAATAGATTATTATTAAAATGACATAGATATGGCCGATGATTCCTAGTCACACGAAATATTATATATTACATGTATGTACGTAAAATAATTATTCAATGCAATGTTATTTAAATATATATTGTTATACTATTATGTTTATTTTTTTTATAGTTCTCTTATTTTAATAAATACAGTATGACTAAAACAGCTCACTGGAGGCAATGCTTAATATTTAGTATTGGCTTCATAATTTTAAATATGTGCAGATGTTTCTGTATTTTTTTTGTAAGGTTATTTATATGTTCAGCCCAACTTAGGTGGCTGCTAATATGTAATCCAAAGTACTGATAGTGTGCATTATTTCAATAATAATGCTTCCTACTTGATTGTGTTTTCATTATGAATGTTCAGCAACGTGCGTCCTTACATTTGACATATGAAGAAACCGTGCGATGTACTACAATGTTGGAAGATGGCCGTAACATCAGGTATGTAACTAGACCCCTTTGAGTACAGCCATCAACCGTAAGTAGAGCAGCAGTGCGATTTAGGTAAATTGTTCCATCAATAATAGAAAAACTAATCAATTATTCACTGTGGTGACATTTTTATCTAGAAGAGTAGGCTTTCAAGATTTTGTTACAATTGTTGACAGTTGTCAAAATAGAGCATTCTTAACACAACATCGTGTTTTTTGTGTTGAGAAATTTATTGAGTTTAATTCCATAATAACTGCCCAAAGGTGTTTTCAATGTGAATTTTATGGGCTGACAGTACCTCCAGTGTACGACGTATGACCATTTCAGTTTGAATTTATAAATGGAGGCCAGCAAGGTACCCCGATCCAGAATATTTTCACTGCGGTTATTTAAAACATAAAGTGTTTACAAGTAAACCATAAATCTAATTGAACCATAGACAAACGTTAGAAATAAATTCAATACGTCATTCGGTTAGTTAAAAGAATGTATTGAAGAGAATGGCGGCCATCTGCGATATACCACATGCAGAGCATAAGTAAGTTCCATCTTTCCAGTTTAAAAATAATAATGTTTCTTTGATTTGTTATTAGAATCAATAAAGTTTTATAATCTATTTAAAATGGGTTATTCATTTTTCCGGAACCTGTATAAAACAGTAATGTATATACATATTCATTTCAAGGGTGCTTTAACTTCCCCCTGTTTATGTCAGCTTTTCAAAAATTGTTACAGCTATAGGATTCTTTCAGATGTAACAATATAAACGTAAATATTAAACAATTGACCTTCAAAAAATTCAAAAACTTTATCATCATTTAATTTGGGTTTGATCTCCTATACATCTTGTGGTCAAGCCTCAAATCTGAAGTAATTTTCCTTCCTTTTTGCATTATCTTTCCTATGTGGGTGTGACTGTGGAGGTGTGCCCGCGCGCGTATGTGGGTGC
Source organism: Vesta saturnalis (assembly GCA_036346205.1). Lineage (NCBI taxonomy): Eukaryota > Metazoa > Arthropoda > Insecta > Coleoptera > Lampyridae > Vesta > Vesta saturnalis. Next base: position 4,097,372 of record JARFJB010000793.1, read on the forward strand.
GTGTGTTTACTTTATACCTTTGTGACGTTTGTAGGTCTATAACCTTCACTATGAAGAGAATATTGAATATAGTGCGCCAGCGTAGTAGTGCATATTTTTGAATTTTCAGTTTTTATCACGACAGAGATGTGGGAAAACTTCGAAATTGTTAACAAATCAATAATAAAATCCTTATCATTAGTAATATAAACGCAATAATTTCATTTTTGGTAAATTCTAAGTAATTTTAGACTTCTTACCAACAAATAAGTGCATTTTGAAACTTCGAAAAATTTTGATAAGCGTCCTTTCCTACAGGCATATGTAGATAAGTAACGGAACGGCTACAATTTAAAATTAATCTCACATATACAGGGTGTTTCAAATTCGTGTTTTTTAAATGGAACGCCCAGTATTTTATTCAATTTTTCAATTACGTTTTAAAAATAATGTTGGTTTATTAAAGGTACCTTGTAGATAAGTTTGATAGTTTTCGATTTATTTGACATTCTGTGAAAATACAGTCTTCTTGAAAATAATTAATTGCAGCTTATCAAGTCAATTTCAAGCTATAATGTTTTTGCTTATTTATTCTACACTCTTCAGGTTTTCTATCGGTATAATTACAATAATAAATTGTTATACAGGGTGTTCCTGACAATTGGTTTAATTTTCATCATCTTTTTTGTCCAATTTCTTTGTTATTTATAATGGAACACCCTGTATTTTATTACATTTTTGAATTTATCATACAAAAATACAGTTTATTTATTAAGGGTTTCGTATACCTATTTTTAATACTTTCCGAGTAATTTGCATTATATTACTAAAATTAGTGCATTTTATTATTTTAATACAAAATTTACAATAAATGTTCAATATGATGTCCATTTTCATGAATGCACATTATTATCCTTTTTTCAATTGAACTTCTCACATTCCTTAGCATGTCAGGAGTTATCATGGCGAATGCGTTTTGAATACGTATTTTCATGTCTTCGATGGTAGTTAAGGATTTCGTATGTCTATTTTTAATACGTTCCGAGTAATTTGTATTGGTTTACTAAAGATACATAAAATTTGTATTTTATTCACAACGGAGGCTGTGACTTTAATTTAGTATTTGTCAAATGTGTTTAATGTTAATAAAGCATTGCTAATTTCATATCTAGTTTTTTTGTCATTGACTATAAAATGAAGAAGTATTCGTTAGAAGATCGTGTCAATATGATTTTAATTCTTGGGGAATGTTTGGAAAATTGTTTACTGGCAGCATGAGTGTATGCAGAAAGATTTCCTTTAGAAAATCATTCTTGCAAAGAAGTATTTGAAAAACTATTGGCAAGCGTGGCATATAAAACACGAGAATTGGAGAAACCAAAACGGGAAACGAAAATACGGAATTATTGGTGTTGCAATCAGTAATCGAAAATCCTAACATCAGTACAAGATGTGTATCTAAAGAAGTAGATGTACGTCATCAAGTGTTAAAAGAATTCTTAGCAATGGACTAGTTAACCGGCATAATTTTCACTATTACAGTACGGAAAATAACCACCAGTAAAGAACAACAAATCATCAAAATCGATGGTCTCTGAATGTTTATGGGGGAATAATAGGCGACTATGTAATAGGGCCACATTTTATTGATGGTTATTTAAACGGAAGAAATTTCATTAGATTTTTAAGAAGTGATTTTTGGATTCTTTTACAAGACATTCCATTAAATGTCAGAAGAGAAATGTGGTTGCAACTAGACAGCGCTCCTGCACTTTTTCGCGTAATGTAAGACAATATTTAAATGAACATTTCCCAGGAAAATAGATCTGCAGAGGTGGTCCTTATCATTGGCCCCCAAGATCACCTGCTCTTAACACCAATGGATTTTTTTTTGTGAGGACACGTTAAAAATATTGTTTTTAATACCTCTCCTACAACCATCGAAGACATGAAAATACACTAAATGCACAAAATGCATTCACCACGATAGCTCCTGACATGCTAAGGAATGTGCGAAGATTATTTGAAAAAAGGATAATAATGTGCATTCGTGAAAATGGACATCATATTGAACATTTATTATAAATTTTGTATTAAAATAATAAAATGCACTAATTTTAGTAATCTAATGCAAATTACTCGGAAAGTATTAAAAATAAGCATACGAAACCCTTAATAAATAAACTGTATTTTTGTATGGTAAATTCAAAAATGTAATAAAATACAGGGGGTTCCGTTTAAAATAACAAAGACATTGCACAAAAAAGATGATGAAAATTAAACCAATTGTCAGGAACACATTTATTATTGTAATTATACCGATAGAAAACCTGAAAAGTATAAAATAAATAAGCAAATAAATTAGAGCTTGAAATTTAATTGATAAGCTGTAATTAATTATTTTCAAGAAGACTGTATTTTCACAAAATGTCAAATAAATTGAAAACTATCAAACTTACCTATAAGGTACCTTTAATAAAGTAACATTATTTTTTAAAAATTAATCGAAAAATTTAATAAAATGCTTGGCGTTCCCTTTAAAAAAACATAACTTATGTGAGATTAATTTTAAATTGTAGCCGTTACTAATCTACATATACCTGTAAAAGGACTTTATTATTTCTTACAGTTTGCACAGGAGATTCCGTCGCGTTGAACTTAACTCACCCTGTCTATATAATTTTACTTTGGTAAAGGTTTTCTCATATGTTACTAACACAGCACTTTATTTGTAGATAACTTGTATTATTGTTTTGTGTAAATAACTGCCAACTAAAGATTATTTATTATTATTGTTATATAAAGCAAACTTTTGTAATAAACACAAAATATTTAGAAAGTAATATTTTGTATACATTTGGTGCTACAATAGGGTTTTCACACATAAAAAGGTTCTTAAATTTATAAAAGAAAAAATAAGTCTTCAATATACATTTTGGGAACCCATATGTGCTATCCCTATTATTGACATATCAATTATTATTCAATACTATCATTCTGAAGAATTAAACTAATGGAATATTACTTATATACACATAATCTTTTAACATGTGCAACACAATACAAGAAACAAAACGTTCATGGCAAAACTTCCACATAATATGACATATGCAATTAATCACTTATTACCCTTTTAGTTCATCATCGATTATGCAAGTCTTATTGTAACAAATAAGTTAAATTATTTGATGATATTTGGGACTTGGTCAATAATAAGGACATTTACCTTACACAGTCAATATTCTACAAAAAGAAAAATGTTGAGCTAAGGTACTTTGTGATGTGTAATATGTATGGAAATTTTTAGTGAAGAAATAGAAATTCAAAATAAATCAATGTATTTAAAATTAATATTAAAGTACATATACTGAATGTTGTGAGTTCAAATCCCACTCGACCTAATCTTTATTACTATACATACTCTAAAATTAATTTTAGTTACATTCTCTTATTCGAGCAATAATTTGAATTCCAGGAGATCATTCATACTAGTATTGCCTGGTTTACAAGAATCTACAATATACCAATTCTGTAATTGCAGGAATTGATCTCAATCAAAAGAAAAAGATAAAATAGTGTGACTCTGTAGGTTTCGTTAGTTACCGGATTTTGGAGACGAGTGTCTTCATTTTTTTTAAGTAGTCCTTCAAAGCTGATTCCTTTTTTATCATTTTCATCATTGGTACTAAGTAAGCTATTGTGACTACGCGATAATTTATTGTGCAAGTTGATGGAGTCATGTCTAACAAGAGAATATTGTTGAATTGAGTGAATTTAAATTTTCATTTAATTACCTAAATACATTGGAATGATGAATATCTATAGCATCTATTGTATCAGTAGAAGGATCACTACCACTTCTTTCTCTTATTGTTCCATATTCTTTTATTGGTTGGTAACCTTTGAGAATAACATTTTCTGACCCTAAATGTGCAACATCACCTCTGTCTTGTCTACTAAATTTATTCTGTAAGGGTTCGCTGGACGTCCATTTAAGTTTCCCTTTAAACACCATATTATTGTAATCTAGTGGACTAAAATAGAATTTTAATGGTAATAATTAACCATGTTTGAAAATAGTCTTACAAAGCAGGTAGAGATAACTGCTGATCTTCATCGGAAGTCAAATCTTCATTAATGGCACCTGTTGAATCTAATGAGTCTGGAGTTGCACTCCGAGATCTAGTTCCAGTACTAGAAGTCTAAAAATCATTGGTTAGTAAAGACTATTTTACGCTTAAGGTTTCTATATTAGCTACTTTTTAACCAATACAGAGAACTATTTTTATAACTAATCAAACTGGAAATTTTTTTGTATGACTTACCTCCACATTACTCCATGCCACATCCCGTACGTCTTGTCTCTGCTTCCGCCTAGGCTGACGATTGTGAAGAGTTTTATTAAGAGTTCGCACTCTTGATTTAATTGTTTGGACTTGTTTTTCAGTTAAATTTCTTTGTTTTATTGTATTATTGACTACTACATCAGTGATTTCTTTTCCTTCCTGATGAATTTTTGACAAACTAGATAAATCCGCTTTATGAAGAAAATCTGTGGCTTGTTCTACTTCTACAATATATCAAAATAGTTACAAATGTTTAATGCAAGTGAAAAATCCATACCATCTAAAACTAAATGTTCTTCGTCTTCAAATTCTAACTCGTGGTCGGCATCTTTTACTTCACTGTAATAAATGCGAATTGCCTCACTCCCCAGCCCTACTACTTCGGTTGATGTTTCCATAGTGCTTGTTTTGGTTTTAGACGGTTATCATTATTTGTAATTCCTAAAACGTAATAGAGTATTGAAATCTTATACAATTTTTTTAAACTGTATGAATATAAACACATTGACTTTATTAGCAGGTAGAATAATATGCGATAACGATTAATTATATCATATATCACACTTGTATGTTTATAAAACTAATAATCATTATTTAAAAACATCATAATCACCAAATGAAAATAATGTGAGAACATATATTATTTCTTTAAAAATTTTGTAGTTTCCATTTGAGATTTTAATGTGACTAAATATACTAATAGGCAGATATTGAATATTAGAACACTAGCATTCTCACATATGAGAAATATGAATAATACAAATATGTTTGTGATTAATAATTTAAACATGCAGTTGGTTATAAGGGTACGCTTGATTTAACAAAAACATTTTCACCATCTATATGTAAATGCTATGACGTTGCATTTGGTTTGTTTATTTTTATACCTTCGTTGTGAGTACAAACAGTTTTCGCAAAAATATAGATAACAAATTGTAAAACGTAATGCATGGTGACCATAACAAGTGATTCAGAAATTTGTAATCAAGCGCTTGGTAACCAAAGAAACATGCGACCTTTGATCAACTGATATACGTTATGTTCAGCAATTCCACATGCTTTTCGCGTACTACACTTTTAACGTAGATTGATATTATGTACCACAATGATACAATACTCATTTTTCTGGAATGAAGTAATTATACTGTAACAAATACTTATTGAAGGGCAATAGGTTTAAGACTACTGATTACAGATTCGGGTCTTTTTACTCAGGTTAGTATTGCACAATATTCATAACAGTCAATAGTATCACCAGACCCCAATTCTGCTAAAAGTGATGCATTTTTTGAAGTTTTATTTTCTAAATTTAGAAGTACCGTGGTTAATTTTTTGCAATACACCGTTGCATTGTTAAGAAAGTTACACTACAGAAAATGGCGCCCAACGTGGGGCGCCATTTTCTATAGCCTCGAGCCACCACGTTAGCAGTTTAAAATTAAATTCTATTAAATTTTCTGTATAATTATATCAGTACTTCATACTGGAAATAGGCATTGAGCTTGCTAAAAATAACGATCAAATTTACTTATTTTTCTTTTTGTTTGACAAATTAAAACAATTATTAGTGACAGTAAATTATAATCACATTTGAATTTAAAACTATCAAAGTGGTGCTTCGAGGTGATAATTTTGTTTATTATTTCAATACATCGCTGCCTTGTTAAAAAAGTGACACTAGATACTACAGTTTGCAACTCTTCCCACAAGAGCCTCTTCAATCTAAATCCCCCAACTCCTTTCAATATAGTTTCGATTTTCCTTTCCTTCACGCTATGCCGAAGCGTGAGAAGACTATTACCATGTCTAATATACACTACAGTCTCACGTTAACCTTTAAACGCACATCCGTGGTACCCGGGTACCTTTTGATATATTTCATCATTATACGTATAATAACCTAATATAACCAAAAAAAAATTGATGTGTGCAACACATGACCTCACAATTACAATGTAATTAATAATTTAAACAAGCACAAGTAAAATTGAAAAAATTTGATGTGTTTTATAACTAGTGTACTGTGTTTTATTTTGCCACTAAAAATTTTGTACAGTTTTTTCATATCATTAAAAAATCGTAATAATTCGACAGAAACAATTAAATATGACAACCAAGACACATTATCTTAAATTTAAGTTATTGTTTAAATAATACCTATAAAGCTTGACGTACTACACAAAAATGATCGCGATCAAAAAAGTTGATCAAAGAAAGTAAATAATCATAATCACCCAGTATACATTTATTTAGTTCTTAAATTGAAAACGTGTAAATATGTGCATAAAAGTACAATTTTTATAAACATATAAATCCACTTGTTACCCATATTGATGCGGTTATCATTTTTACATTTATTCCATAGTTAACTTTCGTTGTTGCGAAAACAATAGTTGTTTATATAATTCCTAAATGACAAATTCTACTCAGTAATATAAAAAAGTAATTAGAATTCTGACATTTTAAAATTTATCATAACGTGTAAAAATGCAAAAAAAAAATGCGAAAATCATCTGAAATGGTCGGAAATGGCCCAAAACGATTAAAAATGCAAAAAAAATTTCGAAAAATATTGACCAAAGGGCCAAAAGAGTTTTTTCCCAAAAATCATCTCAAATGGCCAGAAATGGCGCTAAACGTGTAAAACTGCAAAAAAAAATTTGAATACTTTTTAGCAAAGGGCCAAAAATTTTTTTTTACAAAAATCGTCTCAAATGGTCAGAAATGGCTTAAACATGTAAAAATGAAAGAAAATGTCTGAATTCCATTTTGACTGGACAGATTTCGCTCATCATTCCGTCTACTCATGGATCCGAACCTGGGTACCAAATTTCATGACGATCGGATTATCTTTGTGGACGCTATCGCGCTGGAACACATACAGACAGACAGACAGACAGACATACATTTTAAAACTTTCATGTTTGAACCTCTTTTTTTCAAGCTTACGGTAAAGCAATTTTTAAGTATGGTAGCTCATTTTAAAGAAAATTTAATTTTCTTTAATAATACGCTGGGATCTAGTTTCTATCTATTTTATATTTTGCAATAATTCACAAAAACTAAAGTGCTGCACTCGAAATTTTTCCGACCGATTACAATACCTCCCAAAACTTTGAGGTAATATCCATGGAACTTGTGTTTGATCCAACAAAATTTTGTACGGATTTAATACACCCGTGGTATCTAGGTACTCCTACACATTTTTGAGGTAAATTTACTTTTTCCTATTGCTTCCTTTTACAGAAATGGAGTATTTTCGTAAAATTTGCCAAACTGAAGTCATAAAAATAGTGATTAATAATTTCAGATATTTCACAATTTGCAAGACGTACATTTTGTAATTTTATAGAATGTTAGTCTCAAGTTGGTCGGTTAGAAACGACGCAAGATTTTCTTGTTTTTCGTTGGGGGTGGAGACAATGGGTCTGTTGCACAAAGATGGTTGAAGCCAGGATTATTTCAATCCCGTGATTAAAAAATATAATTGGTGTAAATATTTGTCAATTGCGTGAATCTGTCAAAAATCGACCGATCATATTTCTTAATTTGAGAGTTAGTGATTCCGGCTCAACCCACCTTTGTGCAACAGACTCAATTTCCAACGACAGATATTCGGAGAGACCCGCCTCGTCGAACATCTTGTTGAACTGATATTGGGATTGATCCCGTGCATACTTCACGGACTTTCCCCTTGGATGGGTATTTAAGCGGTGCAAAAAGGCTTTCGATCACATTCTGGTTTCCAGTTGGCAATTCTATCACCGTCCTTCCTGAGACTGGCGGCTAAGCTGTAACGGAATCCACCAACACCGGGAGTAGGCAGTTTGAGGCATGGTGAGGCCTGGTGCACCGCTACGAATTTGTACCCAGGAGTAGGAGTCTTGAGGTCTGGCGTGTAGCGTAGCGTACATATTAAACTCTGATACGAAGTGGCGGATCCAGGCACGGGCGTCCGCCCAGATGCCTCGCGCTTTCGGGGGCCCGCATCACTGACTTACACTTTTATAGGCCTTTTGATGTCTAAGATATCATCTTCAGGGGTTCAGGCATTCAAAAATACAATAAAAAGTAAACAATAAAATTAGAACGAATGTAAAATAGAAAAATACAGATAAAAAAAGTAATAATAAAACTTTGCTTCCTTTGCATTTTTTAAGAACTGAATGTCTAAATCTAACAGCCTTACTTTCTGTTTGTGCTTGTAGAGAGGATTGAGCTCTTTAGGCTTGAGGGTCGTTGTCTTCATGTAAAGCAGAGAGCAATATTGAAATTTGAAATTATTATAAAACATACAATCATTGTTTCCAATCCAATTATTATTCTCAAAATCCTGACAATGTTTTGCACAGCTCGTGTAAAGACAAGTGCAGATAAACAGGCTCAAATATCCTAAAAATTGGTAAGTTTTTACTAAAAACTCTCCAATTTTCTTTAAAACTTTTCAAAAATTTCGCCCTCTTTCCGAAACTGAATAAAAATGTTACGCTCATGGGCTCATGAAAAGATGTAATTGTTGTCCCTCTTCAAATGATAATAAAACTAATATGGTACGTTATAATTATTCAAAATACCTATGTAAAGCTCATGTATATTACTACTGTAACAAATAAATGTATATACCTAACTACTACGTTTTTCAGATGTTATTTACATAACATTTATAATAATATGTAATAAAAATAAAATAACGTAATAACATGTAATAAATAATAAATACTACATCTTATTTTAAAAATAAATGTTTGAAAATGTTTTGTTTATTATTGTAAAATTTAGTGCATATGCTGCATATTTTTGTGCATATTTTACAGAATCAAGTGCATAGTTTAAAGATTTTAGATGCATATATATGTGCATATTTTAACTAATTTTCGTGAATGTAAATCCGAGGTTTACTAATATGGTATGTTATAATTGCTCAAAATACCTGTGTAAAGCTCATGTATATTATACTACTGTCAAGACTGTAACAAATAAATGTATATACCTAACTACTACGTTTTTCAGATGTTATTTACATAACATTTATAATAATATGTAATAAAAATAAAATAACGTAATAACATGTAATAAATAATGAATACTACATTTTATTTCTTATTATTATTTACTGTTATATCAATTTAACGATAATAAAATGACAACAATAGGCTCCGAGGTCATAATGACCCGAACACAATAAGTGAAACCAACATGTTAACACAATAGGAGGGTTAAAAGAAAAATTACATGTTCATAAAAAATAAGTAAAATATGTGATATTTGATTGCTTCCTATTTACTCATCATATGTGAAATTAATTTATTAACTTTTTAGCATTAACACATTTCCCTATATCTTATTTTATTTTTTTTTTCAATGCTGTTTCACTTTTACGGTTAATTTTACACATTATCGTTTATTTTAACTTTGCACTAATTTTACCTACATTTTATTTGTACAATGTTTCAATGTCTTTATATCTTCTACAGTTTCGTACCCGTATACCTAATTTTATTGTAATGTTATTTATAGTTTTGTTCCTACATTGTAATAGATGCACGAGAAATTCAAATTTCGTGCTAAATTATATAATATTTTGTGAATTGAGAAATGATTGCTTGTTGTTATATAAATGTATTTACAATTGAGAAGAAAAGCTTGAGTTTGCTTCCCTAAATTGAGTACACGACTGATTAGGGAATATTTCATGAACGCGGCCGGTTGAAAAAGCATGGATGATTTGGAGAGAGAGGGGACGCTGTCCCAGTGATCTGCAATTTGAATGAGTGGAAGGTGAACTTGGAAAGTAGTTGTTGATTGAATGATGCCGCAGCACGAGTGACTTAACAATAGTCACGCTGCGCTATAAATTGAAAAATCATAACAAAATTTGGTTAGTATTGTAATAAGGAAACATAAATAATACGTTTCTTATTCATTTAATAAAAAGTGAAAGAATAAAAGTGCAATTATTGTCAACTTGGTGATAATAAAAAAGATTACGTCATAATTTAAAATCGCGTTAAATGTGACGTAATATTTTACAATAACGTGTCTGCACGTATCAGAAGCGCCCATCAAATGTGTTTAATACTGAATAATAACTATAAAAGACAGTAATCGATTCAATGTAACAAATCCATGTATAAAGGCCAATAACTCGAATTTATTGATGTTCAGAAAAGGAAGAATTGCAGTTTGTGGTTCATTTTGCTGTTTGTTGCCGCAAGCCTATATAATTAAAACTATAGACAATTAAAGTGATCATTAAAGGACTGCCAATATATCCAGTAATTAACAATAAAATCGTTAAATTATTGGAAAGAAAGGTGCAAACGTGTTATTCCCCAACAAAGCTCCAAACAAGGTATTGGGAGAACAACAGAAATAAGGCGCCGACAGGCAGCATCACCGATTTGAGGCCTCCGTGACCAGACAGAAAACGCAGAGCACGTTATCATCCTTCAACTGAGTGACAGATAAGTATAATTTATCTTTGTGTACATAAAGAAACTTTTATATGTTCTATTTTCTTTGAATTTGAATATTAATTTTGAACGGAGAACATTCCTTTTAATTTTGATAGAAAATTATTGTTATATGTTAACTGATAAGACTACTAACCTAGTAATAAGAATGATTTTTATTTACGTATTGTAAACAAAGCATTTCGTTTGAATTTGGATTTAATTAAATAGGTATCTTAACGTTCGATTTATTTTTTTTATTGACTATTACGATTATTAAAAAGCTTATACTAATACCAAAAGCTTTAATAGAGAAGGAAGCAAATTTAATATATTAGCAATTATACGTATTAAGTAAGTTTCATGGAATGGAAATTTGATAAATGATAACAATCATCATTTCTCATATTAATATAACCAATTCTGGTGTTATTTGAATTAGCTGGAGTATACTGATAAAAAAGAAAAAGGGAATTTGTTTAGTTCATTTATTCACACAGAAACCGGATAATAATAAAAATATCATTCAACTCATGAATTATATCTTTACAAATTAAAACCACTTACAGTAAGTTAAAAAGTAATGGTTAGGGACTAGGGTAAGCAAACCAGCAAGTTAGGTCCATGTTTACGCTCATTACGAATGGCGCCCAACCCGGTATATATTTAAAACCACCACAAGACGTCACTCCCATAAAACAGAACCATTACAAATGGCGTCCAACAGCGGGGCTGAAGAAGAGAACGATTACAACATTTACGGTTAGTTTTATCTACATTTATTTCTTATTGTTATTGTTTGTTTGTATGTTGTTGTTTTAAGTGTAGCATATATTGCTAAATAAATCGTTCACTCATTCATTCATAAGTAAACATACCATAGTGTACTAACTACTTTTCAACAAAATATTGTGAATGAATCAGTACCTGTATCTGTATGTTAATTTATTTCACTATGGAACCTGGAAGGCAAATCCCACAAAATTTATTTGTGAACTCGATTTAATGTCTTTATTTGGGTCTAAAGATCACACTTATGAAAAAAAACTATACTGAGAGAGATTTGGTTTTTGCGTGCGTACCATATAGATCTTTCCCCTTCCCCACACTTCAAAACATCGTTTGATCGAACCATATTTTAACGGTACACTCGTACCTTCTTTCACTCCCTTATCCCGGCACTGTAATGTAAATTCAGGACTATTTCATGGAAGTATTCCTGGGAATGTTCCCAAATAGGGAATTTAGAGGGAATTCTTAATTTTTGTATAAACATAAATGGATACAACTGAATCGCAAATAAAATATATTTGAAATTGAGTGTTTTAGACAACATAATATAAATTTTGACAAAAAGGTTTATGTATTACGTAGGTACTTACGTAAGATTAAGAAAACAACTGAACTATTTGGGGACAAACAAAACAATATGTATTATCTATTCTGTCACCAAAGAAAATTAAATCCCCTTTTTTAACCTTCCTACTGTTTATGGGTACGCCTGGACCCATTTGCCAGATTTAAATTATTGTATAATTGTTATAACTGATGTTATAATGTAATGTTTCTATGTTATCCTCAAGTTGATATTTATACACATATTAGCGGTTTTATTTCTAAAAAAAATAATAATGACAGTTGTTTAAATTAAGAGAAACACATTAATTGTTTCTGGGTACGATTGTACCCATCATGTGTTTTTACCACGACCTATTAGATTTACGAGACTTGACGAGACGCATTGTTGCATGCGTTATTTCCGTTAAGAATGTTATGTCTTCAATCAGTAGCCGGTGATGTGAATTGTGTCTTGACTAATTTCAATAAGTGATATTGTGGATTATATAGTGTATAGTGTATTTATAATTTATAAGTGTAATACAGATATAAGATAAGATAAAATATAGAGATTTTGCACATAAAATGACGTACAGAAAAGGACTTACAGATGACGAATTACTAAAACTTTTAGAAGAGAATATTGAAAGTGATGATTATATGAGAAATTTGGAACTGAATGATGGTGATGAATAAGCATCGGATTCTAGGCAAATGGACTACTGCAATTTTTTTAGGCACATGTGTGAAAATCGTATATTTGTGTTTGTTACGACGAATGAGTTAATTTGAACCCTATTTAATTTTTCCTAAAATGCCTAAACTTGATTTTAAGTGCCTATTTTTCGTTTAACCGCCTACAAATGCTTAAAATACCAAAATCTCCGGAGACTACCGGCAACCGACCATCGGCAGAAATTTATTGTATTCCGGATGTAAATGTATACAAATTTTATAACTGACCCTTTTTAAAATGCGTAGAATATCTGGCCACCAGATGTTTGCATTAAAGACTCTAAGGTGAAACTATTTTCTAAGATTTAGTTCATTTTCCATTTAAAGCCTGTTCCGGAGACGAGTCACTAGCAAAAATAAACAAAGCCGCATGGCCATCACGTGAAATCGTATCTGTTAGCTTCTCGTCAACTTGAACGAACCAATCACGAAACAGTGGCACGATTTGTAAATGAATCACTTGGTAAAAAAACAATGGTAAAAATATATGTAAACATGTGTATATATTTTTAGAAATTCTGTGAATACCACCATTATTGCTCGAAAGTTTAGGCTGTTTGTTACCGACGGAGCAGCCTACATGTTAAAATGCGGCAGACATTTAAAAGTGTTCTATCCAAAATAGTGCACCTTACTTGTCTTGCACATATGTTAAACTTGGTATCAGAAACAATTAGACGTAGCTATGAAGATGTAGATGGCTTGATTGCGAATGTAAAGAAGATTTTTGTTAAAGCGCCTCTAAGAGTTGAAGTGTATAAAGAACGTCTGAAAGGAGTACCTTTACCCCCACAACCTGTTTTAACTCGCTAGAGAACGTGGATTGAAGCTGCTATATTTTACAGCACACACTTTGAATCAATAAAAGACGTGAGTAAATTAAAAAGGAAAAATCACAATATTTCAGTTAAGTACTTGACTTTACAGGTCGTTATGTTGTTTGATCCAGAATATGCACAAGCCATCCAAAAGTCTCAAAATTTATTAAAAAAAAAGAATTAAAACATGACCTAATTTACATAAAATGCCATTTTCAAAAAATTGTAGAAAGCATCACTAAATTAGAAAAAACTTTGCCCCTTACAGAATCCATAGGTATTGTAGAAAATATTCAAAAAAATTTGCAAAATGCTCCCGGTTCTGTGGCGGCAATAGCTTCCAAAAAATTTGTAACCTGTTTAGAAAAAAACGAGGGATTCCAACATCTCCAAAACTGTCAAAAATATTTGTAGGTGAACGTTCGGACGAGAATGATTGTTCAGCGGAAAACTTAATGTTTAAATTTGCACCAATTACATCATGTGATGTGGAGAGAAGTTTTACGAGGTATAAAAATATTTTAGCTGATAATCGTCAAAGGTTCACTTCAGAAAACTTAGAAAAGTATTTAATTGTTAACGCAAACTATGTATAGTTCAATAAAAAACTAAAATTTACTGTTCCTGTTTTTTAAATAAATTTTCTAAGCAATAAATTAATAATAATCCCCATAATTTTTTTCTCAAATATTGATTTTACCTAATAGAAAATATACCTAAACAGGCATGTTTACGGACTATTATGAAGATTATAAACGCCTATTTAGGTGACTATTTTGATTTTTTTTATTGCCTAAAATCCGATGCTTAGTGATGAAGAATTTGTTGTTGAAGAAGAAATATCGTATTTACGGCAGACACTGTTGAAGACGAAATTTCGGAAAATGAAATGGAAACAGATAATGTGACTACCGAAGATTTGCAATATACTGCACGCGATGGAACTATTTGGTACAAAAGTCCACCGCTGCAGTCGCGTGTTAGGTAAATGGATATACATAAGAACTGATTTTCTACTGATTTAGTATAAAATTACTAAAGCTTTTAATTTCTGGCACTTTCTAGGTCTGTCAATGTACTAAATACGACACCAGGTCCTACAAGATATGCTATCCAACGCACTGATGACACACCAGTATCGGCAATGAGATTATTTCTTACCGACCAAATGATCAATTTACTTTTATTAGAAACCAATAGGGAACGTAGCCGTGTATGTTCTGAAAAAGGGGTAAAAATAAAAGAAATTTCACTGGAAGAGTTAGAGGCTTTTATAGGTAAGTACAAAATTGTAAAATGATGACATAAGATACACCTATACGTTTCTACTGAAGGTTTATTACTTCTGGCTGGTGTACATAAAGGAGCTGGAGAATCTCTACAGGAACTTTGGAGTTATTCTGATGGTAGGCCTATATTCAGAGCTACAATGTCTCTCAAGAGGTTTTGTAACATAAGTCGCTTTTTGAGATTTGATAATATCGGAGATATGACAAGTTAGCACCGATTAGAAACTTTTTTGATTTATTTGTGGGCCAGCTTCCTAAGATGTTCGTACCATACGAAAATCTTACTGTCCACGAACAGCTAGTACCATTTCGAGGTAGATGCCCATTCAAACAATACATTCCAACAAAACCACGTGGAAAATATGGAATCATATTATGGCTTTTGTCTGATGTCAAAACTGCTTATGTGTATACAGGGAAAGCGGAAAAGCAACCTCGAGAAACAAATCAGGGCGGAAATGTAGTTTTGCGACTTGTAAAAGATATTGAAAATTCTGGTCGAAACATCACGACCGACAATTTTTTTACAGATTATCATTTAGCCGCCGAATTACTAAAACGTAAGTTAACACTGATTGGCACATTACGAAAAATAAGACATTCATCCCTATTGAGTTTCAACCGAATAAGGACAGAAAAATCTGTTCATCTATTTTTGGATTTCAAAAAAATATGACCTTGGTTTCATATACTACCAAAAGAGCTAAAGCCGTGTTACTCTTGTCTTCAATGCATCTTGACGAGAAGGTGTCTTCTCAGGAGCACAAGAAGCCAGACATAGTCATGGACTACAACAAAACAAAAGGAGGTGTGGATACTACCGATAAATTAGCATCAGCTTATACATGCAAAAGGGGAACTAGAAGGTGGCCTATTTGTTTGTTTTATAATATTCTAGGTTTGGCAGCAATTAATGCATATGTAGTGTATATGCATATAAATCCCCAATATAATGCAAATAAATTACATAAAAGACGCCTCTTTCTCAAGGAATTGGGAAATAATTTAACGCAAAAGTGTCGAAATGTTCGAATGACCAGCAACATACCACGAAAAATTAAAACAAGCTTGCATACGGTAGCTGGCACAAGTGGAGATACCGAATAAACTTTAAAACGTAGTCGATGTAAGGGACTGTGGATAGAAAAAAGACAGAAAATTCCGTACAAAATGTCAAGCATGTAATGGTTTTCTTTGTCCTGATCATGTAAATACATTTTGCAAAAGTTGTCTTGAATAATATTTATTCTAAATGATCACATGCAATGTTATGTAAACAAAATAGATTTATATACCCTTGGCATAGTTGTTTTACTTATTTCATTGTTGAATTATATATTTCCTAAATTTATAGAAATATTCCGTAGTAATAATAGCTTGTAATATGAATAATATTAAGCACCGGGTCCGCGTGGACCCATAGACAACGGATGTAACATTCAGTAGAGGATAGTAGGAAGGTTAAATCACCGCTATGTGAGCGTTATTTTTGTAATACCAGGTTGTGAATCGTAAGTGGTATTAAATATATAATTTGATGCAGTTTTGGTTAACCTTTTACAACATAAATTTATAGATGCTCAATTGTTGCCAACGTGATCAAAAATTTACCCGATAAATCAAAATCACTCTAAGGGTTTAAATATCACGTGCGGTTGCCGAGTACAGCATCTGAAACGGATCCCAACGTAAACACCGGGCCATTCATCTACGTCATCTTGAAATTTTCAAGAAAAACGTAATAACACTCTGAAATGTCCAAACTGCACATTCATATTCATTCAACACAACATTCAGAACAAACTCAAATTATTCTAAAGACCCACCAAAGCGCGAAGTCTCTTTTCACAAAATTCATTCAATTTCAATGATATTTGCCATTGAATCATACACACAATTTTCTACTGTGAAATCCTAACTTGTTTATATAAGTCAAATATATATAGGGCGATTGATATGGATGACCTATTAGACGACGTTTATGGAGAAATAGTCAAGGTATCACTTTGAAAATTTGGTGGCTTATATGAATGGATATGTATTTTCAACTGTGCAGTGTTGCCGCTTCTACAAGAAAGTATTAGCAACTTTGATCATTTAACTGGAACACCCTGTGTATTATTTTTTTGTTAGATTCCCTATTGATCTCTTTATAACTTTTCTTAATATGTCCCTATACCAATCTGTTATCGTTTTCGAGATAATAATTTATTTCATTTTTTTTTCTCGAAAAACATGGCTTTCAAAATGGGTCCGCAGTCTTGAACTCTGACAGATCAGCGCACTGAAATTTAGTTAGGTAATTTCCAGTGGAATTTCAATCAGTGTCCAAATCTAAGTTATAATAGTACAGGGTGTTTCAAAAATACAAATATTTTTCTTGTTCGGAAATACGATAAAGTTTTTTTACCCTGTATTTTATATCTGGTCCTAAAAGCTCTTGAAATTGTCTATCTTTCTATGTGTAATGTTCCTATACTCATCTCGAACAGTTTTTGATTTATGAGCATTTATTTAGCAAAATTATGACAGATACCAATGACATAAGTGTGAGGATCAATTTGGTAAGTACCATATGGTAACTGCTATTGTGTAATTATTGTTAAGTTTAATTGAAAATGTTAAGAAAAATGGAAGAAAAAAACTATTCAAATGCAGTACTTATGAATTTATTTATTTTACATGGTCAGTGTGATAAATAAGATCATTAACCGTACTTGTAGGAGATTTAATGAAATGTACCCAAATTTGCCGTCAATAAACAATAAGAAATTTAGACGAATTCAAAGCAATTTCGAACATTTTGGATCGTCCTCGAAAGAAGTCAGAAATTTACATAGACCTGTAAGGTCCAATGAGAACAATGAAATTAACGTTTTAGCGCATTTTCATGCCTATCGGGAAGCTTCAATAAGATATGCCAAAGAAGATTTGGGCTTATCCTTTTTTTGAGTGCAAAACATATTATTTACACATCATATGCATGATTATAAGTACACGAAAGTTCAATTTCTTAAGCCTGAGGACTATCCACACAGAGTTTTGTTTTGCGAAAGCTTATGAATTCATATTTAGGACGATCCACAATGCTTACGAAAAATTATTTGGAGTGATGAGTCGAACTTTTCTCGCGAAGCAATTTTTGATAGAAGAAACATACATTATTGGGCACAAGAGAGATTCTGTGTTCCAATAAAAGTTTAGCTTTAATGTTTTTCGTTTAATGATGGACGGCAAAATTCGATATTTGATGTACGATGAAAATTTAACGTCTAGAAAATACTTGTAAATTTTAACTAAGTTTGTTGAAAATTTCGTGGATAATCTTCCCCTTGCCCAGTATCGCAACTGCTGGTAACAACTTGACGGGGCTCATTGCACTGCCGAAGTAAGCGCGGAAATACGGAGAATATTTGAAGATCGTTGGTTCAGGCGTTTGGGACCTTGGAATTGGCCTGCCAGGTCTCCAGACTTAACTCTCTTGATTTTTACCTTTGGGGTACCCTGAAAAATATTGTTTACAGCACACCGGTAAATTCAAGGGAGGAGTTAGAGGATAGGGTTCATCGCACTTTTCTAAGTTCAGATGCTGATGAACTGAAGAGTTAAAACTACAGATAGTATCAAATCTCGAATTCTAAAATGCTTAGAAGTCAACGGCCAACATTTTGAACATTTATTAAAAACTAATTAAATATTTTTTGCTTCTTTTTTACACTCATGTCATCGTTATCTGTAATAATTTTGCTAAATAAATGCTTATAAATCAAAAACTGTTCGAGATGGGTATAGAAACATTACACATAGAAAGATAGACAATTTTAAGCGCTTTTAGGACCAGATATAAAATACAGGATGTTCCATTAAAAAAAACATACTTTTTATAGTATTTCCGAACAAGAAAAATATTGGTATTTGGTTGAAACACCCTGTGCGCTGATCTGTCAGAGTTCAAGACTGCGGGCCCTTTTTGAAAGCCATGTTTGTGAAAGTGAAATAAATTATTATCTCGAAAACGATAACAGATAGGTATAGGAACATATTAAGAAAAGTTATTAAGAGATCAATAGGGAATCTAACAAAAAAAAATACACAGGGTGTTCCAGTTAAATTATCAAAGGTGCTAATACTTTCTTGTAGAAGCGGCAACACTGCACAGTTGAAAATATTTTCAAAAGAGAGAGTATATCCATTTATATAAGCCACCAAATTTTCAAAGTGATCCCTTGACTATTTCTCTATAAACGTCTAACAGGCCATCCACCATCAAGCACCCGGTATACAGGGTGGGTGTCTACTGCGTAGACGGAGGATTTCACCTTAACTATTAGAGACATCAAAACCAATTTTGCTGTGGTAATACACGATCATTGGACCTACATTCTAAAAATATTTAGGTATATACAGGGTGATTGACAAAAATATGCCAACCCAAACCTGTGTTTTTTTAATGGAACACCCTGTATATTTTTGTAAATCTGTTTATACCATCGACTATTAATCATAGTCTACTAACAAACAAACTGGGAAATTTTTCGAAAACATGCAGAACTATACAGAATGATTAACTAGCGAAATGTAATTTTTTCAAATGAAACACCCTGCAGTAGTTGATACTAATTGATAATAGGTTTCATAGCCAGAAGACGGATCCTTCTTGAGATAATGACGCTTTATTTGAAAATATTGACATACAGAAGAACAAATAAAACAAAATACAGAGCAAATAAGAAAATACGAATGGCAAATAAATTCTTTAACTGATAGGAAAACTTAATTAATAACTAAACAATAAAATCTCTACACCTAAAAATAACTGGAACAAGTCAACATAAACGAATAAAATCATAAATTCAAATCAAATGTTCAAAATGCTGACCACGCCTAGCTAAACACTTTGCAATTGGCTCGGTAAACGAAAGATTCACTCGCAAAAAGATTAGAGGCGAAATGGATTGAAACGCAGCTCTAATTCTATTTTTCAAATCTTCGCTTGTGGTGGGAGGATGTTGGTAAACTTTTTCTTTAACGTAGCCCCAAAGGAAGAAATCAAGGGGCGTAAGATCCGGTGATCTGGCTGGACAGTTTTGCACACCACCTCGTCCTATCCACCTCATCGGATAATTTCTATCTAGATATTTCCTAACGTTGATTGCATAGTGTGGAGGGGCACCATCCAGTTGAAACCACATCGTACGAATATTATCTACCTCGATATTTTCCAATAGCTCGGGTAAATCATTTTCCAAAAACTGTTAATATATTTCTCCAGTAAGACTTCCATCATAGAAAAAAGGACCAACCACATTAAAATTGATTATGCCACCCCACACATTAACTGACCATCGATGCTGGTGATCAACAACTCTTAAGATGTGTGGATTAGTATTGTAAAGATCCAGCTTAACTTTACTAAAATTTTTGTAATTAATTATTTTTTGAATTGCCCTACAGTAATTAAGTTAGATAAAGTTGCATAATATTAAAACCAATTGCAAAAGATTGCGCGATATTCCATCACAAATAATTAATTTTAATTCCCTCCAACGTAGATATCAAAAAGCATCAAATGCTCTTACGTCAGAGAACCCTCAGCCAATTACAGCCAGAGGACCCCTGCATAGAAGCCGGACCCACCCACAGCGAATTATCTATAAAGATCGCGGCGCTACCGGAAAAAAACTCTACTCTCTGCGCCCTCCGCTCTCCTCTCTCTGGTCGCTACTCTCGAGTCTCTAGCATCTAGAATCTAGAACCGATATTCAGACCGCTCGCGCCTGCCGTACTTAGTTTCGTTGTATACGTCGCCGACCTGTCGATTGCCGCATCCGTTCATCCTGAACCGTCGTGTATCTTTATTCGCGTTACTTCGCCGCCGTCACCGGTAAATCAGCGTTATACAATCAAGCTGCTGGTTGAGATACGCTAAGGTTAACAGCACGTAAATTTTATTGCACCACTTTTCTTAAACATTACGCCAGATACCCAGAGAAACGACGGGCTGCAGAGCCCGGAAGTTATCTCACCCTTTCAGTACACACACCAGAAGTACACGACAGGCTGTAAAGCCTGAAGTCACTTTCTGCAAACATACACATATTAGAAGTCACGACAGGCTGTAAAGCCTGAAGTCACATTCTGTAACCATACACACAAACCAGGACGTTGCTACTGCGGGCTAACGCCCAGAAGTCAACTTCCATTTACTCCAGCGGCAAGAAGGGTATTCACTCTAATTCTACCGCTCCCCGGGCTGGACTCAAAATCTTATAAAGGGCTCTCCATTAAACATATATTACACCTACAATACACCTACCAGATCCTGAAAAATTAGAATACAAACAAGCGACGCCAAGACCTGGAGATAATCTCAATACCAGAAGCCGTATTCTTAGAGATCAGCCTCGTGATCCTCCAGTTAAATAAAGACGAACCCGCGGTGCACGTTTTCTAATAATAAAGAATTAATGCGTCTTATTGCCGGGCATAATTAAATATTATGTATTAATCAATGTAAATACGTTCTCAATTAATTAAGAAATCCTGAGACCATCCTGATCAGTTAGAGTAAATAATCAAACGCGTACGAACAATTTGCATTCAGAAACGTATAAATATTAACCTGTCTTTTGTGAAGAATTCCAAGTACTGAATTCACATCTATTAAGTCTGAAAGTCAAATCACATATAGGAATAGTCATGCGCACCAAGGTTACTTTAAATTATTGATTTTTCTCTTTGACCTGTTTACAAACACCAGCGCGATCGTTGTCCCCTGCTTATTTAATACGGAGAATATTACACAACGCCACCTGATAAATACCACGCCACCGTTTACAGGGCCGGCCTAAGCGTTCGTAATAAATCAAAACAAATCGTCATTATCAGGATTTTTTGTACAAACACAGCAATTGAACCATTTATTTCAATCGAAAATTACTGACATTCGAATAAATACTGATTCAGTAAACCACGTTAAACATAGTGGTCCGGAAGCTTGTATTAACATTATTGATTTCAAAAATATACAAAACATATTAAAGTATTAACATTCTGTTAAGAATAATACATAATTAACAAATTGTTTATTAATAATATTCATTAAAATATAACAATGATATATATATTATATTACATGTTTAATTAACAACAAACTTAAAATTATGACAAAAACGATTAAAAAAATTTTATTTATTTATTAAAATGAACTATTAAAATTTCTTCACATAAGATCTTATGAAGAAATTTTCACTATATTTGACATTTCCATTTTTCCACGTGTTGCAGTAAAAAATTTTAATAGTTCATTTTTAATAGGAATAAATAATTAAAGTGTGTTTTAATCGTTTGTATGATGTTTTGATCCCGTTTCATAACTTTCTTGGAGATGTTTGTTGTTGCATGTTTGCACCAATTTCAAAGTCTTTTGTATAATGTAAAGTTAATGATGTTAAACGTTTGATATAATAGGTATAAAACTTTTTAATGTTGTTTTTAATATTTTAGATGATGGATTATTAGTATTTTTATAATAACAATAACTGTTGTTTTGGTATAATATTACGTCTGAAGAAACCACATATTTACATGGATATGTCAATTTTCCTGAAATGTCACGTTAACAATACTGTTAATAAAGTACAACTTCAACATGAAACCACTATGTTTTTATTTAACAGTAAGTTTTACTGAATAACAATGTGTTTCGCCTTTTTCAATTAAGTTTCGAACTGCTACAGTGAAGTGTTTTTCTACCAATTTTGAATATAATTAAAATTACAGTTCGTGATAATTTTCTTTACACAATAATTTATGTTTCCACAGAAACGTCTCGGTTAACCTGATATAAGATTTTTCTTGTTGGTAATTTAATTCACCTAGTTTAGTATCTGATTATTTAGTTTTATAGAAGAAATAGGTATTATACGTTTAAAACATTTTATTGTAATTATTCAAAGTGTACAGTGTTAAGCACCAAAATACGAACCACCCCCGTCTTGTTAAGACAAGACCCGATTTGAGCTAGACCGAGGTAAATTCAAATAAAGCATTTTAATTATTGTGGCTTACAATATATGAACAGTGGTGATATAATATTACCATCATTGTGAAAAGTTGACTCATACCTAAATAGAATGTTATTAACAAAATTGTGTTCTTCATTTACTTTAGTAGTTTTAAAAATCTATTTCACTTAAAGCTTGATGTTGCTCGATATGATACGGATGCAATTTGTTTTTTTTTTAATAAAGCTGCGAACTGTATTTCTATTTACGTCTAGGTGTGTACTTAGCCCTCTGGTACTAATTTATGGATTTTCTATAAGAGCTGCCACAACTTGAAACTCAATTTCTTCATTTGGGCTTGTTTTTGTGCGTACGGGATAACACACACTTCCAGAATTTATAAATCTCTCAGCTACATTCATAAACGATTCTTTCCGCGGCTGTCTCCTCTCTGGGTATCGTTCACAGTACAAACGGGTAGCCAGAAAAGCATTTCTTTGAGCTTCGCCGTAAATAAAGATCATATCGAATATTTTTTCTTTGTAAAAATTCATTTTACACAAAAATTGACAAAACGACAATCCAAAAACACACAAACTAATGGAACAATATTTTAATGATTACACAAACGTCACACAATAGATACAATTGTTCCTCTTTATTACGAGCGGCTAGCCTACCTGATTTGTTTTGTTGAATTCTATTGTCATAGTAAATTTGTATTTTAGAATATTTGTACGTAAAAGTGTCAATATCTCAAGAAGGGTCCGTCTTATGGCTATGAAACCTATTATCAATTAGGATCTACTTTTCACGGGGGGATAGAAATGTGAAAAAATATACACGGTGTTGCATTTGAAAAAATTGAGAAAATTACATTTCACATAAGTTAATCATTCTGTATAGTTTTACATGTTTTCGAAAAATTTCCCAGTTTGTTCGTTAGTAGACTATTGTTAATAGTGCTATAAACAGATTTACAAAATCGTGGTGACAACGCTCGCATCGTGGTTCCAAAGTTAACTCTATTTTGGTACTAAAGTGACGATATCTGCAGAACGGTTAGTGATACAGATACAAATTTCTATACTTTTATTCTAAATGTAACAGTGAATCAAAAAATGCAATAATATACAGGGTGTTCTATTAAAAAACAGGTTTGGGTTGGCATATTTTTGTCAATCACCCTGTATACAGGGTGGCCCACTTAAGCGGGATTGCTCCATAACTCCCTTACTATTACAAATACGAAAAAATGTCTTATATAAAAGTTGTCCACAGTCATACACTACACGTTTTAAAATTATTTTCAGAAATGGCGGACTTCCGGTTATACCGGAAACTCATGCCAACTTCGTTATTTTAAATAGAACAACCTATATATTATTACATTTTTGAATTCCTCGTTGAATTTAAAGGTCACTTTAATAACCATACTATGGGTCTACGTCGCATTGCTTCCGAGTTATTTGAGATTTTGTAGAAAAAATGACGTTTGCAGTGCCTCCGAAAACTTTCAATATCTCGAAGACGCATACCGATAGAGAGATGTGGCTTTCGTTTTTTACTTCCGAAAAGGGTACCGCATTACTCTCATTCATTGCCAAAAATCTTGCTTTTAGAATTCAATAATTTCTATCGCTCCGAAAATAATTTTTTTCAAACATAGATAACTTGATTTCTTTAAATGGAACCACCCATATTTTCTTACATCAGCGAATAGGAAATTAAATTTCCTTTCCATTGATGTATTATCGATATTTTGGAGTGATAGTTTTCGAGATATTCACATTTTTATCTAATTTCAGTTTTTATTGCGCATTGCCGCGGTGCTTTGGAAAACGTTTGTCAATTGTTTTAAACAACTGACAACAAACGTCAGTTTCTCGAACTTCTGTTGGGCTTTGCTGTCTTGTGTATCAGTTTAAGTGTTTCTACAAGACATTTCCATTAAAATGTTGTTGTCTGACGCAGAGTTGATCGACATGACTTTCATTCTTGGAGAATGCCAAAGAAATGCGTTATTGGCATCAAGGATTTATGCGGTACGGTATCCTGAACGAAGACTTCCCCGAGAAACAGCCTTTCAAAAGTTGTGACAATATTTTACAAACACCAGACGCGTGCAGTATCAAACAAGGGAACGTGTCAACAGGATAACCACTGAAGAAAATGAATTTTTAGTATTGGGTTCTGTTCAGGAAAATCCTCACGTAAGTTCGAGGGATATTAGCAGTGCAACTAACATCAGTAAGACATCGGTACAAAGAATTTTTTTTCCTTATGTATTTATTGTGTATTTCTTGTGCATTTCTTCTCTATTTCTTGTGTAAGCCTTAAGTAATTATTTTGTATTACTTGTGCAATCCTTATGTATTTATTGTTCATTCCATATGTATTTTCTTGTGTATTTCTTTTGAGTTTTGTGTTCTTAATTCTTGAGTATTTATTGTTTATTTCTTGTGCATTAAAAAAATCAAGTTATCCATGTTTGAAAACAGTTATTTTCGGAGCGATAGAAATGATTGAATTCTAAAAGCAAGACTTCTTATCAGTTGTTTAAAACAATTGACAAACGTTTTCCAAAGCACCGCGGCAATGCGCAATAGAAACTGAAATTAGATAAAAATGTGAATATCTCGAAAACTATGACTCCAAAAGATCGATAATGTTGCATCAATGGAAAGGAAATTTAATTTCCTATCCACTGATGTAAGAAAATATTTAAAAAAATCAAATTATCCATGTTTGAAAAAAGTTATTTTCGGAGCGATACAAATTATTGAATTCTAAAAGCAAGATTTTTGGCAATGAATGAGAATGATGCGGTACCCTTTTCGGAAGTAAAAAACGAAAGCCACATCTCTCTACCGGTATCCGTCTTCGAGATATAGAAAGTTTTCGGAGGCTCTGCATACGTCATTTTTTCTACAAAATGTCAAATAACTCAGAAGCAATGTGACGTAGACCCATAGTATGGTTATTAAAGTGACCTTTAAATTCAACGAGGAATTTAAAAATGTAGTAATATATAGGTTGTTCTATTTAAAATAACGAAGTTGACATGAGTTTCCGGTATAATCGGAAGTGCGCCATTTCTGAAAATAATTTTAAAACGTGTAGTTTATGACTGTGGACAACTTTTATATAAGACATTTTTTCGTATTTGTAATAGTAAGGGAGTTATGGAGCAATCCCGCTTAAGTGGGCCACCCTGTATATCTAAATATTTTTAGAATGTAGGTCCAATGATCGTGTTTTACCACAACAAAATTGGTTTTGATATCTCTAATGGTTAAGGAGCAATCCTCCGTCCACGCAGTAGACACGCACCCTGTATATCTTCCTCTACACGCTACTCGTTCACTGAATCTCAAATAATATATGTTTGTAATTGAGTGTCTTAGACAACAATAATATAAATTTTGACAAAAAGGTTTATGTATTACGTAGGTATTTACGTAAGATTAAGAAAACAACGAATCTATTTGGGGACAAGATTCAAGGTTCAAAACGCAAAAAAAACAAACAAAATAATACGTACTTCCTATTCCGTCACCAGAGAAAACAAAGTTTCCTTTTTTTAATCACCACTATAGTTGTGAGTGTTGTTTATGTAATACCACGTGGTGAATCTTAATTAGTATTAAGTATATAACTTGATTCAGTTTTTGGTTAATGAATTTAGTAGCGAAATTAATAAACTTTTAACCATGGTCGATCAGTTGGAAAGTGACAAAATGGTAAACTGCAATTATACGTTTTTGGGTTTAAATTGGCATAAATTTCCAATCAATAGTGTCATGTGACGTATTACATAAATCGTCTTTTAATACTCTATACAATGTGCATTTAACACATTTCTCACAGAAAAATACAGCTTAAACTCGCATGGATTGCGTTCAAGGGCCGAGATCTCAGGATTGATGCATCGTAAAAGTGGGCCAAAAAAAACTTCTAAAAAAAATTTCACGGCTCAGAAACGGTCATTTTAGATCAAATATAGTGAAGTAAATAAGGCTATCAAAATATTTTAAATTTCGAAGGAAACAAATTATTTGTTAAACATAACTTTAAAGTATGAATACAAACGTGTCGAAGATCACGTGAAAAATACGCTTCAGCCACTCCCGCGAGTGCGACGACTTTTATTACTTGTTTTTAAAATTCCATTAGTTCGATCTTGAGAAATTGTTTAATAATTTTAAGATCAGTAAATAATAATGAACAAAAGTTTACAGTCCCATAAAGAATTATTCTAGAGAGAAAATTGAGTGCAACTCAAAAAATTTACAGCTACTACGGAATCATCTTCCAATCGCCTCTTTGAATTTTCTAAAATCGTAAACTATCTTTCTGTTACGTTATCAAACCGCACCAGGCATCGTGAAGGCTTACCAAATAAAGCGAGTTACCAAGCTAACAGATGGGCGTATTCGAAATAAGACGTGAAATGGTTTACATTTAAATCTAAGATTTCTCTGTAATAGAGGAGTTCTTAGATTAACCCTATCTGACTGTAAAAGATAGAATTGTGCCATACTCCATAATATCATATACAATTCAATCTCAAACCTCCAACACATACACCGCCCTTTCACTTTAAAAGAGTGCGTTAAATTTCGTCCCAATAAGATTAATTTAATCCAAAGCAACAAACATATACACGTTAACTAATATTAAAAACAAAATCGTCTAAAGCATAATGAAATTTTGAAGCACATAAATTACCAGAAAATTATGGGTCACGCCCCGTATAAAATCAAGGTACTAAGACGATACTTTCCAATTTAACTTCGTACACCTATGAACTAATCTTTATAATTATTACAAAATTGAGAAATAAATAAGATTAAATCCTCATGAACCATACAAATTTAAATTAAAGTGTTGATGTAAACTCTTGGTTTAAAAGGTTCGAGATTTTGATGGTTCTGGACGTTTTAGAGGTCCCCGAGTCCGAAAAAAGCATTTTTGGAAAAATGTCTGTGTGCGCTCGTACGCTTTGAGCTAGACAATTGCATGGAGGCCTTATTTCAATATCGTAGATCTCTGTCAAATTTTGGGATAGATCCGGGGACCGGAAGTGGCACTTTACCTTAAGACATTTGTGTCACGCTTCAAATAAACTACTCCGCAATATCAACGGATCTGTTTCAAATTTGGTAGAGGTAAGTTATATTAGGCGACACATCTAAATGTAGCGTCTCATCAAAATCTGTGTACCGGAAGTGGCACTTGACCTGAATAGTTTTGTGTCACACTTCAAATAAATTACTCTAAAATATGAACGTATCTATTTTGAATTTGGCACGGGTAAGTTATATTAGGTGACACCCTTAAATATGATGTTTGAACAAAATTAGTGTACCGGAAGTAGTACTTTACCTTAACCGATTTGTGTCACGCAAACAGAGCTTGTGAAATATTCTATTGGTTTTAACGATCGCTTATGCGATTGAGCACAGACGTATTGATTTTCATTTTCCCTTATTTAAAAGTGTTTTAACAGACACCTATTTTTATTTCACTCTACTATAATTGCGTTAGTATACGAGAAAGTCTAGGTAACCAAAGTTCCGATTTTTTAAAATACCCGCCTCAATTTCAAAAATTTATATTAGTTGGCCATGGTTGTCATGGAAACATTAATAAACAAATGTTTGTTTGACACTGACAGTTTAAAAATTCAATTTAAACAATATTTAAATACTAAAATGAATTTTTCAAAAGAAGAAGAATTGATACAAATGATTTATTGCATTGGTGCATCCGACGGAAGCTGTTTATTACCGAGTAGAATTTACGCTCAAAAATTTCCAAATACAGAAAGACATCCAAATCGCTTGGCATTTGAAAGGCTCAAGGAGAGGTTTGAAAGGAATGAAAACATCAATTATGAATCAAATGACGAACGATCAATCATTGCATCAAACCAGGAAACTCAGTTACATGTCACGCAAGCCGTCGTGGAAAATCCGCAAGCTTCTTGCAGGCAAATCGCACTGAACAACAATATCGGAAAATCAACGATAAATAAAATAAATCGAACGCAAAAGTTTCATCCATATCACATACAAGTAATACAAGAATTAACGGATTAGGATTTTATAAATAGGAGAAATTTCTGCCTTTGGGCATTAAATAAAATAGAGGTAAAACAGGACTTCTTTGATTACGTATTGTTTACAAAAGTGGATTTGTAAATCGTCATAATTTCCATTATTATAGTGATACAAATCCAAGATATGTGATGCCATTAGACCATCAACATAGATGGACACTTAATGTATGGGCCGGTATTATTGGAACAAGAATTTTGGGACCCTATTTTTTTGATCAAACAGTTAATGGTGAAACCTTTTTAAATTTTTTGGAAAACGATTTACAAGACTACCTTGATAATTTACCGCTTCAAGTTTTACGGCAACTGTGGATTCAATTGAATGGAGCGCCTGCCCGTTTTAGTGGTATTGTGCGTAATCATCTAAATTTGTAATTTCCAAATAAATGGATTGGCCATCTAGATCCCCGAATCTTACAAAACTTGATTTTTTTTAGTGGGGATTTGTAAAAAATCAAGTTTACCAAATACCTCCCACAACAAAGGAAAACATGAAAGAAAGAATAAGAAATGTTTTTCAAGGGATAAATAGAGAAGTGCTTCAAAAAGTAAGCAATTCTTTTGTTGAAAGAATTCGTTTGTGAAAGGAACATCAGGACAGACACATAGAACAATTAGTATTATTAGATAGAGTTGACGAAGTTTTACGCAAGTAAAATTATTTTTTTTCAATATTGTTTAAATTAAATTTTAAACTGCCAGTGTCAAACAAACATTTGTTGATTAATGTTTCCATGACAACCATATAGCCAACTAATATAAATTTTGGAAATTGAGGTGTATATTTTAAAAAAATAAATTTTAAAAACTAAAATAACTCAATAACTATGAAAGATAGGTATAGGATATGTTTTATAAAAAAGTTAGCTTATTACTTAATCAACACTTTTCATTTAAAAAAAATTGAGATTTTGCGTTTTGAAGATTATGATTTTGTGAATAGTTTTGGCAACACCTTGTATAATATTTTCAAATGAACACAAAGTAAGTGTGTCTATGCACTAGTAACCTGCGAAATATTTTCCTTTAAGGATATCAAATAAAAAAAGTATGCCCTTTGTCAATGACACGTGAAAATCGTGATTTTTTAAAAAAACATTAAATATCTCAAAAACTATTAATTTTAGATTATAATAAACCTTAATAAAACCGTTTCAGAATTTATAGAAAAATCAGAAAATATAATAAAATACAGGGTGTCCTATTTAAAAAAATGAAGTTGCATGCTCTCCAGTTCATATAAGACACCCTGTATAAACGAAAATATTTTCTTTAAATGCGAATTTGATTACTGAAAAACTTTTGTATTTAAACTTTTTTTCTATCCCTATTGTGTAAGGAGATATCCTCCGTTGTCGCACTCCGCGTACACCCTGTGTGTATATATATATATATATATATATATATATATATATATATATATATATATACCGGTGTCCAAAGCGTCACGCGACGGAAGATTGTGGCTTCGCTGCTGAATTTTCATTAAAATCATTTATACAAAAGTTATATCGTTCCAATACGTGCACAATTTAAACATATTTTAGCACCTACAGGTTGATTCGTAAAAGTAGGGGGGAGGGGGTATCTACTTTTTTATTTTAAATGGAACACCCTGTATATTTTTGGATAGTCTAATGAATAAGCTTTTCAACGATGTATACATTTGTACATATAAAATGCAACGTTGCCAAGTTATTTAACAAAAATGTATTTTTTTTCCTGATGTAAAGTTAGCAATAAAAATTAATTCTTGGTTTAAAATGTCAGTTCAGACAACTTAGTTCAGGGATATAATTAAGCTGGGCATAGGCTTTGAAAAGATGTAAACGTTTTATTGATACATTGAATAGGGTGAGAAGGCTCCGTGTGAAACTTTAGCATGTTCAACGTACATCAATTCTGTTATTTCAAATGGAACACCCTGTATATTTTGATATCGGCGAATAGTACTCTTAAAGACCTAACTTTTATCTAAATACATTAATACCGCTAAAATTTTTTAAAATATTTCCATTTTTTAATTTTTCTATAATTATTTTATAACGTAACGGTTTAATAGACTGCCATGATTTCAAGTCACAATACCAGATTAGTAATGGTAATAATTAATTTTATTAAATATTTTTAACAATAAACTAAACAATGTAATATTGAAATAATAAACAAACAATTAACAAGAACAAGAAGTAGGTAAGTCAAACATATGCAAATGTGCAAAAAATTATAAATAAGGTTCAAACAAGCCTCCTCTTTTCTCAATGCACTGATTCAAGATTCAATCGTTGTCTGTAGGAACGTTGTAAATTATGCAACGTTTGTTGGGTTACATTACGAAACGCTTGTTGAATTCTTTTCCCCATATTTTCTGCAGTAGTCGGCTATGTTCTATAAACTTCATTTTTAATGTAGCCCCATAAAAAATATTCCATGAAAGTCAGATCGGGTGATCTAGCTGGCCACCTGATAGGCCCATAACGACCTATCCAACGATCAGGAAATTGCTGATTTAAAAACTCCGTCACTTCACGAGCCTAATGTGCAGGAGCGCCATCTTGTTGGAACCATATCTCCTCATTAGAAAATGGGATGTTCTCTTCAATCCATGGTAGCACGTTGGTTCGCAATAAATTTAAATAATTTACTTCATTTAAATTGTTTTCCAAAAAATAGGGTCCTAATAATCTGTTGCCAATAATACCAGCCCAAACATTGAGACTCCATCGATGCTGATTGTTTCCGTATCTAATTTTATGTGGATTTTTCATGGCGTAATAATGACAATTAGGTCTATTTACAAAATAATTGTTATGAAAAGCAGATTCGTCTGTCATCATAACTGTATTAAAAAAATTATGTGGTTGTTGCAATCTCCAACGACAGTAACTTAATCTATTTACAAAATCATGTTCATCCCATGCCTGGTGGAGTTGGATCTTGTATGGATGGTTTATATTCATTAATTATATTGTGTATGGTTGATTTCTGTACATCATGTTCCACTACAATTTTTCTAATACTTATTTGAGGGTTTTCTTGTATAGCTTGAAGCACCACTAGTTGAGTTTCCTCGTTGTTTACAGGTTTTGGACAATTGCACTTTTTATATGCAATAGATCCTGTTTCCTCAAATCTACTTTATAAATTTTCAAGAACTCGTTCATCTGGTTACCTTGGGCTTCTCCTATTATGTAAATCATTTGAATTAATTCGTTCTTCGTATATTTCATTTTAAAATTTAGAGTTAACTTCTCTTAATTCAAGTTGTCTTCTAAATACAAATGTAGCGAAAAAGTAGTTTTGAAAGAAATCAAGTTAAAATACACCTAATTGACATATTAAAATTTTGTTTTATTGCTTTTAAATCATGGCACTATATTAAATCGTTACGTTGTAAAATAATTACAGAACAATTAAAAAAATGGAAATATTTTAAAAACTATAAATTTTAGCGGTATCGGTGTATTTAGATAAAAGTTAGGTCTTTAAGGGTACTATTGGCCCATATCAAAATATACAGGGTGTTTCATTTGAAATAAGAAAATTGACGCACATTGAACATGCTAAAGTTTCACACGGAGCCTTCTCTTCCCTATCATAGACTAACTTTTGGTCTATGCCCCTATTCAATATACTATCAATCAAACGTTTACATCTTTTCAAAGCCTATACCTAGCTTAATTATATCCCTGAACTAATTTGTCTCAACATTAAGAAAACGTAAAAACAATTATAATTATATTATTATAAGTTTTTGTTCTACATACATAAAGACAAAATTTACATCGATTGGGGCTTGAACCTTGGTGGCGCAGTTGGTAGCGCGGTACTCTAGCAAAGTACAGGTCGTAGGTTCAAATCCTACTCGAGGTAAACTTTTTATTTATGTATTTAATAAAATTAATAATAATTTTTAATTATAATTATATTTTAAATTGCATTTTAATTTTAAAAAATAAGGATTAAATCACAGTTTCACAAAAGTTAGCCTTGAAATTTTTAATAGTACGCTAAAAATGTAAAATGTAAAAATTTTAGGAAACACAAAAACCTTTAATTTAAATGAAATTCTATTTGTTACAATTAGGAAATGAAACATTTCAAAATTGCATAGTTATTAGTGCGGAGTGTTTACGTGAATAAAGTCGTACTGAAGTAAATAAAACCTCAGCAGAAAACATATTTTTTTATCAAAAATAAATCATCCAAATGTAAATTATAAAAATCATGAAACGCTTACGATTAACAAATTTGAAATTATCTATACGAGAAGCAAAATTTAATAAATGTAACAAGTTAATATTGAATTTAGTAGAAATTATTTTGTATAAATATAACGACGTTGAAACAAAAGGAAAACCTTAGTAAAGATCAGGCGGAATGGTGTTAATAGTTATTATCATGGTGGTTGTAATCGTTGGAACCGTAAACTCCCTATGGAAGAAGTACAAAAAGGATAAAGAAAACCAGTCTCGATTATGGGTAAAAATTAAGAAAACCTAAAAAAGTCTATAATTATTTTTTAATTAAAAAAAATGGATTAAATTACTTAAACGTTTCACAAAAGTTAAGTCGCCAACAGCTAAAAATGTAAAATGTAAAAATTTTGGGAAACAGTTGTTTGTTACAATTAGGAAATAAAACATTTCTAAATTTCAAGATTGCATAATTGTTAGTGTGGAGTGTGGCCGTATAAAGTCGTTCTGAAGTAAATAAAACAGCAGAAAACATCACTTTTTATCAAAAATAGATTATCCAACTGTAAAATAAAAATCGTAAAAAGCTTACGATTAACAAGTTTAAAGTTATCTATACAAGAAGCTAAATTTTAATTTAAAATTGAATGAAACTAACAGGTTAATACCGAATTTAGTAGAAATTATTTGGTATGAAGGTAATAATAAAGTTGAAACAAAGGGAGAACTTTAGTAAAGATCAGGCGGAATGGTGTTAATGGTTATTTTTTTTTTATTTTTTTTTGTTTTTTTTGTGGCCTCAACTCCTTGGTTATTTGCCACGTTTTTCCTCGACATACTACCGAACTTATTATATTTTATTCAATAATTCCATCTCAATTAAACAGTTTGTTATGTCCTTGATCTTTTGTTCCGTAATGTTAAAATCTATTTTAATTCCATTGTCCATATTTGCTTTTCTTCTGACAGCTGTTAACTGCTCACATTCTTCGAATATGTGTCCTATTGTGAGTTGATTGTTGCATTTAGTACATGTAGGTGGATGTGATTTTTCTAGGATGTAAGAGTGAGTCAACTTCGTGTGACCTATTCTCAGTCTTGTTATTATGATGCTAAGTTTTCTGGACATTTGCGGGTACACTTTATTGTTTTTTACTTGTGGGGTATGCTTTTTTAAAAATTTATTTTGTGTTGACCAGCTCGTTTGCCATTTCTCCCAAATCTTTTCTTTTATATCATGGCAATTTAAGGGTGTGTTGGTATTTATTCCTAATTGTTTTAGAGCATTACCTATTCTA
This sequence comes from Vesta saturnalis, assembly GCA_036346205.1. Taxonomy (NCBI): domain Eukaryota; kingdom Metazoa; phylum Arthropoda; class Insecta; order Coleoptera; family Lampyridae; genus Vesta; species Vesta saturnalis. The sequence goes on from JARFJB010000793.1 coordinate 4,131,953, forward strand.
ATGTTTATAGGGTTATTTTTATTTCCATTTTCGTTTGGGTGTATGTTCCTTATCTTTTTATACATATAATGCTGCGGGTTTTGTTGTATTTTTAGTGCGTATTTCAAAAAGGTCCACATTCGCCTTAGCTGTAGTGGCATTACCCCTGCTTCTACCTGCAAGCTGCTGCATGGGCTTGTAGGAAATGCTCCTATACTGTAACGTATGCCCAGATTTTGTATAACGTCTAGCATTTTTAGGTTGGATTTCGAAGCTGACTCATACGCTACGGATCCATAATCAAGTATTGATAGAATTAGTGTTTTGTATAGCCTTAATAACACATATCTATCTGCTCCCCATTTTGAATTACTCACACATTTTACTATATTCATAGTTTTCCGTGCTTTTGTGGTAATATTATTAATGTGCTGTTTCCACGTCATAACGCTGTCAAAGGTTACTCCTAGGAATTTGTGATTGGGTACACATTTAATTATCTTATCGTTTAATTTAAACGTAGGCAAATAATGGGGGCGTCTGAGCTTGCAGAAGTGCATGGCTACGGTTTTTTCTGCTGATACTTTAAAGCCTCTCTCTTGGGCTCTTTGTACTATTGTATTTATGGCGTCTTGTAGTAATCCGTTGTGCGGTTCTTCTTTCTTCGATGCTGTAAAAATGACTAGGTCATCTGCATATAAACAACTTCTTATTTTTGGGTGTAGCGCTCTGGTAAGGTCATTTACTGATATTAAGAATAAGGTCCCACTGATTGGGGATCCTTGCGGGATACCTATTTCTAAAGGCCGTTTACTAGATAGGTGGTTATTACTGTTGTGGTTGTAATCGTTGGAATTGTATACTCCCTATGGAGTCCCGATTTCGTTGTTTTTAAAGATATCTTTATTATATTACACTTATTTCTAAATTTAGGGGCAGTTACCGATTGTCTGAACTTATGTTTCGGACCTCAATGTCAGACCTATGAGAGGTGCGATAAAAGACTTTGCCGCTATGCTCTTTTATTTGTAGCCCGTACGGTTCTTTTCATACAAAAACTCAAGATGTTAATTATTCTGGGCGTCGCTGACTCGTAACTAAATTCGCCTACACTTGAGCCAGAAAGTGCGAAGATGGACGCTCAGTCTCTCTCAATAGCCTCTTCTTATCCGTAGTCGACTGGCAACTGATTTCACTCGTCGTATAACTCCAATAATACGAATCATCAAACAAATACTTAACAAAATCAAAGTAATAAATTTTATTCATAAACACACACACACACACACACAACGATTATTTATTTGTGGCCTATAATCCTTTCCACAAATTTAAAATCAAACGAATAATTATTTTTGGTAATTTTAACAAATCGAATTAAAACCAAATTTATCCAGTAATACATAAATATTTACAAACACATAAAGCAATAACTTCTATACATGTAACTTCAAATATATTTTCATACTTTATACACATTGGTTTTATTCGCCACCTTGTATATACAAAACTCAACGCTATAATAGTGATATGTGGTGTCTGCAGTTCTCGCTTCTCAATTACTCTACTCAAAATCAATTATGCAAAACTTTCTGATAAAATTGCAGCTCGGCAACAATGTTCAAAAACTATTTCTGTAAACACCTTGACAGATCTTTATATTATAGTCGTAATTACTATAAAATGGCTGCTTGAGTTTTAAGCAGTTTCTAATTAATTTTTACTTTGCATGAGATTTATTTTAACTAGAATGAATTTTAATTTTGCAATAAATGATAGCTTCATGTGCTTTTTAATTTTATCAATTACGCTTTATTTCTACTTTACAAAGAGTGAAATTCTTTGTTGCAAAAAAATACTTGGTTAAGGTATAACCTATATAACTTCAACAATGAAGACTTCCAAAGTGATACTCGACTTTTAGTGAGTTCATTAATAATAAAACTACTAACTATTTTCTATCTAATGGACAACTAACTAAACATTAAGTGAGTATCAATTTTACTAATGATTCGTAATTGAACATCATATTTTTTACTTGCAGCACACAAACGATGTTACTTCATTCCGATATCCAATGCAATAATGTATTCCCAACGATTACGGTCACTAACCTCTATTCACAGCCGAAGATCGTCCACTCCAAATGTACACACCGATGGTTATGATTCTTCGAACTAAGTAGGACACATTCATTACTGCACAATTTCCAATTCGCAATTTACAACAGATGAATTGTGCAAATTACGTTACTTATTCTATACTATGTACCGGGTGGACCAATAAGCCGATCCTCCAGCTATATCTCAGGAACTGTTTAGCGTACAGTTTGGGAAAAAAATTCCTTAGTAAGAACGGCCAAGGGAAATCGCTGGAAATAACTTTCGAGTTTCTAGCTTTACCGCTAGAGGGCATATTCTATATGGAAAAATTTAAAAACAATTTTTTTATGAAATATTGGCAATCATAGTAGGTATTAAATAAGTAAATTAGAATGATGCATAACTTCTGCACAAATTTTGTTAAATACTTATTTCTCTATTTTTTCAAATGAAGGGTGGGGGATAGTGGGAATGTTTGTATGAATAAATTCTTATAACTTTGGTTTGGATCAACCGATTTAAACGAAATTATTCTCATTCGAAAGGGCGTAGATGAACCAATTACATATACTATAAAACAATTGCATTTAGTTTTAATTGTCGCAGAGAGCATTTTCGAGTACAAAAAAATTAAAATTTGTCTATGTTAAAATTTTTAAATTTTTTTATCTGCCCAGTAACATCAAACATTTTTGTTACTAAAAATAAACGTGTGGGGCGCTCTTTGTAGTGCCTTGCGCTTCATTGTTTAAATGTACGTGTTGATAGGCTTTGTTATAAGTATAAGATATTATGGATGCCCCACAGTTTTATTTTTACTCACAAAATTTTTTGACATTACTGGGTAGATAAAAAAATTATTTAATTCTTTTTAGTACATTTGGAGATAAAAGCGTTTTTAAATGTTTTTTTTTTTTTACTTATTTTTATTTTCTACTTTTTAGTCGCTTGGGTGTAAGTTCCAACAAAGAAAGAAATTCAATTTTTCAAGACCCTAGTTTTATAAACAAAAATTTTGAACTTAATTGGCCAATATACACATGTATGCCGAAATTCAGCTCAACCGGAGATCGGAAAATAGTTGATTTTTTTTGACCGAATAAAATACTTTGAGCCCCCCGGGCGCAGCCCCCTTGTCTTGAACTAAACTTGTCGTATATTTTTGTGCATAGTCTTATGCTAAAAGCTTGAATTTCAAGGCCCTAGCTTTATAAGCAAAAGTTTCGGCCATATTTGGCCAAATTTGGTCGCAATGCATTCCCCTAACCTTGAAACTCAACTTGTCGAATATTTTTGTGCATGGTATTATGCCAAAAGATTAAGTCCTAAATTTCAACACCCTAGCTTTATAAACAAAACTATCGACCATATTTGGCCGCAGCGGAGCTCCCTGAACTTGAAACTGAACTGGTTGCATATTCTTGTGCATGGTATTATGCGAAAAGCCTAAGTGAAAAATTAAAAGGCCCTAGCTTTATAAACAAAAACGACCATATTAGGACAAATTTGGCCGCAAAAGTCAAAGCAAAAAACACATAATCGTGTATTGTCACCAAGAATACGCATGTATTCCAAATTTCAGCTCAATCGGAGATCAGAAAGTTGTAGAAAATTCAATTATAAGATTTAAAACGGACAGACACAAAGTGAGTTGAATAAAAACGTTAAAAAAGCAGTTATTTGCCATAATTCACCCCTTTACCAAATTTTACAGCTCTGCTCAAAATGGTCATAGGAAAAGAGAACTTATCACCCTAAGGTGACTGAAAATTGACCTATACAGGTAAACATTTCAAATGTGCCTTTATTGTGACAAAATATTTAAGTAGAATCAGATCCCTGTATTATCTTATTATAAATTACAGAAACCTGTATGTTTAATAAAATCTAATGAATCTTGTTTCCTTATTTCTCCCACAATTCAACGATTTGGGCAACGGTTTTCTAAGTAATTCCTCACTGCCAAAGCATTAGGGACTGCGACACCGTCTTGTTGAAAAAATATTTGGAAGATGTTTTTCAGGGATGACCATATTTATATCTTTGAAAAGCTAAGAAAGAACTGCGGCTGATGATTTCCAAGTCAACTATGATTCCCATTTAAAAAAATGCAAGTTTATACTATTACTCAAAAACCGCACAACCTAGAAATTCTAAGTACGCCACTGAATTCGGTACTTCGCAATATATAAGCACCGTTGACGAAATTTAAGAGTATAATAGTATTAAGCGAGGTATAAGACCTTTAAAAAAGTCTAGAAATATCGACGTTTGGCTATAAGTCGAAAACAAAAGAGGATACTAAATTTTCGATTTTGCCATGAAATCTAGATCAACGAAGTAGTACGTGAATATAACTGCAAATTTTGATAATAACAATGTTATTTTTAAAAAACAACGAAATCGGGACACAAGGTACCAAAAGGATAAAAAAAAACTAGTTTCGAATTATGGGTAAAAAGTAAGAAAACGTAAAAAAATCTATAATTAAATATATTTTAAATTACCTACTTAATGTTTCACAAAAGTGAAAAGTGAAATGAAATAATGTGACTGTTACGATTAGGAAATAAAAAATTTCTAGAGTAAAAAAACAGTATAAAGTCGTATTGAAACAAATGAAACCTTGGCAGAAATCATATTTTTTTGTTATAAATAAATTATCCAAATGTAAATTATAAAAATCGTAAATTCATTCACAAATTTGAAATTATTCATACGAGAAGCTAAATTTTAATTTTAAATTTAACAAAAGGAATAAATTGAAATTATCTATACGAGATGATAAAGTTTAATTTTAAATGAAATAAAAGTGAAAAATTATTAACGAATTTAGTTGAAATGTTAAACTTATAGGAAGCAGATATAGACAAACCTTTAATTTAAATGCAATTATGCGTATTACCATTACGAAGTGAAAAAATATCAAAATTTAGCAGGGAATTTTTTTTTTAAATTGCGTAGTTATTAGTGTTGAGTGCAGACGTGTCCTAGTAAAGTAAATAAAACTAGCAGAAAACATTTTTTTATTAAAACTAAATTATCTAAATGTAAATTACAAAAATCATAAAAGGTTTTCCATTAACAAATTTTAAATTATGCATACGACAAGCCAAATTTTAATTTTAAATTTCATAAAAGCAATAAATAGAAATTATTTAAACGAAAAGAAAAATTTTAATTTTAAATTAAATAAAAGTGATAAATTAATAACAAATTTACTATAAATTATTGTGTATGAAGATAATGAAGTGGAAACAAATGGAGAACTTTAGTAAAGATAAAGCGAAATGGTGTTAACAGTTATTAGTATGGTGGTTGTAATCGTTGAAATTGTATATACGTCCTTTGGAGGAAGCACAAAAAGGGCAAAAAAACTAGCTTTAAATGATGCGTAAAAATTAAGGAAACGTAAAAAAATTACAATTAATTATGTTTTAAATTGTTTTAATTTTAAAAAATAGAATTAATTAACAAAAGTTAATTATAAAAATGTTAATAGTCCAGTTAAAAATGCAAAATGTCAAAATTTTAGAAAGCAGATATAAACAATCTTTAATTTAAATTATGTTTGTTATAATTAAGAAGTGAAAAATGTCAAAATTTAAAAATTCGGAGAACTTTTTTTAAAAATTGCATAGACATTAGTGTGGAGTGCAGACGTGTCGCAGCAAAGTATATTATAGCTAAAGTATTTGATTTTAAAAAAGTTTTATTTTATGAATGGATAGGGACCTATTGACGCCACATTTTAAAATTATTTATTATTATTAAGTTGCCATTTTTTAAACGGAGCACCCTGTATATTATTTTATTTTCAGTTTCTATGATGAAAATAAATGATAGTTTTATTAAGGCTTAACAAAATTAATGCTTAATTTCTCAACTTATATTTTTTATTTTCAACCAAATTAAGACTGGAGTCTACTAATTCAAGTTTTATGTCGCCTCTGTGAAACACTTACTAACTTATACAAGGTGTCTTAACATTAAGGGTCAATAATTACAATCTTTAAACGGTAGTAACTTATTTAATTTAAATAGGATAACCTGTATCTTATGGCAACAGCAGATGTAAAATTTAATTGTCTATCGAATAGTATTACGTATTCTTATGGCTAACTCTTCATATTTTCAAGTAAAATGTACATTTTGTTTGTGCAAACTGAGTTCAAGAAATTGGTAATTTATCAAGTCACCCTGTCGTATTGACTGATAGCGGTTGTCAGGTATTTACAAATGTCTTTAATTGTAATCATTGCATCTAGCAGTGGTAGCAGTATTTTTTTGTATTTGTATTATTAGTCTATTTTTAGGAATCCTACTTTATCCGAAAGAAGAACGCATCGACATGATTTTTATTCTCGGAGAATCTCTGCAAAACTGCCTCCTGTCATCCCGAATTTACGCTGAGAGATTTCCCAACAGAAATCATCCAAATAAAGCAGCATTCGAAAGACTGTTGAATCAATTTAGACAAACTGGAAGTGTAGTGTCCTGTATAAAAAACCCACTACAAATTGCCCAAAATATCAACATTATCCAAGCAAGTGTGCCAAGAATTCTTAAGAGATATAATTGTCATCCAGATTCATCAAAAACTCTCTGGAAACGATTATGGGAAACGAGTTGAATTTTAAAATACTTATCTTTTTTGGGTTTTTTTAATGGTGTATTTTAAATTATACAATCTAAACGTTTCGATAACAGTTATCTTCGTCAGTAGTAATATTTGTTAAAGATGTAAACAATTTTGTATGTGGGTATTAGATAAAGTGGCAGAACATGAACACTTTTTTAATTCTGTTCCGTTTACTGATGAATCATAACAACGGAACCGTTAACAGACATAACTTCCACTATTATTCTGATCCCAATTCGCAACAATTTAGGATTATTCATAATCAACACAGATGGTCAGTGAATGTGTGGGGCGGAATAATGGGTCAATATTTAATTGGTCCTTATTTTTTCCAAGAACATTTAAATGGAATGTTGTTTTTACAATTCTGAAGAAATCAGTTTCCAACCTTATTACAAGACATTCCCTTAGACATAAGAAGAACGATGTGGCTTCAAATGGACGGAGCTCCCGCACATTTTCATCGTGGGGTCCGAAAACATTTAAAATACCATTACCAAAATCGATGGATTGGAAGAAATGGATCTCAACATTGGCCCCCAAGGTCACCAGACTTAACAGCAATGGATTTTTTAAGTAAAAGGAATGGTTTATAGCACACCTCCAACAACACCAGATGATCTAAAACAGCGCATAAAAGAAACATTCCAAACGGTAAGCCCACGTATGTTGGAAAATGTTGCGGAAAATTTTAAAAAGATAATACGTATGTGTTTAGAGACAGACGGTTGTCATTTTGAACATTTGATTAACTGATTTTTATGTAGTACTATTCTTTTATTTTAAACTACTAAACTACTGTTATAATAATATAGATTAGGTTGGAGAACTTGACTGCTTCAATTAATTCTGTTTGTCAAAACACCTTCAATTATAACATTCTTGAACTCAGTTTGCACAAACAAAATGTGCATTTTACTTGAAAATATAAAGAGTTAGGACATAGGAATATGTAATACTATTGGATAGACAATTAAATTTTACATCTGCTGTTGCCATAAAATACAGGTTGTCCTGTTTAAATTAAACAAGTTACTACCGTTTAAAGATTGTAATTATTGACCCTTAATTTTAAAACACATTGTATAAGTTAGTAAATGTTCCAATTAGTAGACTCCAGTCTTAATTTGGTTGAAAATAAAAAAATTTCACAAAATACTAAATATTTCAAAAACCATAAGGTTTAGGTAGGTTACGCCCTAATAAAACTCGCATTTATTTTCATCATAGAAACTGAAAACAAAATAATATACAGAGTGTTCCATTTAAAAAATAGAAACTGATACTTTTCGTGTTTTTGGCACACCCTGTATAACATGAAAATAATTTTGAAATGTAGCACCAATCGGTCCCTATCCATTCATAAAATAAAACTTTTTGAAAATCAAATACTTTAGCTATAGCGTGAATAACCCTATGTAATACACGCAGAAACATTTTTTTTTATCAAAAATATATTATACAAATGTAAATTATAAAAATCGTAAAAGATTACGATTAACGAATTTGTAATTATTTATACGAGAAGCTAAATATTAATTAAAATTTAATAAAAGCAACAAGCTAATAACGGATTTAGTAGAAATTACCGTATGGAGATAATGAAATTAGAACAAAGACAGAACTTTAGTAAAGACATTAAGGTAAGAACTGATCATTCTCACCTTAAAGTTATTTAAGCGGCCTGAAGGCTTAAGAGAACAGTTAATAAGCTCAACGAATTAAGAAATCAAATTATGTTCATATATCCAAAGACGATAAGTTATACAGAATGATACTTTTTTAAGTTAAACAGCAACTGATATGTTAAAAAGAAAAGGATAGTTATATAATGCAACGCTGTTTTCGAGCTCATGCACTCGATGCTAAAATTCGACAGTTGCGATTATTATTAAATAAATATGGATATTTAAATAAAACTTGTAGCGAGGTATTGAACTCGATACATATTCAAGAATATTAAAAATTGATGTATATTTAAATAAAATGAATATTATTAACATGATTTCAAAGATGACAATTGTTATGATAGTAAAAAATCGTTAAGAATCAAAGATTATTGTCATTATTATTTTAAATGGCAACCAGTATGCAATATTATAATCGATAGAAAATTAAATTCTGAACAAAAGTTCCTATGACATTTTACCCTAATGTTAAAAATGACAAAGAATTTAATTTTCTATCGATTAAGGATATTGCATATTGGGTGTGCCATTTAAAAAAATGGAAATTTTTGACATAACTCGCGAACACGATGTTCAATTTTCATTTTGATTTCACCATCGTAACGAGCGCAAAAAATGCTACTTCTTTGCCCATTTAACCGACTTCGTAGCACCAATAATAACGAAGATAGCAATAGTGCCGACTTAACTTTGAAAACCCTGTATATCAATGTCAACAGTCTACAGGAGAATTAAGTCTTTTGGCTTACATTCGTATCGTCCATACCGACGACCCCAGTTAACTCAAGATCATAAGAATGCTAGATTGGCATGTTGTCAAGAGCGGCAGGACTAACATCGTCTTCAGCGACGAATCGCGTTTTTGTTTGTGACAAAACGATGGTCGTCAGAAGGTGCGGCGGTTTCAAGGAGAAATTTAGAGTTTGTTGAAAGACGACCCACAGGCTTAACACCTGGATCATGGTTTGGGGCGCCATACGTGTTGGTGGAAGATCTCCTCTTGTGTTCATTCTAGGCACATTAAGTGCTCAGCGTTACATTGATAATGTTTTGGAGTCAGTGGTAGTACCGTACATGCAGACGTTGCCAAATGGTATTTTGCAACAAGATAATGCTAGACCACATACCGCACATGTTACAAGAAGGTGTCTGGATCAAGTGCAGCTACCAGTATTGCCGTGGCCTGCGCGATAGCCAAATCTTTCGCCTATTGAACATGTATGGGACATGATGGGTCGAAGACTAAGGGAACCACCAAGGCCCCGAAACAACTGGGATGAATTACGACACCAGGTAGCCTGGGATGAAATGCCACAGGAGGATATAGACCATCTCATAGAAAGCATGCATCGGAGAGTGAACGCCTGCATTGCTGTGCGTGGCGATTTTACACACTATTAACATTTTCTTGTTAACTGTTAATATTTTGTCTTCAAAATTTCATCATCTTATACATGTTAATAAAGCATTATTTTACCATACTTTCAAGATCATAGCATTATTATTTCTAAGTGGTGCATTTCATTTGAAACGTAGTGTATGTTCCATCAGAAAAAAATATTAACTGGTCATCTTTTACTTGATAACAAATTCCTAGCAGTATTTGACGTATTGGTGAGTAATGTTTCTCTACTGATGGCATCAACTCCGAAATACCGAGGCAAAACATCTTTTTCAAACGAGGATATCACTTCATCACAGTAGTGAGATACCATTTGTTCACGATCTAAGCCAAAGACGGAGGATATTATTGCATTTGAATTTCCGGTTCGTAATTTAAATAAAAAAATGACAAGAGCTTGAGTGACATTACGATTTATGGAATTTTTCATCGACGTTGAGTTTTATCAGTTTTTCCCATGTAACACGAGTAAATACCTCCAACTGTTTTTCTGAAAACGATTGATGTCCAACTTTATCAATTATGGACGAATCACTACCAACAGTCAGTTGCCCAAGTAATTTTTCCAAGTCACGAACTTCAAATATACTTGTATTCAAATGAAGTCGAAAATTATTGATATCTTCATCATAGAATCGCTGTTTTATGATATGATCTTTACAGTACCGATTTCCTCCAGGAATAACGAAAGATTCGTCTTTTTGCAAATACTTGTTTACGAGTTTACGAATTGAACTAATGTAATATTTGTTGATGATCCACAACTGCAACAATATGTATGAGTGGAAATGATTCGAGGAAAACCCAATTCCACAAATCCTAATTCTTCTTCCATTTTTTCTTAAAAAACAACTGGAGGATCTTCAGTTGATGATGCAGACGAAACAGTAGTTGAAGACGATTGAGAGAAAGTTGCTGGCTCTTGATACTTACTTGTTCTGCAGATGAATCATTAGTGTTGATATTTTTGGTTGGTCTTGTTAAAATTACTCGACATTTATTACAAAAGGTATCATTGATAAAGACTCTTTTTCCAATTTTTTCTGTCGCAATATTAGCCTCATCAGTTGTAAATATTTTTTTATAGCCAACTGTTTTGCGCAGATAAACATTACAATTGAGGCATTTTTTATCAGCATCTATTCTGAAATCGTGATTTAAAGGATATGTGAAAAATGCAAAAATAGTAGACAATTTACTTTAATGGAACTAATTAACTGTAATCCCATATAATGATGAGAAATGAAATAACAACAATAACTCTGCAATGTTATTTAATTGTGAAAAACAAAAATAGTCTCAATATAAATGTACTGACTTAATGCATGAGCTAAATACAAATTAATACAAACAAAAACCACAGAGGTTACTTTATTATTGTTAGGTTAGCTGATAACAAGCGAGAGCTAAGAAGTAATGATCAATAGATACTGAAAATCCCAGTAGATGGCATTGTAGCGCGCTAGCCCAGAGATAATCTTGAAAAGAATATGTAGATCAAAATGAGTTATTTTAGACCTTTGAAAACAAATTTTTCAAACTATTTTAAACTTATATAATCTCTAATTGTCTTTACGAAATCACTTTGTAGTAAAATGATTAAAAATTTTTTTAAGTAATATAGTTCTTAATTTTCGGTAAAAAAATAATTTTATATACGTTTTTTTGCCATCAAAGAATACCGGGTCCGCCTTTGGGAGCTGATCCTATGAGTATCTGCTAAACCAAACTTGCTATAATTTTGAAAATTTGGTGAAAAAATGACAGAAAATTTCTATTTGGCAAAAATGACTTTTGAATCACAAAATTATCAATTTTTATAATTTTTTGCAGTAACTTTTTCAAATATTTTTCTTTATTTCAATTCTCAATTATTTGGTTTCCGTGGTGACCACGAACAAGGAATACTAGATTTAAGTATGTAGCCCATTTTTATCACAAATTTTAAAATTGGGACTTTTTTGATAATAAGTATGAAACTGTTACGTTTAGGCAAATAAAGTTTTAAACAAACTCACCTTAATTTTTGACGTTAAATCGATCTGAGTAATAAAAAATAGGGGTTTTCATTTGATTTTTTTGAGTAATTTGCATTTTTCGATAGTCAAGTTTAGACATTCATAATTTTATTTTTATGAAAAATACAAATGTCATTTTTTGCAGACTGTTGCAATAAACCTTTGCCTACAACACCTCAAAGTTTTATTTAAATTGTTTGACAGGAACAGAACAATTAACCAGTTATTACTAAGACCGCATCTGTCAATTTTTTTAGAAAAATGGTTTTTTTTTAAAAAGACTGAAATTTCGTATCTAGTTTATTTAACAAACTTACCTTAAAATTCGACATAGAATCCAAAATGTATTAATATACGGGTGTTCCATTTAAAATAAGCGACTAAGTACCGACTTCCGGTACAACCGGAAGTGGTACGAACGTGAAAATATTTTAGATGAGTTAGCCCTAACATCATTACCCCGTCACCAAATTTTCAAAATTATAGTAAGTTTGGTTTAGCAGATACTCATAGGATCAGCTCCCAAAGGCGGACCCTGTATAAGTTTAAAAGCAAGATTACAGAAAAAAAAATACTTTATTTTTTTTCATATTGTTTCACCACTTCAGATCAATTAACTGATTTTCCAGAGTTAACGGAGCAAGAACTCTGCATTTTTTTTTACAGGATCGTATCAAATGTCTCAAGCTGTATTGTATTTAGTTGAGATGCTGAATGATGACGGAACAATCACACTTCATTATGTAAAATCATAAAACTTAAAGTAAAATCTCGACATACTAATTCAAAAACATATTGTTGTTTTGTTTATCAGCCAGATAAGAGATAAGAAATCTCTGGCTTTAGTTCGATATTGTTGTGATTGTGCTAATGGTAGGCGCACTGTCGAATGCTGCTCACATTGCAGCTGTCATATATTATCTATCTGTCTCACGCTCGACATTTCACAGAAATAGTAAGAACTGCTGGAAGATTGAATCGTCTATTTATTGATGAAAAGTTTAATGTTGTAGTAAACGAAGACAGTGACGAAGACTAACGTTACTCTTTTCGATCTATTTTGTGTTAAATTATTACATTTAATGTCAACAACTTACGATAATTATGTTAAACAATATCAATATTATAATATAATAACTTTTATAATAGAAATTTTTGTTTTTATTATATTCAAACAAACAGAAAAATTATTCCGAATAGTATGGAAAAGTTATACAGTTTTCTTTAAGTGTAATTTAGCATGGAAACAAGATTTATTTAACGCCTCTTATACATTTTTCACACTCTTAATTTACTATATTTTTCTCGATGTTTTTTCTCTAGTGAGGATGCATTTTCGGTAAAAAAAAAAATAATTTTTTATAGATTTTTTTAACATCAAAAGAATGTAAGTTTGTTTAAAGGCAAGACTTCACAAAAAAAAATACTTTTTAATTTTTTTAATATTGTTCCACGACTTCAAAAAAATCGAAAAAAATCCTGAGTATAGAGGAGTATAAAAGGCATTGTCTGACAAAATTTGATGAGCGACACTTTTCAAAAAGGCGTTAAAAAAAATATTTAAATTTTATTTCGGCTGTTCATCTGGGAATCATAAAAAAATATTTTTCATGCCCTTTATTCGTAAAAATTAGGAAAAACACCATTCACTAATTTTCAATTTCATTATTAAAAAAAATCGAAAAAGGAGGTTTTTTTTTTAAACTGTTTGTGATTAAGATCCGAAAATTTGACTGAATTATTTTTATTTGGTAGCAAAACGATACCTCAGGTCCCAATAAAAAAATCTGCGGGGGCAAATTTCCCATATATATCCGGCAATATGGTTAAATTTGCTGTTTGTAACATTTTTCACTATTAGCCTTCGACCGTTAGAAGGTGTTCTGATTTGTCATCTTCAAGGTAGTTTAACAATATTTAATTTACTAAGGATCTAGTTACTCTTTACTAAAATTGTATTCTATAGTTGGCTTTATACGTTTATCAAACTGTTATATTAATAGCAGGCTAATGTTTGCGTTTTCAGTTTTTCATATTTTATAAATTTATTACAACACCTTAAACAATTTAAAAACAATTTTACTACTGATGACGATAACTGTATAACGTACAGATATGTATAAATATAAATATAAAAATATGGACCATTAAAAATCCAAAATATAAGTATTTGAATTATGCTGTATGTGACCTGAAAGTAAATTGTATTAACTTTAATAGCACCGAATTTGATTAAATTTTGCTAAATTTGTACTTATGATTTTTTCACTGTTAACCTTCCTCCGTTAGAGATGTTCTCATTTGTCATCTTTAAGGTACTTTAACAATACTTAAGTTAGAAGGTTCTTTACTATAATTAGATTCCATAGTTTACTTTATATGTTTACCGAATTGTTTTAGTTTTTATATTCCATAAATTTGTTTTAACAACTGAAGTAATTCTTACAGATATTACCATTTACTAAGGACGATAACTGTAATTGTTATCGAAATGTATAAATTTATATAAAATATATTTCGAAAAATACACGATTTAAAAAATCCAAAAGTTAAGTATTTTAATTATGTGTAATAATCGTGAAAGTTTACATTTTCGAAACGATCGTATCTAAAACGAACCATTAAATATTCTCTACTTAAAGGATGAATGTTACATTACATTAAAATTAAAGTTACAAGTACCGCACAGCCATCCACAATCGTTTAAAGCACTTTTAGTAACTTCTTTCGAAGGCATAGCGAAACGTTTATTAAAGCTGAATTCAGTTTTAATTTTCAAATTTTTGGAGAAAAAAATGGTACGCCACTGCTTTCTCTTAAAACAAAAAATATTTTTTGAATTCTCATTCATTTGTGAGCCAATTTGATCTCTTGATTTTATTTCGTCCGATGCATGGTTTTCGCTTAAAAAAATAAAAATCTTTTACTTCGGGGTCAAATCGCTAAAGTGACTGTTGTATGGAAATCGTTTTTTTTTATTGTTTAATATTAAATGTGAATTAATTCAGAAATAAGTAACTAACTTTAGGAGAAACTAAAAAAAACTTTGAATTACCAATAATTACATTAGAAGTTTAGCGGGGATTTCAGCTTGTAGAAAAACGAGATTTATTTTATTTTAATAAAGTAAGTTTACATGAAAGGCTTAAATTTATTAATTATTAACAATACGAACATTGATTATAAAAATTGTTGAAAGTGGGAGCCTTCATTTAATATGCATGCTTCCGCCCGTCTACGCATGGAATTGTGCACTCCTTCAAATATCCCGGGCGTATTCCGTATAGTTTCACACGAGGCAACTATTCGATCTCTTAAATCTTCTAAAGTATTAATGGGAGTTTTATACACGAGAACCTTAAGGTACCCCATAAAAAGTAATCCAGACTATTGAGATCTGGGGATCTTGCTGGTACTCTGCGACGTATCCAACGATCAGTATAAACTGCATCTAAATGATTTCGGACAATTACACTAAAATGAGCAGGAGCTCCATCGTACATGTACCACATTCGATTCCTTAACGCAACCCAGGTAGTTCTTCTTCGAGAAAATGCAAATAAGACCGTCCATCAAGGCATCTTGGTAGGAAAAATGGCGTATTACATGATTAGCAATAAGTCCTGCCCATACATTAACTGAAAATTGTTCTTGACAATGGGTTTCGGTTATGGCAAGCGGGTTTTCTTCCGTCCACACATGGTTGTTATGGAAATTTTGAATAGCATTCCAAAAAAAATTTGCTTCGTCTGCGAACTAAATTTGTGACTCAAACTGCGGATTTAGTGTAATACTCTAAAGGTACAACTGACAGAAGTTCACACGCTGTGGGAAATCCCAGGCGTGTAATGCCTGTATTCTTAGAATATGGTATGGATATAACAAAAGGTCAACTGAAATACGCCAAACTATTTGGTTACAAATATTCAGAACTCTAGCGATCTTTCTCGTACTCGTCTCGGGATGTTCGTCGATTTTTTACAGCACCGCTTCCTCAATTTCAGGTGTTCTGACAATTCGAGGTCTACCTTCCGGAGTACCTTTTTTGAAACTACCAGTTTCGCTAAGTCGGCGATGAATATTTGAAAAGGTTCGACTATCTGGCAAGGGACATTAGGATACTTTTCATAACAAATGCGTCTGGCTACCATCTGCGAGGCCATATATGTAATGCATTGCCGCCATTTCCGCATTCGTATAATTATTTATTGATATTTGAAAAAACACCGAAAAAGTGAGTAACTTCAATGACACACTAAAAATCAAAGAAATGACGCACTGAGATGGTTTTTAACACCAACAACTTACTGTAAGTCAACAGCTATTGTTTTGACATTGACGTTTGTAAAAACGTAATTTATTCCAGGATAACTAGATTTATGTAACTAGATATGTGTTAAAAAATTATTAGTTGGTATTGAGATATGAAGCAGTTTAAATGACGACATGACGTCATAATGCGCAGATTTGACGATCTCATTTTTAAAATTGTAGAGGAGTACAATAATTTGACAAATTTAGATTATTTTCGCACGTACGAAGTTTTTGTGATTATTGTTGTATTTGCTTGTTTTGATCGATTTATAATAAACAAAGTCTTTTTTAAGACTACAAACAATAGTTTATTCGCCACGTAAGGTAAGAATTGTTGTTATAACCATAATGCAAATACTATTAGTACGTTAAAACCTACATATATGAATCCTGCCGAATCATCAACATCCAAGTTCACTTATGTGGTGTGAAAGATAGCATAATTCAGTCAAGGTCAGGAAATTATTAGCAATGTCATGTCGTTCTCATAAAAATTATACTCTAAAACGATTTTTATTTTTTTAAGCGAAAACCATGCAGCGGACAAAATAAAATCAAGAGATCAAATTTGCTTATAAATGAATGAGGATCCAAAAAATAATTTTTACTTTAAGAGAAAGCAGTGGCGTACCATTTTTTTCTCCAAAAATATTCAATGCACACCCGTGCAGACGCCACTGGTAAAAATAATAAAATTGTTTGTACATCAGAAAATGCATCTTGATGCATTGAAGACGTGTACCAAATTTTATACAGATATCTACAATAGTATCACCGTCGTTATAAAAAAAAATATTTTTTTCTGGAAACTTTACTTCAAAAGTTTACGACATTCGTTTACATGAATTTTTTTTCTTAAAATGGGTCCAAGAATCGCTCCTTTAAATATAATTGTGTTTTCCAAATAAAGAAAACGTTCATACTTTGTTTTTGTTATATAAGTCATGAAAGTGTGATGTGGTATCTACTCACCCTTATTATTATTATTATTATGATTACTATTTATTTTTGGTGTTAATAACATTAGTTTTACACAGGTCAACATAAATACCTAACAAGTTGTAAAGATATCAAGTATCACAAAATAATTTAAATCACAGTTGACAATTACATTAACAAATTCGTCATTGCTATAAAATGTCTTTTGGATAAGATAGGTTTTTATAATTTGTAAAAATTTATTCCTAGGGAAGTGTCTGATCGAAGCTAGTAGTTTGTTATAAAACTTAATTCCATAATAATTCCAGCCATTACGACTACTACTTAATCTGATTTTATCAATCCCGAGAATCCCGAGTATTATGTTCATGAAAACTGCAATGCTTTTGATATTGGGAAATATTGTTATAAATAAATTTTATACAATGATATATATATATATATATATATATATATATATATATATATAAAGAAGGAAAAGTATTGTATTGCAATTCTGCAAATTTTGGCTTAACGCATTCTCTGAACCCCATATGAAGCATTATTCTGATAGTTTTTCTTTGGAGTGCAAAAATTCTGCGACAACTGTGAGCATGACCCCAGTTTATTAGTACGTAACAAATTACAGATCCTAAATCAGTAGGCTACTTAATCTTCTTATAACAAACAGGTTTTTTGTGATTTTGTTGGCTACGTAATCAATATGGTGACACCAAGTAAGTTTTGGGTCTAAGAACACACCTAAAAATTTTATTTTTTCAATATTATTAATATTTGTTACCTCACGGTGAGTAAACATCATTTCAAACGTTTTATTTTCATTTAATACCAATTTGTTATTTGTAAACCACTCTGATCCCGTTGAACGTATATTCATCATTTGACGTTGTACCTCATTTAAATCTATATTTTTGGTGAGCAGAGTAGTGTCATCAGCAAACATAACAAAATCAGAATAATCTATACCAATTTTAAAATCATTAATATATAATAGAAATAAAATTGGTCCCAACACAGAACCTTGCGGAACACCCGAGACTGTAACTGATTTACTACTACATACTGTTGCCTTTTAATCAAATAAGATTTAATGAGATTACAACTGGAGCTATGGAATCCATAGTTTTTTAATTTCTGAATAAGTCTATCATGATTTACGCAGTCAAAAGCTTTTTGAAGATCGCAAAAAGTTGCAGCTACATATTCATTGTTTTGATGTCCGTTTACAATATAATTAATTAAATAAGATACAGCCGTACTAGTAGATTTATCAGATTTAAAACCAAACTGGTTATTTAAAAATAATTTATTCCCTTCCATGTATTGAACAATTTGGATCTTAAGAAGCTTTTCAAATACCTTAGATAGCAATGGAACAAGAGTTATTGGTCTGAAGTTTTACTTACTGAACCACCTTTATGTATGGGAATAATTTTTGATATTTTCAGAATACCAGGAAACACACCACGTTCTATAGACAAATTAAATAATTTTGTAATGGGTATAACTATTATGTTCTTAACCAGTTTAATTAAATTTGCTGTCATATCAAAATGGTCAGCACTATTACTACTTTTCAGGTTTTCAATAACTTCTCCCACATTGTTATAAGATACCAATTTAAACTTGAATTCATGATACACATGATTGCTAAATAAAACTGATTCAGAGCAGTCGTTGTCGCCATTTTGATTTAACAATTTCACAGGCGCGTCAACGAAAAATTTGTTCAGCTCGTTGGGATCTATCGGTATATTTGAATTAGATGGCTTGGATCTATGTTGATTAATTACTCTCCAAAACGATTTACGAGTATTGCCACTATTTGCCAGAAAGGTACTATAATGCTTACTTTTAGCTTCCTTTAATTTTTGTCTATACAGTCTTCTTTTACCTTTTAGAATTATATGTGCATTGTCACATGATGTTGAATTATAGTACTCAGACCAAAAACGCATATCTTCTCTTATTTTACGTAACTCTATACTAAACCAATGTCTTTTAGGTATTACATTGTGATTGATAGTTTTGCTTAGAATAGGAAACGAATCACTAAATTTAGTGTGAAAATAATTTAAAAACATATTAAACTTCTCGTTAATACTCAAACTAGGATCGCTAATAAAACTCCAATCTACTTTATCTAACGCCGAATAAAAGTGAAACTTATCTGAGTTATTGAAATTTCGAAACATTTTTAGAGAAGTTTTTACCTCATCAATTAAATGTTCTACACTAAAGCTAATAGACACTGCTTTTTGATCGGATAAACCGGGGTCATATGCTCTTGCAGTAAAATTACTATGAAAATTGATAATGATATTATCTAGACACCTATTCAATCTAGTATTTTCATTAATCGTTATTCTGAATGAATAAGATTGAATTAAATCCTTGAACATTAAGTACTTTGAATCATTAGCGTTAAAATAGATATTAAAATCACCCAGTATTACAACCTTAAAACTACTTTTATGTATTTTTTCAAAATAGAGTCAAATGCATCCAAAAAACATTCAAAATCTCCCGAGGGAGGACGGTAAATAGTTACGATTAAAATATTTAATAAAATAGACTGCACAGCTGCGATTTCACATTGCATTTCAATTGACAAGTGGTTTAAATCAAAATTTGTTACAAAATCACAACTATATTTACAAAGTATGACTACACCACCATGTAAATTATTATTTCTACAAAAATAAGAAACGGGTATGTAATGTCCAATTACAAAACTACTTATTTCATTGTTTAACAAAAAATGTTCAGTAAAACACATAATTTCTAGATTTTTATTAAAATCGTCGTTGTAAATGAAGTTTTCAATTACCAACATCTTGTTTCTTACTGACTGCGCATTCATATGAACAATTTTGAAATCATGATATTTACTTACATTTTTATTAACGTTAGAATCACGATTCAAGTTACTTGTAGATTCTCTGTCTTCTTTTTGTATAAAAAACGCCTAACACTAACATGATCTGGCCATTGTGAGGATCCATCGCTTTGTCAAAGTTTTCTTCGGATAACGTAATTTTAAATGAAGAATATATATCGGGATTACGCGATATTAGCTGTTCACACACTGCTTCCGGATATGTCTTTTTTAAAAAATTTGAAAGATCTTTTTTTGTATCAGGTGCAAGTCGAGATACATGCAAAGTTATTGTTTTCGGTATACCAATTATAGCATTTATAGAATTTAGGGGACCAGTTCCCTTTCGCGCGCCTATAACAACTGTTTTTCTTTTATGGCTTACCATTTTCCATTCTGTCTTACTGTTAATTAATTCACCTTTAGAATTCATGTTGTTTTCCACACCATCTTTCACATTTGCAACTGTACTAGCTTCCACATTTTCACTATTACGTCTAGGCGAAGGCGGGGTAATATCGCACGGTGGGGTAATATCGCGCAGGCCAAAAAACATACAACTGATCCCTCAGTAAGAAGTGCAATCATATATACGGTGTTAGAGAAACCTGGCAACTATGCAGGAAAGGTCTGCCGCCCTCTCAAAGCACTCAGTTGCACGTGATACATGAAAGTGTACGTTATTAGTTTTGCTTCTAATTTTGTGTCGTTCTAAAATAAGGAAGGTAAGGAGTAATTTTAGAACAAACTAAGATTCGTAAGTATATATCTTTTCGTCAATTCTTGGGTGATATTTGTCCACATTTGGTTTTTAGTTTGAATTTTAATTGTTGAAGTTATGATTAGAACACCAAATCAAGGTTGGTAGGGGGTAATATCGCGCAAAGATGCGCGGTATTGCCCCTCATTTGTTTCAATGGGAACTTTTTGTTCTAATATTTTTCCTGGGTTTTGGTAAAAACATAAAAATTGGATGGTATAAATGACTAAAGATGATGATTTGTTAATTATATTTGTTTTATTCTGACCAAATCCCAGGAAAAATATTTTAAAGAAGAAAAGGAAAAGAAATTAACATTTATTGTCAACGTTTACTTCTCATTTCAGATGGTCAGAAACTACAAACGAAAGACACAACGACAACTCTGCTCAATTGACCAGCTTAATAACGCTACAGCTGCAATTAATACAGGTGCAAAAATACGTGCAGCCGCTAGAAATTTTAATATTCCGGAGTCAACACTACGTGATCATTTAAAGCCAAGAGGTATTGAAAATCGAGATCCGGCTGTAATTGACTGCATGGGAAGGAAACCAGTTTTTACTAAACAACAAGAAGTAGAGTTAGCAGATCATGTGGTAAAATTGGGAAATTTGTTTTATGGAGTTACGCCGTGGGAGTTGAGACGAATAGCGTTCGATTTTGCAGAAGCTAATCACTTGAAACACAAATTCAACACAGACAAGAAACTAGCTGGCAAAGATTGGCTAAGAGGATTTCTGAAACAGAATCCCCAACTAAGTCTTCGCCAGCCAGAAGGCACTAGCATAAACCGTATATCATCCTTTAATGCTGAGGCTGTTGGAATTTTTTTTTTAAATCTTGAAGCTGTTTTGAACAAGTTTAAATTTAGAGGCGACAAGATTTTTAATGCGGACGAGTCCGGTATAACTACCGTTCAGAAAAAGTCGGGAAAAGTTTATGCCAAAAGAGGACAAAAACAAGTGGGTGTTGCCACTTCAGCCGAGCGTGGACAGACAATCACCATCTTATGTGCTGTTAGTGCATCTGGTTCCTACATCCCCCCAATGATCATTTATCCTAGGAAACGATTATCCCCACAGTTAGAGAGAGATGGTCCAATAGGATGTATATATGCATGTTCAGACAATGGGTGGTCAAACGATTTGTTGTTCTTGAAATGGCTTAAGCATTTCCAGATCTATGTAAAGTCAACTGAGGCCGATCCAGTTTTGCTGGTATTAGGTAACCATTCCAGTCATATATCATTAGATATTTATAATTTTTGCAAAGAAAATTAAATTGTGCTTCTCACAATACCACCTCATACGTCAAACCACCTTCAGTCTTTAGATTTAGTTTTTTTTGGTCCACTTAAGAAAGCTCTCTTTGCCGTTTATGATTCTCATATGATTTCGACGGCACATGAGAAGATCACGGTGTATGATCTGGCTCGCTTGTTAAATCAAGCATATATAAAGGTAGCAACTATGGAGAAAGGAATATCAGGATTCAGAACTACCGGAATATTTCCTTTCAACAGCACTAAGTTTACAGAAGGAGAATTTGCACCAGCTGAACAATTTAGAGAACTTGTTTTAGATACTGACCAAGGAAAAAATGAAAAGAGCTTAAACATTCCATCTCCTCAAGCATCGTCAACAAGCATAGCCATTTCTGAACCAACACCATCGACATCAAGGGCTACTGTGGAACAGACACCATCAACATCCACAGCTGAACCTGGATCTTTACCTTCATGTTCAGGTATCGTTAAAGTATCAGATGTAGCTCCTGTTCCAAAGAAAGTAATTAAAAAGTCTACCAAAAAAACGACAGTAAGGAAACAACAATCAGAAGTTTGGACTGCTACACCAGTTGTTCTCCTGGAAAAACAAGCTAAGCGAGATGCGAAAACTGAGAAGCAAGCTAAGAGAGAACATAATGGTGATATAAAAGGAAAAAAATGCAAGCGAAAAGTTAATATTTCTAACAAAACACAACAGAATATTAGAGCTCCGAGAAAAAAAGGCCGTATTGAGGAGCATACGTCGGAAGATGATTCTGAATCATCTGTAGAAATGAATCTGTCAGAAGGTAGCGACTCAGATCTCAGTGAAATAGCACAATGTCATGCTCCTCCTGTAGCCAATGAAGTATGAATCGTATGCGACGAATTTGGAAAAAACAAGGAACATTGGTATCGCGGTGTTGGATGTGCGGCATGGGCTCATGAAGCTTGTAGTGGTTGGGAGTCAGCTGAAGGTTTTCAATGCGATGGGTGCAGAGAAAATATTAAGAAAGTAGAAGTATCAAAACGACGTTTATTTTAAATGTTTCAAGAAAAAAGTGTTTTATTGCTAATGTTTAAACTTTTGTTTTTTTAGTTTAGTTATTACAAGTTTCATTGATTATTTTTTATTTTTCTTACTTCACAAGCTCAAATAACATGCACGATATTGCCCCACTAGCTAAGCGAATTACCCCACCGGGTGGGGCAATACCGCGAAAAGCACGTGTTGCGTAGTTTAGAAAAATTTGAGTGATACATTTTTTTTAAATACTTCTTTATAACATCTTAAACCAAATATATTTGTGAAGAATTTACCAGTTTGTCAACTGTTTATTGTGTAAAATGTAAATTTCTCGAATGTTTCCGCTTAGGTGCGCGATATTACCCCGCCTTCCCCTATATACTATCGTGTCATTTGGCTTGTTGTGGTTTTCCCTAGATATCTTATTATTGTTACTTGTAGAATTGATACCCACAGTTGGCACATTTACAATCTTTCGACCTTGTGCTTGCCTTTGCGTAATGTTTTGATGGTTATTAATCAAATTAGATTCCAACAAACTAATTTTGGAACGTAATTCATAAATAATGTCATCTTTTTGTTTAATTATATAATTAAATATGCGCAAATCAATTTTATTTTCTTGATCCGCAATCTTACACATAGCCTCTACAAAATTCTTATCCAAATCGGTAGCACAAGAAACATCACAACATATTAATGATTCGTCACTAACAAATTTTATTGTTTTTACCAATTTAGCACAACTTACATCAGTGCTGTCCAATATCAGGCCCGCGGGCCGCTTGGACGTTACTGTTTGCGGCCCGCGGAGCGGGCTTCTCAATGTATATAAATTACCTTCAAATACGAAATATGCACAATTGTTACATTAATCATAAAATACAAATAAAATAACGTGTGACGCCACTGGCGACGGATAGAAAGTCGCAGCGAAGTTACTGGAAATCGGACCGATCTTACTCGGTCACTCTCGAATATTCGGGAAGCCACGCGCTATATATAAAGAGGTTGAATCAAGAGGGACGGGCAGAGTTAGTTAATAATTGTTCTACTGTGTAGTACGCACCAATTCTAAAGCCTTTTTAAGTGAAATATGTCTTCGCAGAAAAGATAAATAACGAACGAACATCGAGTTTATAATGACCGTTGGGAATCAGACTATTTAATCACAAACAAAAATAATAAATTTCAGTGCATTTTTTGTATGCAAGTACTATCGGTTCCCAAAAAATATAATATGAAAAGACATTACACTACGTTACACGAGAAAACATTTCATCAATATACAGGGGATTATAAGAAAAAACTCAAACAACAAACAACATTTTTCAAAAAATCTGACACTGATAACAAGCGCAGTATTGTCGCTTCTTACGAAGTAGCGTTGGAAATTGTCAGAGCGAAGAAACCTTTTAGTGATGGAGTGCTAATAATATCAATCAATATGTATACAAAAAACTGCATAACATGGCTGAAGGATGTAAATATTTTTCGCTGTGCCTGGATGAAAGCACTGATCTGTCCGACATTAGCCAGCTTGTAATTTCCGAACTATTCAAAACGACTTCAGTGTAGCAGAGGAGTTGCTTGATCTTATTCCTCTCCATGGTACAACCAAGGGTACAGATATTTTTGAAGCTGTAAATAAGGTGGTATCAGACTACGGAGGATTCGATAAATGTTCCTGTATTGTTAATGATGGAGGCAGAGCTATGATAGGAACTGAAATTGGATTTGCAGGACTCTTGAAACAAAATAACATCAACTGTCCTGTGATATACTGTATTATTCACCAAGAGGCCCTATGTGGAAAATCCTTACGTCAAATGAATGTCATGAAAGTGGTTGTTAAAATAACTAATATTATTAGAGGGGGCAATCGTGCTTTGACCGAAAGAAAGTTCCGTGATTTTTTAGCAGAAGTAGATGCTACATATGGGGACTTGTTACTTCACACCGATATTCGTTGGTTAAGCGCCGGAAATTGTTTGCAACGATTCTTCACTCTACGCAAGGAGATTCCTATTTTCCAAGTCAAGTCCAACACTACGGAACTGGAAAATCAAATGGTAGATGCACAATTTTTAGCAGACCTTGCATTTTTAACAGACCTGACATCTCACCTTAACGAATTGAATTTGAAGTTACAAAGAAAACAGCAGAATATTGCCAACTTATTTGGACACATAAATGGATTTAAGAATAAGATTAAGCTTTTCAAGTCTTCATTAGACAAAAAAGATTTTTCATTTTTTCCAAGTTGTAAAGAGCATTCTGAAGAAATAAAGGATTTTGAGGAAGTTTCAAATTTACCTCACATAAAATACATTGACACAGTTGCAGAAGAATTTGATAAACGATTTAGCGATTTTAAACAAATAGAAAGAGAGATTTTAGTTTTCACCCAGCCCCTTACAATTTCAGTTGAGAATGTAAGCAGAGCAGAACTTCAACTGGAATTGTGTGACTTGCAATCAGATCCTTTTTACCAAGGAAGAACTGAAACTGATTGGACTTTTCAAGTTGCTGCCAGAAAACGATATCCCAACTTGCGAAACTTAGGGCTTACACTGGGCTCAATGCTGGGAAGCACGTATCTTTGCGAAAGCAGCTTTTCCAATATGAAATATATAAAGTCAAAATATAGATGTTCCCTCTCTGATAAGTCACTTACTCAGTTGCTTCGTTTATCAACAACAAATATTGAAGTTGAACATTAGTTAGTGAAAATCAACATCCTCAAATTTCTCACTAATTTTTTTTGTAAGTAGATATTTTTTTTAACAAATTAAAATAATAATACAAACGCGTTTTTTCTTTATATACCATACCTATTAAAACTAACTGATAAAGTTGCATACGAAGTATTTTGTAATGCGACCCTCCAAAACGCATTTTTTTTAAAGCGGCCCTTGGAGCACTTGCAGTTGGACAGCCCTGACTTACATGATACATATTATCACATTTTGCACATTTAACACCATTTACAACTTTAGATTTACATTTTCGGCACAGAACAGGAATATTTGCACAACTCGACTCGCTCGCTCGCCATATTGCCATTTGCCTTAGTGGAATAGGTAGAGCGGCGCAAAAATTTAGGTTTGCACCAGGTGCATTTAGGCCCTTTCACGACTATAGTTTGGTGTATTACAATACAATGCGCCAGGAAATTATAGGTTTCGAAAACTAGTAGTTGAAACAAACGAAAGTTTCTTTTCAGTTATAATACATAATACAAAGCCACCTTATCATCTTTTTCGGCCTACTTAAACTAAAGAAACTTTAAACCTTTCAAAGGTTTATGAAATGAGTTTTATACAAAATTACTGAATTTTTAAGGTCAAATATGAAGAAGCTGAAAAACACGTATCAGGTACTATTACAAAATTTAATCTTATGATCCCACGTGATATAATGCATATTCAAATACGACCGACCGACATTTTGCTATTTTTACATCTCCAGTTAAATTTAGACAAAGCTAATGTGAACTATAATGATTATATTTATTTGGGAGTAAGGTAGATTTGTACAGGGTGTCCTATTTTCGATGTAATTGGGGGGTTTTAGGTATTTCCCAAATAGATAGAGTAAAATCATGGTCGGGACCCTTGGACCGATTTTTGAAACAAATTTAATAATCTAAGAACATTTCAATATCACGACTCGTTTGGGAAATATAGGGTGTTTTTCGTTTTATGCCGTTTTCTTTAAAATCCCGTAACTTTTTTGTTTGTGAATATTTAAAATTTTGGTAAAAACATCTTTGTGCCTTTTTTTATGTGCAATTTAGTGGCGTACTCGATTTTTTTCTAACTTAATTTGTTTCCGAGTTACAGATCAAAGTTGCATTTTTTTAAATGGTAACCGTAGTTGGCTGAAGCTTTCTGAAAATATATAGTCTCATATATTTATCTCGGTAAATAAGAAAATTATAAACGAGTTTTTGAAAAATACCTCTTGATCAAGTCATCTATGAACCTTTGTTTACTGCACGCATTCGTTGCTAGTTATTTGACATTTCACGCAGTTGTTTCATATAAATAAATGGTGGAAACGTAAATATGATTAGATTTATTGTTTCAAAACTTTGCTTAAATAATTAATTATTCATGTTAATAACTTTTTTGTGATGGCTGTTAATAATACGAAGTATGAAAATTTTGAAAAGTTAGATATGATTGGCATATACTATCAGTGTAATTTTAATGCAGACCAAGCTGCAGAGGCATATTTTAATAGGTAGGTTGTGCGTTTAATACTTTAATAATGCTAGTATTTATAAAAACGCAAAATAATAAAGCTGCTTTATTGAAGATTCCCTGAACGAAGACATCCCAACAAGAATATATTCGCCAGATTAAAAGAACATCTATTAACTTATGGATCTTTTGAGAAGCCTAGGATCAAAAATTATGCAAAAATGAACCAACAAGACGACGAAATAACTGTTTTAGCAAGAGTTGAAGAAAATCCTAATACCTCCTGCCGACAAATAGAAACAGAAGTTGGTGTATCTAAATCAAGAGTACAAAAAATCTTTAAAAAATATAATTATACTCCGTACAAAAAAAGAGTAATTCAGCACCTTAATGATGGTGACTTAGAACGGCGAATTATTTTTTGTAATTGGTATTTAGAACAGATTGGAGAAAATAGGAATTTTGGGCGCAATATCATTTGGTCTGATGAGAGTCATATTACGAGTGCAGGAATTTTAATCGCAACAACAATCGATATTGGTCAAAAATAACAATTTTGTAACATTAGCACGCCAAAATCAAGGTAGATTTGGTTTTAATGTATCATGCTTTATTTTGGGGGGTAGATTTGTTTACCACATTTTTAACGGCAACCTTAACGGCGAGAGGTATATGGAAATATTAAACATTTGTCTTCCACAACTGTTAGATGAAATTCCATTAGCGCAGAGGGTAAATGTTTATTTTCAACAAGATGGTGCGCCTAGTCATAATACTGTTTTAGTCCGAGATTACTTAAACCGAAACTTTAACAATCAATGGATTGGCAATAACGGACCTATTCAGTGACCAGCAAGATCTCCAGATCTTTCAATACTGGATTTATTTTTGTGGGGATTTTTAAAAAATAAAATATATCATACTCGCCACGAAACATACGAACAATTGGTCAATTCAACCAGGGCAGCATTTGAAGATTTAAGGCATACATCTATTCATTTCACTAAGGCAATTGAGTGTATTTCGCGCCGATGGGAAGTTTGTTTACATCATAATGGACATCAGTTTGAACAATACCTAAAATAAGAAAAAAACTGTTATAAAATAAAAATGTTGTTATTTTTTTCTAAATCAATAAGTTTTTAATATGGCATAAAATACTATGAAGACATTTTTATTTAATTTTAAAATAAGTTCTGCGCATAGTAATATACTTCCTTTTGAATATATGAAACTATAGTATACATAAGTGATTTGATCAAGAGGTGTTTTTCAAAAAACCGTTTATAATTTTCTTATTTACCGAGATAAATATATGAAACTATATATTTTCAGAAAGCTAAAAGAAATCTCTAATTAATGGAGTCATAGCCAACTACGGTTACCATTAAAAAAATGCAACTTTGATCTGTAACTCGGAAACAAATTAAGTTAGAAAAAAATCGAGTACGCCACTAAATTGCACATAAAAAAAGGCACAAAAGATGTTTTTACCAAAATTTTAAATATTCACAAACAAAAAAGTTACGGGATTCTAAAGAAAACGGCATAAAACGAAGAACACCCTATATTTCCCAAACGAGTCGAGATATTGAAATCGGTCCAAGGGTCCCGACCATGATTTTACTCTATCTATTTGAGAAATACCTAAAATCCCCCAATTACATCGAAAATAGGACACCCTGTACATAAGTTTCATGGTAACAGGTTCGATTCTCAGTCGGAGGACTAAATCATCCTCGCATTCTGGAATGGAACCCATACAAACAGTGGTAACTAAGAAAGAAGTTTTTGAAATATACTACATTAATAAAACACTTACCATGACAAATGCATCCATTAAATAATGAATCGACTTAGTACACAAAAACACCTTCAGCATACATCTAAAAAAAGAAAAATAAACATGTAATACACAAAACACGTACTTGATCAATGAAAGTGCAAAGGTATACGGGGAAGATTGCATTTAAATAATGTTTAATTAGTATCGGAGTGTGGATTTGACTTATTTAGAGAGGAATTTTTATATCATGTAGGTATTTACCAAGTCTACAAGGACACTATCCAACAGCAACGTTGTTTGATTTTCAATTAGCTTAAACCAACTTATTTGTTAATCAAACAAATAAAGGAAATAAGCACTAATATATACACTCAATTATACTCAAAATAGAATTAAATCACATGATGGTAATTGGATACATGCAATCATAAGACAAAGTATGGACCAAAAACGTATAATCTTTGTATTCAGGTGTATATAATCTATGTAAGAAAAACGTTCACCCACTTTCCTTTATATACTTTTAATCATGAGATAAGTATTTTTTATGCCTCGAATTATCTTTGTAAAGTAAATAATTCTATGAGTAAGGTGCCGATAATTTTATTATGAAAGTAAAAAATTGATAAGTAGTTATCAAAATTAAAGGAAACAGATTAATGTAGAAAAACATCTAGTTAAATCGGTCTTCAAATACAATGCATTTGTTCATTTATACCTGTTAACCCTCCTATTGGTTTCACTTAATGTGTTCGGATCATTATGATCCGGGAGCCTATAGTTGTGGTTTTTATTGTCGTTAAATTAATATAACAGTAAATAATAATAAGAAATAAGATGTAGTATTTATTATTTATTACATTTTATTACGTTACTGTACTTTTATTACATATTATTATAAATGTGATGTAAAGAACATCTGAAAAACGTAGTAGTTAGGCATATACATTTATTTGTTACAGTCTTGACAGTAGTACATGAGCTTTTTACCTAGGTATTTTGAGCAATTACAACATACCATATTAGTAAAGCTCGGATTTACATGCACGAAAATTAATTAAAATATGCGCATATATATGCATCTAAAATCTTTAAAATATGCACTTGATTCTGTAAAATATGCAGCATATGCACTAAATTTTACAATAATAAACAAAACATTTTTATACATTTATTTTTAAAATAATACATATACAATACATACAAAACAATAATTTTAATATTAATGAATGACTAATGACTAATGAGATTATCTAATAGAATAAAACAATAACAGACAATCAAAATCATTAATTATTTAGTTTATTGTTATTTACATTACCAAAACAAGAATGGAAAAAGAAATGTCGGCAAACAACCACAATAATAGGTAATAGCATTTAAGCACGTAAACCTGCATTTGGGAAAATCCCTTAATCCGCTTGAAATATTTCTGAGTTATTCAAGATAACAATGGATAACAATTAGTGATGGGAATAATCGAGACATTTCCATAATCGATTATTTTGTTACTATTGATTAGTAATCGAGGTATTTTAATTATCCACTAATATTAGTAGTTTGAAAATTTCTAAACTAAAGGATCATAACAAACGCTACTAAAGAAATGCAAAATTTTGCGGTAAACATATGAATTGAAATTGTTTCTTTGAAAACAAACTTAAAATGTTAGCGTCGGGTGCTAGACTTTTGCAATATTTAAATCAAATTTGTAAAAAAATTAAAACCTTAAAATCAAATTCTGGCTCCGTTGTTTCTTTCTACACAAATTTACCTTTATATCAAAAAAAAAAAAAAATCGCAGAAGTCCGTCAAGCGGTTGTCTCGCAATCTGCGTGAACTAAATTTTCATTTCATTTGTTTGAGTAGGTTAAAAAAAACATCTTTAAACTTTTGATATAAGCATTACGCATATTGCAATTGCTTATTAACATTAAAGTATCCGGTCTATTCACTCATTCATAGCAATAATCTCATTAAATTACTATTTGGAATTTGGACAAGAAATGTAATTAGTCAAACGAACAATAATAGTAACTTATTGCCAATGGCCCTCAGAACAATAACCTATTGAAAATTTGAAACTGAAAGATTTATTGCATTCTACCTTAATGAGTTTCCTGTAAATAAATAAATATGCAAGAATACACATAATTTAATATTTAATTTCATCGAATCTTCAAAACGGGAAGAAGAAAAAAAACGGCGAAACACTTCACGAATGTGTAGAATAAATGTAATTTTTCATGTTCATTATAAAAAAAAAATTAAATTGAAAAAATATACAATAAAATGCACGCAATGAGTGAAATATGCAAAATATGCACAACATTACGTAAATACGCCAAATAAAGTTGGAGTCAATCGAATTTAAATTATGCGATTCGTATATAAACAAAATATTTTTGATGGCTTATTTATATTATAGAATATGCATTTTGCATATAATCCGAGCTCTACATATTAGTTTTATTATCATTTGAAGAGGGACAAAAATTACATCTTTTACGCTTGGTTGTGGTGGATTGTTCCCTTACTTCGGCATTACTGGTTGAAGAACGAGACTTTATAACCATTTGAGCTGCAGGAATACTTCGAGGGAGACGTTTTCTTTCTTGCAGTAATAGAGTGATCAAGGAATCAGCCAGTTCTTCAAGAAATAGTGTAAGTTTTCCAGCATTCTAGGTTGGAGTGACTTCGCACCACAGAACATAATTCAAATTCTACAAATTCCTGAACTGAATAGAAACATTTTGAATAATTTTTTACAATTCTGACAAAGCAGTTATAGGGACGTCTGTCGTAAAAATAAAAAAAAGTACATGAAAATTACGAACTATTTATGAGCCTTCATATTCCGCAAATTAAAAATTTTGAGGTCGTAATACAAAGGAGGAATTTAAAACTTTCAGGGGTTGACTGAGTCGACTATTTTGTAGGTAATTATTGTTTGTCGATTTATGAGCTCTCGAGATACGCCTACTTTCATCATTGAGCTGCAACCCTTTTACGGTAAAACTACCCTTCATTTACCCGCCACAAGAGGGAACTATGCTTAAAATTAAAAAAATTTAACTATTTTGTAGGTAATTATTGTTTATCGATTTATGAGCTTTGGAGATACGTCTACTTTAATTATTGAACTGCAACCCTTTTACGTTAAAACCATCTCTCGTCTATCCAGCACACAAGAGAGCGCTTTACTTAAAATGAAAGAATTTGAATATTTTGTACAAACTGTTTTATAATTCAATATTTTATATTATTAGTGTCTGTTACAGGTTTGCAAAATAGTTAATTTTGTTTCATCTCTGATGTCAAAAAAATGCGTGTTGATTATTTTTATAAAAGAACTTTAACTTAATAACGAACCACGTGTGCTTTATAAGCAAGTAAACCGATGAACAATAAATTAATTCTTTTACTTTAAGTACAGTTTCTATAGCGCGAGAAAGATTTGGGACTAGTTTTATTGTAAAGAGAATTTTAGCATATTTTGATGATTTTTTTACATACTCTTTTTAAAATCATATTTTGATGGATTAAATAAGTATTACTATATGAAATATGAAAACAAGTATTAAATATTAAATATTATATAGTCATGCACACATGATGCATGCACACGCGTTACAAAACAAAGTACCTTAATTAAGTATGCTCAGTATATATATATATATATATATATATATATATATATATATATATATATATATATATATATATATATATATATATATATATATATATATATATATATATATATATATATTATTACAATCTATATAATTAAATAATATAAAACAGTAATTGTATATTTCCGTTGAAATTTGATGATACAGTAATTTCAGTCTCTTTCAAATCGTCATATTGTGTCCTATTGTTTTTGCGTCAGAACTACGTGTTCCTGAAGTTCTCAATTAACATTTAATAAATTGAGACATAAAATGCTGAGGTAGTTGGTATGTCAGTAGTTTACAGTTTTATTAATCTTGTCGATATTAACTCAATATTATAATGAATGCAAAAGAGATAAAATATATGATTGGTAATTATATAATGAGATATAAATGAATGTAAATATGAAAGATGAATGAAATAAAGAAATTATTATATATATATATATATATATATATATATATATATATATATATATATATATATATATATATATGGAGTATTAGAAAGACTAACATAAATTTCTGTAAAATAATTTCTTTATTTCATACATCTTTTATATTTTGATTCATTATATCTCATTATATATTACCAATCATAAGTTTTTATCTCTTTTGTAGGTCATTTTATAATATTGGAGTTGTATGGTATAGACAACATTAATAAAACTGTAAAACTTTCTGACATAGCAACTACCCTAAAGTTTAGTTTTATGTCTCAATTGTATCGCTTAAGAGAAGTGGTTCTGATCCAAAAATAATAGGACAATTCAGTGCTATGGCCTGTCCGGTAGAACTGAACGGGTATCGGAGATTAACAAGGAGGATTGTCAATATATGGTTCTATTGTGCTTGAAACCGCCTTAATGCTTTGCTGTCTCGTACTTATTGTACGTGACAAAGAAAGATGGATATATTATGAATAATGCCTCTATTTCTGCCGAACAAAAGCGTTTGCAACTTTCACACATAATGACAAGGCAATAAGAATCAGATGCAGGTAGAATAGAAATTCAATAGGTATAATAAAATGCCAGTGGTTCTCAACACTGCTTTAACATTATATAATTTGTGAAGAAATGCAACTTTTGTATAATAAAAATAATAATCGATTACTAATTACCTATAAGTAATTTCAATTGACACCTTTCACTTATACTTATAACAACAATAACAAATACATTTTTATTATAGTTAGAAAATATTAATTAAATTACAAAGATATACTTTTATAATTAAATGTAAAATTATAATTGTCATTCGGCTTCAGATTCATCACTTCCTGAGTCATCCAAATCTTGGAAAAGATCATCGTCATCACTTTCTTCAGTGTTAACTGTGAAAATAAGAGGTCTTACTTCATCCACAATCTCTTCATTAACAAAAGTATCTTTAATTATTTTATCCGTATGATCAATACATTTTTGCCATATTTCCGCACTAACTGTTTTAATGCGTCGTTCCACGTATTAAGAACATCTTCGTCTTTCCGGATGTCGCAACGATACTTTTGTCGTATTTGTTCTTAGTAATGCCCCATACCAACTCAATTGGATTGAAATGGCAATGATACGGGGGCAGGCGCAAAACTTCATGTCCATATGATAGAGCTAGCTCATCGATTACATATTTTTCGCATTGGTCTACTTTGTTTCTTTTGGCCAATTCCACTAACTCTGCCTTTGTCATAAAATTTTCCCACGCTATTTTTTAGCGGTTAACCATTGCTGTATTTCTTCTTTTTCCAAGAAACTTTGACTGCCTTCTCTGCCTTTCGAGAATGATAACTCGCATTGTCAAGGACAATTATTGATGGTTCCTCTAATTTTGTAAAAGTGATTCCTCAAACCATTTTTCGAACAATTCTGCGTTCATATTATCGTGATAATCTAATGATTTATTTTTGTACCGAAAATTAATTGACTTCCGTCGATAAAACCGTTTCTGTTACCTGCTTCAATGATAATAAATCGTTTTCCATCTGATGATTTGTTCGGTTGATGTAAACTCTTTGCACTGTTATCTTGCCAAGTACATTTTGACGTACTACCTTTACTAAATATCCACGTTTCGTCTGTAAAACAAACTGTCTCGAACTTTCGGAGTTAAGATTTTTGAGATACTTTCTCAGAAAAACGTTTCTTTTGGCGACAATGTGGCTTTGTTCACACAAACCGCGTCTATTGTTGGTTTTTGGAATTTAAAGCCCATATTTTTAACACTAGAGCCAAACTGGTTTTTCCTATTTCATACGCGGTTCTCAATTTTAAGAAGTTTAATAATGAATTTAACGTTACGTGTTCCTTCTTCGCGTACATCTCGTATATTAATGCACGAATTGTTTGTTTTCCATTTTCTGGAAAATCTGTAGTGCAAAGTTTGACACGCTGTTTTTCACTGGAGGTTCCAACTCGCCGCCATTTTTTTAAAGCACAGATTTTCCCCACCGTCGAAACCGAAAGTTTTAACGCGTTTGTTGTTCTTTGTTGAACAGAAAATGTAGATAATAGTGGACCACCATTTTCTTTTCTTCTTTAAAATAATCGACTGTATTTAAAACTAATTCGCGAATTTCTTTACTCAACTTTTTCGGCATTATATTAATGGTTAGTTTATATAAACGCTTACTCAAAGAATAATGATAATATAGATATTGCAGTTGTTTTATTTATACCTATATGTACCTACTAAATGGTATAATAATCTATTATTAATTACTTATTGTTACAGTATTGCATATTTATTTGGATTCTTTTGTAATTGGAGTACACTAAAACGTCATTACCATACTTAGGTATACAATGAACTTTCTAAATGTAAATTGAAATACCTATACTTAATCGAATATTCATTATTATGAATGGCTTTTATAAATGTTTATTATAAAACTTGCATTCTTCCATAAATTTTAAATGTAATGTTAAAGCAGTGTTGAGAACCACTGGCATTTTATTATACCTATTGAATTTCTATTCTACCTGCATCTGATTCTTATTGCCTTGTCATTATGTGTGAAAGTTGCAAACGCTTTTGTTCGGCAGAAATAGAGGCATTATTCATAATATATCCATCTTTCTTTGTCACGTACAATAAGTACGAGACAGCAAAGCATTAAGGCGGTTTCAAGCACAATAGAACCATATATTGACAATCCTCCTTGTTAATCCGATACCCGTTCAGTTCTACCGGACAGGCTTTATATGTCAAAGGAGCGATGGTTCCTGGATACAATATGACGATTTGAAAGAGACTGAAAGTATTATGTCTTCAAATTTCAACGGAAATATACAATTACTGTTTTATACTATTTAATTGTATGGATTGTAATATTTATATATATATATATATATATATATATATATATATATATATATATATATATATATATATATATATATATATATATAACTGAAGTATATTTAATTAAGGAACTCTGTAAGTAACTGTAAAATGTTATGTACACATAATATTAAATATTTAATTAAAATTGTTTTCTAACGCGCCTGTGAGCGTGCGTGCGTGCGCGTGCAGGCGTACGTGCGTGCGCGTGCGTGCGTGTGAGTATGAATATATAGTATTTAATATTTAATACTTGTTTTCATATTTCATATAGCAATACTTATGTAATCCATCAAAACATGATTTATAAAAAGAATATATAAAAAAAATTATCAAAATATGCCAAAATTTTGTGCAATTAATTTAACTGTATTATAAATTTATGATTTAAAAAGATTCTTGAGTTGCATACTTTGATTTATTAAAAAAAGATTGTTTATGAACAAAATATCTGTATTTTAATTATTGAACTGCAATTACAATAAAACTTGTCCCAAATCTTTCCCGCACTATAGAAACTGTACTTAAAGTAAAAGAATTAATTTATTGTTCATCGGTTTACTTGCTTATAAAACACACGTGGTTCACTATTAAGTTAAAGTTCTCTTATAAAAATAATCACCACGCATTTTTTTGACATCAGAGATGAAACAAAATAACTATTTTGCAAACCTGTAACAAGCACTAATAATATAAAATATTTAATTATAAAATAGTTTATACAAAATATTCACTTTCATTCATTTTAAGTAAAGCGCTCTCTTGTGTGCTGGAAAGACGAGAGGTGGTTTTACCGTAAAATGATTGCAGTTCAATAATGAAAGTAGACGTATCTCCAGAGCTCATAAATCGATATTTTACCTACAAAATAGTTACATTTTTTAAATTTTAAGCATAGTTCTCTCTTGTGGAGGGGGAAACGAAGGGTAGTTTTACCGTAAAAGGGTTGCAGCACAATGATGAAAGTAGGCGTATCTCGAGAGCTCATTAATCGATAAACAATAATTACCTACTAGATAGTTCAATTTTTTCATTTTAAGCATAGTTCTCTCTCTTGTGCCGGGGAAACGAGGGGTAGTTTTACCGTAAAAGGGTTGCAGCTCAATAATGAAAGTAGACGTATCTCCAGAGCTCATAAATCGATATATCTACAAAATAGTTACATTTTTTCATTTTAAACATAGTTCTCCCTTGTGGAGGGAAAACGAAGGGTAGTTTTACCGTAAAAGGGTTGCAGCTCAATAATGACAGTAGATGTATCTCGAGAGCCCATAAATCGATAAACAATAATTACCTACAAAATAGTTAAATTTATTCATTTTAAGCATAGTTCTCACTTAAGTGAAATTATTAAAAGGGTTGTTTTGGGGTTAAAACGATAAGCTCAAAAATCGAAATTATATTATTTTAAAAGCTCATAAATATCTCCTAATTCTGTCGCAAAGAACGATTCAATATTATTATTTGTAAGGGGTGGAGTGGGGGAGCTGAGTCGACCTCGACTGAGCCCCCCCCCCAATGAAAATTTTAAATTCCTCCCTTGTATGACGAGCTCAACATTTTTAATTTGTGGAATATAAAAGCCCATAAATAGCTAGTAATTTTCATTTATTTGTTTTTTATTTTTACAAGGTGGCTGGCTCGACAGACGTGTAAATTTCTTATATGTAATGGAACCTTGTTACAGAAAACAGCTCCCATATAATATGGGTTACATTTATACAAGTTATGATTCGCGTAAATTAAATTGGTACCATGTCTAGTATTATAATTGTGATACATATTTTGAGGTTGATAAGCATTCAAGTTTTTCTTTACAAATTTTAGGATTTCTAGAATATACAAACAAGGCATAGTTAATATCTGATTATTTATAAATAAATCTTTGCAGGATGTGTAACGATTAATATGAAACATACACCTTAGTGCTCTCTCTTGTAAAACAAATATTCGATATTTATGCGTGCTGTTACCCCAAAAGATTATCCCATATCTCATGATGCTCGCAAAATAAAACATTTTGGCAATATTCAGGTTAGACATGTAACTTAAGCGCAAAACATTTTGATGCAATTGATTTACTCATCGATGATATATGATCCTCCCAACCTAAGGAATAGTCAATAGAAAGTCCTAATAATTTAAAAACTGTTACTTGTTCTATTGATTTACATTTCGGAATCTTTATCAGTGAACTTGCATTATGTTGAGAACATTTAAAGTAAAATTGCATAATTCGAGTTTTTTCGGTACTTAAAACTAACTGATTTAATGTAAAATAGTTCGCTAATTCTACTAAACAAGAGTTTAATTGACATGACACTACAGTACTACTGTCTCCATAAGAAAGTAGTGGAAGGTCATCTGAAAATAAACAAGCATTAAAATAGTGCATTTCACGAATAATTAGACCTCTATAATATGGCTGCCATTCCACTATGAACAACATCCAATTATAAAATAACTAAAATGCTATAAGTGTAACATTGTAATGAAAGGGATATTTCAGTTGGTTACTCTGAACCGCATTTTCCATCCATATAATAACAAATACGGCCTTCAAACGTCTTAAAATATTTTTTGCCAACTCAGTAGCGTATCACGCAGAGAGGTAACTTAGGTTAGTAAAATTGAAAATTTTTCAATTAAATTAATTATTGTAAGAAATAAACATCGTTAAAATAAAAGAATGTTCCAAACAAGTATCATTATTGTTAAGAATTTCTGAAAATTTACCATTACTAATTCGTAATTAATGTTGAAACTGCAAATCACTCCATTAGCATAATGTGAAAAATCATTAATGACCACTTGCTTTGCTTATAAATGTGGAATCAATTTTCCATTTTGCCATTATACTGTAAACAATAATTTGTAACGGTTGTAGTAATTGTGTAGTTTTTATACTAAAATGGAAGAAAGTTTTGTTTTAACTGAAGAGGAGAACTTCATTGAAAATTTGCACAGTTATACTGCAACTTTGGTAAGATTATACAATATTTTCTTAATTGTCATATTTTAACTGGCGAATTTATTAATAATAAATTTATTCAAATAAGTTTTTCACTTTTTTTATATGACAAAAGGTACTACGCCAATGAGTGCTCCCGCGCTTTATTTGGTGACAAATTTAAATGGCGGCTATATTGCAGAGGTCTAATTACTCGTGAAATGCGCTTTACTAATACAGCTTTCTATATCTTTTATATACAAGAGGAATCATAAAACACCAAAGTGCACTGCCTTGGGGTACTCCCATTTCTAAACTTAAAGTTCTCGAACAACAGCCTTGACAATTTACATACTGCTTTCTGGGAGTAAGATACGACTTAATTAACAGGTGACACTTTTCACGCAATCCCACCTTTTCAGTTTTATTCAGTAGTAACGTATGATTTCCTAAATCAAAGGCTTTCTTTAAATCAACAAAACATGTTAATATCTTGCTTCCACTGTCAAGAGTCTTACAGATGATATCCAAAGCTGATCCTAACGCTGTGGTTGTAGATCGGCCTTTCCTGAATCCATGTTGATTATTAGAAAATACGTTATGCTTATTAAGAAAGTCAATGACACGCTTGGCTAGAAGTTTCTCTATAATTTTTGAAAAACTGGAAAGAAGCGATGTAGGCCTATAATTATCCGGACTTCTTGGATCACCTTTTTTATAAACTTGCATATTATATGCATAAGCAGTTACAGAATCGCATAAAGTCCAAATCTTGACTCCGTATTTAGCAGGTTTATTCGTGATGTACTGTCTAAAAGGACAACGGCCTCTAAAAGATGCCAGTTGCTCATCTACAGTTACATTTTCGTTAACATTATACAGCTTAGGTAGAATTGCAACCCATTCATCCCACAAGTCCCGTATGGGAGCTAATTTATCAGTTTGACGTCGTTGTGGTCGAGTTATTTTATCGTCAAAGCGAATTATTCGTGCAATTACATGAAATCGTTGTAGGGACATCGTTGCTCTGAATATTGTTGCCTCTCCATGAGTTTAATACACTCCAGCTAGAAACAGTAGGCCAAAATATGCTTCTAGTTCAACTAATATTAGTTCCTGAAACGTGTGGCCACAAAGTCTTTTGCCTTCTAAAGTTGACATTTTCAAAATTAGGTTTACAATTTTCGGTGTGAAATATAAGAAGTACGCGGATTTTATATCAATTATTCGCGACGTAGCATACCTTGTTGGCCCAGGTATCAACGAAATAATATTTGCTGCTGATAACCTTGCCGATTGAAATGTCTTTTCATTCCATACTATATTGACATCTTTTGAAGTTACGTGATTATCTGTAGATTTGCGGGGTGAGAAGGGAGAAGGGTACATACAAATTTTTGGCGTAATAACTCAAAAACTTTAAACGCATTTGTAGTGAAATTTGGTTACATATTTAGGACATAAATGTCTTAGATCCCTGTGATTTTTGGTACTGGTGAATGTACGAGGTAAGGAGTAAAAGGGGAAACTTGATTTTCTTTAAGCCACAATAACTCAGAAACTTGAAACTTGTTACCTGTGATTCTTGGTGGTGGTATAACTGGGGGATAAGGAGGTAAAAGGCGGGAGTATGATTTTCTTCATTCTCAATAATACAAAAACTTAAGTAGTAATTCCATTCAAATTTTACATAAATACTAAAAACTTCTCTAGTGGTATTTGGCAATGGTGGAGCAGCGAGGTAAAAAACGCGCTAGATTTTATTTCGTTCGAAATAACTCAAAAACTTGAAATATACTATTATTATCACAGTAACGTGTCACAGGAACAATATGTACATCAATAGCTACGACTGTGTGAATTTTGTGATGACGAGTGTCTATAGCTGCATAGTGAAGACAATGTGCTCCGTTCCTGGCACACGTCTAGTAAAGCAATAAGTCCCACAAGTGCTATGTAAAACATTGATCCACGTGTTACGAAGAAAAACCACTTATGTTACATGGCCAAAAACCGACCAGACAAGAAAAATTGAAAAAGACTTTGGATTGAGTGCAGGTAAGATACATCACTAGTAGACAATCCTGCAGAGCATAAACACGAACCAAACCTGAGTGCGGCACAACTGTGCAATAAATGTATAAACAATCATGTTGCTAGTAACCTACCAAGTGCCGTGTGCGAACCGCGAGTGAATACATTACGCGATTCTCTGGTAAGGGAACTATCAAACTGGATTTCCGGATTAACCAAAGAGAACAGGCAAATTGTTGTATAAGCACAACACAGTAAAGCATAGGACGTAAGAGGTAAATAATCAAAACAAGAAAGATTACTTCTTTCACTAACACAATTAAGCTTATCCATTCTTTAACTTTTTACAGGTTGCATTAAGTGCGCTACCGAATACGTTCAATTTTCAACGCGCCAAGGGCCATTTTCCGCACTTGTTCAACATGCTAGCCAACCAGGATTAAGAGAAACCACTACTTGCATCGAATTTTAATGGGTACCACGAGATGTCTGAAAAAAACGAAAATAATTATTAAAATGGCACAACAAAGAAGTATGCACAAGCATAGTGTTCAACTTAAAAGACATCCTAACCTACTGCATCCAGAATGTAAACATTTTACGTGAAGACTGCGTGAAATACTGGTGGAAGTTTACCATTGAAAATAAACAGTGTGATGATCCCACAACCTACCTGGATAAGACCATCAAGGCCAAAATCAAGAACTACACGACCAGCAAAGGAAAACAACTCCAACTGGTAGCACGACGGAGATCGTCAAAATATCCAAAACTATATGTGTTACCTAAAATCCGTAAGACAAGCGCACCATTGAGAACTATCGTCAGTTCAATCAGGTCATTACTACAACTAGCAAAATATTTGGCGCAACGACTACAACCATATGCAGAACATGTGGAATCCTACGTGAAAAACTCCAACCACTTCATCGAGATACTGAAATAAGAGACAGGAACCAGAGTCACCTATTAGTGAACTTTGACGTGTCACCATTTACAAAACCCGATGAAGGAGTCACTGGAGATAACCAAGAAGAAACACCGAATACCGAAAGACATCGTGACACTAACGGAATATTGTCTGATGAACACGTATTTTATCTACGAAGTACAACGGTACCGACAAGTCGACGGAGCACCAATAAGTTCACCACTTTACCATGGAAGTAGAGCATGACAACTTGCCATTCCTGGACGTGATGTATAAGAAGGATGACAACCTTGGTCACACAGTGACCATTATACTGCGCAACTGCAGTCAATTGTAAATACACTGGTCACCAGATCAACGATACTCGCGGAATCAACTCACACAAAGAAGGGGACGACAAAAGATGAGCGATGGATTCCCAGCATACATATATGGTGGAATTAAGGATAGTAAGTAGTAGTAGTAGTAGTAAATAGTAGCATACCATCTCGGGCTATCTTTGCGAGGTTCGCTCATTCACATCATCAGTATGCAGTACAAATCCCCACTTGTGGTACCAAACGGGCGTAATCCACATTTTTCTACACAGCTTCTAAACTCTGGAATGATCTCCCTAGTTCCTGTTTGCTCTCACTTATGATATGAGAAAATTTAAGGTAGCTGTTCATAGGCATCTATTGGCAATTCATTATTCCTCTATCCATCCTCCTAAGTGTTTCTGAGGCCTAATTTAGCCTGTTCAGGTCTACAATCATAAAAAAACGTGTACATACAGTGATCATACCGCTATATGTGTATGAGGAAAACAACCTGAAAAAACCTCATACAAGCTATAGACGGTAACGGGGATCGAACCCATTACCTCCTAATGCTAAGCAGACTGTGTTATAGACCGGGAGCCCATGGCAACCCATTCAATTTTTTGCATACCACCAAATGTTGTAGACCCACCACCCCTACTGAACAACGTGCTGATCGCCTGCCGCTCCAAAACTGGAGCATTTAGTCGCTACACATTTTTGAAAAATGAGAAAAATTAAACGCTTTCAATTTTTTTATTACTGAAAACGGCTATCACAGTCAATTAGGGTCACTCTTAGAGGTCACCAAAATCATCGGCAGACGATCCCATCCTGCGGCAGGCGCGTTTCAAAAAAATGAAAAATTGAACGCTTTTTATTACTAAAAACGGTTTTCACAGCCTGTACTGGATACCCTAGGAGAGCACCAAATTGACGGACCAACAGTTCGAATCCGGGGCAAAGTACACGGCAGACGCGATTCAAATTTTGAAAATAATCTCTACGGATAATTTTTAAACCTATTCTGAATTTCAGAACAGTTAAAATTAATACATTGCAGTGTTCCTTTGGAGTTATTGCTGCATGTAAATGAGACAGACATCATACGGCAGACGTTATTTTCAAAACCAAGTTAAAAGTGTTTAATCTACCTACTTTCCTTGGCTATCTAGAAAAAAATATATAGTTTGGTTACATATCTCTGTATTTTTAACCTCTTCTGTTTACCTGTTTGGGTGATTGTGATTTCCGTAGTGGGCTGAGGGAAAACCTCATATCATAGAGGATACAACTTTTCATCAATGACTTCCCAGCCATTTTCACTAGGATTTTAAAATGCCGGTATTCCTCCAATTTGATTAGTTCTTTTAAGTTTTTGTTCCAATACGTTCTTACAAGGTGGAAAATCTGACCATCCGATTGTTTCATTTTTGAAAATGGAGTTCCAGCAGGGCATGACTTTTCCATAAAATGGTTGAACCTTGCTTGGTTTACGTCTGTTGTATCCTCATGTCCATATAATAAACACACAAATTCCTCAATTTGGGATATAAGATTTTTATCGAGGATTTCACTTCTTCCCAGTTTAGAAAACACTGTAATTGCAGCAGGAGCCTTTTCCGTAACTTTCAGTGGCTTGATTATTCCTTTTTTATGGAAAGCAACAGTATAGTGACAGCCTGTTAAAGAATGCGTAGCCAGTAATGCCTCGCAAAGCTCTTGTCCGTAGGCGTTGAAAATTTTCCTGGAACCAATGTATCTACAATTTTTTCGTGATTGGTCACCTATATTTATCCTTGGATATATGTCTGGTGAAAAGTTATTCATAATACCAAGTGGAATAATCAGTATGTCGGAAACACGTTTTGATTACGACGTTTACAGATGAAACGCCGCATTTTGAGATGTGTAATTATCTGCCTCTGCTTGGCAAGATTTTAGATCTTCGTTTAGAAATACAATTTTTTTTGTTTAAGATTACAAGTGAAGCGGCATTGGAATTTTTCCAGTGGCTTATAAAAAAGTTTATCAACTTAGTTTAACGCTACTACATTCTAGAAAACCATAACCATTGGTATATTTTCTCATCCGTTGCTTATTTCTTGTTTTGTATATAAATAATTACAAAATAGGTTCCCATAAAATGCTTTATCATTTTCAGGTGTTCAACTCGGAAGCTAATAAATACAATTACATTATTATTCAAACATTAAAACTCAAACTTGAAA
Organism: Vesta saturnalis; assembly: GCA_036346205.1. Classification (NCBI taxonomy): domain Eukaryota; kingdom Metazoa; phylum Arthropoda; class Insecta; order Coleoptera; family Lampyridae; genus Vesta; species Vesta saturnalis. The sequence goes on from JARFJB010000793.1 coordinate 4,176,427, forward strand.
TATCTAGATAGCTAATTAGGAGTATGTAATACCAACTTAATATTTCCTGTTTTTTTATTTTTATTTATTCAATTTCATAGTTCATTCATTGTTTCACTGTTACTTTTAAACGGCTACCTAGTTAACTCACACAATTTATTGTTTTTATGAATTCGGAATTTGACGATTATGTGAAATAAATTCTCACTAAAAACATCAGCTATATCAACCGCCGTATGAAAAGTGCAAACGTTTTTCAGTTGGATAGTGTATTGACATTGGGAACAAAATTGGTTCTTGCGCAACCATTCTTTAGTCTTGAAACGATCTCTAATGTACAATGAATTATTTTATACTTCATTTTAAAACAATTATATTTCATTTAGCTAGCTATAAATCTTTTTTTTATATCACCCAAACAGGTAACAGAAGATGTCACGTTTCGGTACTTTAAAAATACCTAGATACACAACCAAACTATACATTTTTTCTAGATAGCCAAGGAAATACCTTATTTTCTGAAAGTAAGCAGAATAAATACTTTTCAACCAACTTGGTTAATTAATCCGTCTGGGCGTCTGAATGGCTGTCTGCCTGTACGTTGCATGATGTTACAGGGTTTAGAAAGCTGGACGTGGTCATCGTATAGGAAACTCTTTGCTGATTCCAAATGTCTGGTAGATTTTTTGATCTGATCACCTCTTCGCGATAGGGAGGCCATTAGAATAAAAATTTCGATATTGAGATGAATCATTTTTATAAAATTTTGTTAGCGAATTTAAAATATAATAATAAAAAGTAGTTCGTTTTATACAATAATATATATATATATATATATATATATATATATATATATATATATATATATATATATAGGGCGAATCTTATCTAATCCGCCAAAATTAAAGGAGTACTAGAACTCATCATTCTAAGCAAAAAAGTTCATATGTACATGGGTCCGGAAATGCTTCGTTTTCGAGATGCAGGGTGTCAAAGTCAAAGAAATCGCGTTTTCTTCAATATCTTTCGACTGTTTCGAAATAATTGGGATGACAAATTCAAATTTGTGGTCCATTTAGTTGTGGTTTCTAGAGGGCGCCAGCGGCGACCATTTCAACTCCTTTAAATCGTTGCAATTTTTTTGTGCTACACTGTATGCCATTTTGGACTAGAAAAATCGATTCTCCTATATTTTCTGCTAAAAAAGGGTATATCTTAGTGAAGTCGCTAGGGGCAACCCTTTACGAGAAAAACGCATTTAAAACTCATGATGCATACACATTTTCGGAGGGTATTTTTTTGACAGGTTTATTAATAGGGATTCTTAATTGTTACTAAGTAACTTACTTCTTTACTTATGTATCTGTCACTTTGCGTTCATTGATAATAAAATTTTAATAAAAAGTCCGTAATTAAATACGATAGAATGCCTAGACATAATTTATTTTGAAATTCAGAAATGCGTGATGATTTGTGTTTACGCACAAGAAAATTTTGTTGTAGAGCGCATAGACAATATTTAGAATTGTATCCCAATAGACGGCAGCTAAGTCGTGAACTTTTTCAACAACTTTTTAATAGAATTGTAAACGCGGCCGATCATTCCGAAATAAGAATATTTTATTTAAAATAAGGCAATATTTTAATAAAGGTATTGATAAATGTATTGAAGTTAGAGGCGGGCATTTTGAACAGTTGTTATCAAAAGAACATGTTTACTTTTGATATTAATTTCTTTTCTTTTTCTTTTTTTAATGTTGGATATTTTAGTGCTCCTTACAAAAATTAGTTTTAAATAAATAAACATTGTGAGTTTTAAATGCGTTTTTCTCGGAAAGGGTTGCTCCTAGCGACTTCACTAAGATATACCTTTTTTTAGCAGAAATGATAGGAGAATTGATTTTTCTAGTCCAAAATGACATGTAGTGTAGCAAAAAAAAGTTGCAACGATTTAAACGGGTCGAAATGGTTGCCGCTGGCGCCTTCTAGAAACCACAACTAAATGGACCACAAATTTGAATTTGTCATCCCAAAAAACCCCCGTATACGAAATTTCGCGAATTATTTCGAAACAGTCGAAAGATATTGAAGAAAACACGATTTCTTTTTTCAACTTTGACATCCTGTATCTCGGAAACGAAGCATTTCCGGACCCATGTACTTATGAACTTTTTTGCTTAGAATGATGAGTTCTAGTACTCCTTTAATTTTGGCGGATTAGATAAGATTCACTCTGTATATATATATATATATATATATATATATATATATATATATATATATATATACAGGGTGAGTGAGTTTTTTGTAGACAAACTTTAACAGGAGATAGAACACATTTTTCTAAAAAGAAAAGTTCCTACAAACATATGTCGTAGAAGGCTTCGTTACCGAGATACAGGGTGTTGAATATAATTTTTTTTCTCAAATTTTCATGTTGGGGGGATAATGTCTATTAATTAAGGGGCATAAAACAAGCGATAAGAATGTTCACAAACTTGCACAGTGGCGGAGTGGAGGGGGTGCTCAACCCCTTTCATAAACAGAACTTCTACGCCAATGACTATTTTTTAAAAAAACTTATTTTTATTATCTACATACAGTTTAACAAAAATAATGTACCTTCTTCTGTTTCGAAATTCCTGTGCGTTTCCGAGTTATTTTGATTTTTAGTGTTTGATGTGGTACTAACTTAAGTAATGTGCTTTATGTGAATAATTGAATATAAAGTTTTCAATAAAAAAGATATAATAAAACATTTAGATCCATTTTAGTACCTAACGATCGTTTCTTTAAAATTTCAAATACATTTTCATTTATAAATAGGTAGGTTATCGTTTTTTTTTATTATCCATTGTTATTATCCTCGTATAAAAAGAAATGCATAATTATTATTGTTATGCGGTCAATACTTTCTGTATAATTATGTATGTATCAATTTCGCCATAAACATGTATGTGGTTTTTAAGTGAGATTCTAATAAGTTATAGACCGCTGCTCACTTGCTCTCATTAAAGAGCCGCCACTGTATCAAGCCATACTCAAATACAAGACTTTTGTAAATTGAAATCTGTTTAGTACACTAATTTTAACAATCCTTATTTATTATTGTAACAATACTTAATCAATAATTGTGAAATTAATAAGAATTCTTAGCAATAACGATTTATAAATAAATAACAATAACACTAGTATAATAAAATTAGACACTTTGTTCAAAATGTAAACCGTTCTTTTCAATACACATTTCACAGCGACGTACAATAGAACGTCTTAAGTTATCTCGGAAACGAAGCCTTCTACGACATATGTTTATAGGAACTTTTCTTTTTAGAAACATGTGTTCTATCTCCCGTTAAAGTTTGTCTACAAAAAAACTGACTCACCCTGTGTGTGTATATATATATATATATATATATATATATATATATATATATATATATATATATAGTTAGCAATATACTATATATATATATATGCCATTATTAGTTACAGTTTTGAAGTTGGTTGCAATTAGAATTCTATAAGAATCGCACCTTTTGAACTTTTTTTCACTTGGTTTTGAAAATAATAACTCCAAAGGAACACTGCAATGTATTAATTTTGACTGTTCTGAAATTCAGAATAGGCTTAAAAATTATCCTTAGGGATTATTTACAAAATTTTAATCGTGCCTGCCGCGCACTTTGCCCTAGATATGGATCGTCTACCAATGATTTTGGTTACCTCTACGGGTGTCCCTAACTGAATGTAAAAGCCGTTTAATTTTTTAATTTTGAAAATTTAAATTACGTCTGCCGTGTACTTCGCCCTTGATTTGGACCGTCTGTCGGTCAATTTCGTGCTCTCCTAGGGTGTCCGGTACAGGCTGTGAAAACCGTTTTTAGTAATAAAAAGCGTTCAATTTTTAGCACCTCATTCAAAAACTGTCAGAATGTTAGTGCCCCCACTTGGAAATTGTTTACTATGTAAATTGTTGAACAATACATTTCGAAATGCGAATCTTAAAAGCAAATAATATAAGTAGAAGGGGTACACCTGACGACAAAATGCAGTGGAGGAGGTCACGCCCACGTGGCCGTGATGATTTTCCACCCCTATTTTGACGGCTTTTCGGGGGCCTTTTCAACCCCTAGACGGAATTTTCAACCCCTTGATGGTATTTTTACCCTAATTAGTGACCTTTGAGGGTGGGGCCGGCTTCTTTGCGTGGTCGATTTGCAACCCCTTGATGGAACTTTCACTCCTTTGATGGTATTCTCGCATCTAATTAGGTCCTTTTTGGCTGTCTCAAGAGTTTTTGTTAGTTCAACCTAAGTTTAGGGGCGTGGAACGGGTGCGGGGATAGTCACGTGACATTACAACTACAGCTCTCACCAATATAATTGATAATATAGTTCATTCAATTGATTGTGGGAATACAACAGTTCTAATTTCGCTCGACTATTCGAAGGCGTTTGACGTCGTAAATCATAAATTGTTATGTGTCAAGTTACGATATTATGGTTCTTTTCTAAGCAAAATATCTCAAAGTGTCTGTATCGGACGTGACATCTTCTACAATAATGGTTCCATCCGGTGTCCCACAGGGGTCAATTTTAGGACCTATATTATTTTTAGTTTTCTGATTTGCATAAATCGGTGAAATCATGTGAACTTCATGCGTATGCTGATGACTCTCAATTAATACTAAATTTCGATCCAAATGACTATTCGAGTGCTTCCAATAAAATTAACCGCAATCTTGAAGCCGTAGTAAATCTTAGTGCTAAACACCAGTTAACTTTAAATAATAAGAAAACAGTAATGTTATTGTTTTGTGCTAAAACTAAATATTCATTATTACCTGAAAACATGAAAATTATTTTAAACGGCGTTTCCTTACCTTGTATGGAGAAAATTAAAAATTTAGGTTTAGTTCTAGATCGTAAACTAAATTTTAGTGACCATGTATGTTACGTGATCAAAAGAGCCTATATGAATCTTCGATTATTATTTACAAATAAGTCAATAATTAATTTTAAGTTTAGCAAAAAATTATGCGAAATATTAATTTTTCCCATTTATGTATATTGTTTAACTGTTTATTACCCATTTTTAAACTCCATAAACAGAGACAGGCTTCAACATTTACAAAATACATGCTGCATATTTATTTCTGGTCTACGTAAATTCATATCAGCGAATTCATGCAAGATTTAAATTGGCTCTGTTAAAAACACATTTCACTTCTTAAATTTTGTACATAGAATTGTTAAAACGAATAGTCCTGCATATTTGCGCTGCAAATGTAATTCACGCTAAAAATATTAGATATGTAAATAATTTGACCATACCTGCACATCGCACAGCATAGTTTGAATGTAGATTTACCTACAATGCGACAAAAAAGTATAACGCCCTGGATATAGTTGTTAAAAATTATTCCCTAAATAATTTTCGGAAAAACCTGCGCGCTATGATTGACTGTTAGAAATTTGATAGTTTTCTTTACATTGCACATTTGATAAATGCTCATAGTGACACATGCAGTTATTTTCTTGGTGCTCCTTTATTGTTAAGTTATTATTATTAATTATTATGATTTTTTTTTTCTTATGTTTTTTTTAATTACATGAGGTCAAGTGGTGGAATAGCTTTAAGCTAAACTTCGCCTCATGTCTGTCACTTAAATTATCTGTTATCGTAACAATTGAATTGCTCTATAATTTTATGTTACTTATTAAATTTTTTCTGCTATAATGTTTTTTATATATTTCAATAAAGACGATTATTATTATTATTATTATTTTCACCATAATTAAGTCCTTTTTGGCAGCCCGTGGAGGGTAGGCAAATCCGGGTGCATGCAGTGTTGTGATTGGTCCTTGGACTCCACCCCCTAGGTTCTGATTGGTTGAGGGGCGTGGCTTGTGGGCCATTTTGTCAGCCATTCTTGTTTTGATGGCCATTTTGTTTTGGCGAGAAACAGTATTCTAGTAAGGGGTTCATAAGACAGGTGTGGGCGTTCCCTGGTTTCTGATTGGTGACGAGAATTTTGTTTTTAATTAGACATAACCAAAGTCCTCTGCCATTTTGTATGACGTCATAATCAAAGACATTTTGTTTTTTGGTTCCGCTATTTTGTTTTTAATTGTGTCAAAATTTAATTGTCACGTGGGGAAGGGGCGGAACAGGACAAAGACCAATTATTTTAATTATGAGTCATAATCAAAACCCTCGGCCATTTTGTTTTGGAGAATTTCGAATGTGATATTCTAATCAAGGATTCAACACCCTTTTAATCAATACAATAGAACGCAGGAATTTTAAAGCTGGCGGGTTCGCCGATGTTAGCGAAATTTAATTTTAATTATGAGTCATAATCCAACTCATCACAGCCCTTTTCAGATCAATCACAATCAAATCAGCGGTATATTTTTAAAAGTACATGCAGATCCCTTGTAATTCGTTATGAAAATATTAATAGTATTCTTAATAAGGGCCTCATTGACAACTCCGGAAAATCGTTTTCAGGTCTTCGTCCCCTAAGCCTGGCACCCCTGATTTATGTCCATCTACCGTTGTATTTTTAAAACTAATTAGTTATTCTTTAATAGCTGGTTATTGGAAATGGAAAATGATAATTAAAATATTTCACCTAAAAGATGTCGCAACCTTTCAACTATCTCCAAAGGTAACCGATCTAATGTATCCTAGAAATAGATCCTAATTAGTTAATTACGTGAAAGCTGTTCTTGAAAATGGAAATACAATGTTCACGTTTTTGGCGCTTATTAGAATACAATTTCAAATTTCCTGCCAAGGAGGTGAAGACCGGACAAGGGACGACGATCCTAGAACAAGTTACGGAGTCCTGCAATTGCCTTATGAGTTAGTATGAGGGCCCTCTTATTAGAATAAAATTTCAAATTTCCCGCCAAAACAAAAATGGCCGACAAAACAAGTTAACCTACAAAATTAATTATGACTCAATTAATAGCAAATCGACTGCGCAATTTTGGTGCAAAGATCCGAGGGAAGTGCCGGTGTCCTATACCTGGCTTACGAGATAGCATGAGGGTCCCTTATTAGAATACTATTTCAAATTTCCAGCCAAAACAAAATGGCGCACAAAATTTAATTATGACTCATAATTAAAAACAGATTAATAACGACTTAGGACGTTCAGGCTTGCTTATAAATCTAAGACCTTTTTTGACAGAGGTGTTTCCGATCTTGTATGTAATATATTTTAATTATCATTTTTCCATTTCCAATAACGCCATTTCCTATTACAGAAAACATTAATTAGTTTTAAAAAATAGAACGGTAGATGGCGTTACAAGTAATTAAGGGCCAGGCAGGGGGCGAAGATCTGAGCACAATTTCCGGAGGTGTATAGCTATCTTATGAGATAATATGAGGGCTGCTTATTGGAATATTATTACAAATATACCGCTGATTTGATTGAGATTGATCTGAAAAGGGCTGTGATGGGAGTTTGATTATGACTAATAATTAAAATGTGATCCGTAACATGGGGCGAAGACCTGCGAGCAAGTTCCAGCTTCTATACCTGTCTTGCAAGTTAGTGTTAGCAATCCTTATTAGAATCCCATTCAAATTTTCCCGCCAAAACACAATGGCTGAGGGTTTTAATTATGACTCATAATTAAAATAATTGGTCTTGATCCTGCCCCGCTCCTTCCCCACGTGACTACCTGCACAATTTAATTTTGACACAATTAAAAACAAAATGGCGGGGCCAAAAAAAAAAATGTCTGATTATGAAGTCATACAAAATGGCAGAGGAATTTGGTTGTCTTATAATTAAAAACAAAACTCTCGTCACCAATCAGAAACCAGGGGGCGCCCGTACACCTTACTTATGAGCCCCTTGTTATCGTCAAAACAAAATGGCCACAAAAAAAATAAGAATGGCTGACAACATGGTCGACAAGCCACGCCCCTCATCAAATCAGAATCCAGGGGGGCGGCGTCCATGGAGCAATAAGAAAGTAGAGGACGTGTCCAGGCCCTCCAATCAGAACACTGCATACACGCGCATTTGCCTACACTTCAGGGGCTGCCAAAAAGGTCTTAATTAGGGTGAAAATGTCACGTGACCATCCCCACACCCGTTTCACGCCCCCAAAATTTAGGCTGAACTGACAAAGACTCTTAATACAACCAAAAAAGCCTTAATTAGGGGTGAAAATACCATCAAGGGGGTGAAAATTCCATCAAGGAGGTGAAAATTCCATCCAGGGGTTGAAAATCGCCCCCGCGATGTTACATGTCACTAATTAGGGTAAAAGTACTATCAAAGGGTTGAAAATTCCGTCTAGGGGTTGAAAAAGGTCACCGAAAAGAAGCCGTGGGAAATGGTAACGGCCATGTGGATTTCCACCACTCCATTTTGTCCTCAGTTGTACCCTTTGTACTAATATGAGAAGTAATTCAGAAATGAATTAATTACGCGAACTTCACTCTGACCTTAATCTAGCACGCTTACTTGGAAATTGTTTATTTACTATGTAAATTGTTGAGCAATATGTTTCTAAAAGTCAATAATAGATAATAGAGAAGTAATTTCGCATAAAAAAGTAATCAGCAATACACTTTTGTGTAAATCGTTGAGTAATAAGTTTCTAAATGCGAATCTTACAAGTAAAAATGAGAACTAATTCAGCATAAAGAAGTCATTAGCATTGAATTGATTATGCGAATTTCACTCTTGCGGCACTCTAACAAAAAAGAAAAGTTAAAAAAAATCGCAATGAACTAATAGACCAAATTAACAGTTTTGAGCAACTGGAAACGTTTAAGAAGATTACAGCTCCCTTGATTCCTACTCTATCGGTAATAGAAAAAACAATTTTAAGAACAATGTTCCTTCAATTATAAAAAATGTACCACACAATAAGTCAATTGACAAACAGGAGCGAGCATTTTCAACAAAAAAGATAGCTAAAAAACGTAGCTCTAATCTGAAACTAACTAAACCAACTTCAATCGAGGTACATATTAGGGCAAAACAATTTTTAAATGTAAATGTTTAATAAAAAAAATAATGAAATTTGTTTTAATCATTTTTTTTTTGCGTTAAAATATTGGATAATTATAAAAAATTGTAAAAATTACCAATATGGTCTATTTTCAAACAGTATTATTATTTAAATTTGGCGCACTAATGTGCGCATGCGGAAGCCAGGAAACCAAAGTGATATTTCTGTCTGTAAGACGCAAGTCTTGCAAATTGTTTATTTAGTACATAATAAATAAATTTTAAAATTTAACTCCTAAAATAAATGGATACCAATAGTAAATTAGCATAAAAAAATCATCAGAAATTAATCTTGTATTACGATAATAGCCCCACTTGGAAACTGTTCATTTATTAATTAAATTATTGGGAAATAATTTTCAAATCTCAACAGTAATTGTAAAAGCGTTTTACGATCGAAATCTTGCATAGAACCTATAACTTTGTAGGCGGGAAATAATACAGCGTAGATATAATACATCGTTAAGAATTTTTTTTCTGTACTTTAGTAAAAATGAAGCAATTAATTAGCAAAAAATTATAGTGTGTTTGTTGGGGTGCTAGCTTAACGTAACCTAAGCACCATCATCATTAAAGTCGAATTTTTGGTAAAGAGCGGAACAAAAAAAAAAATTGAAAACGTGCAAAAAAATAGTTTTTGTTTTTTTAATAAAAATACGATGTACTTACTCTAAAGCACCAAGCCTCGGAACAATTAACTACAATAATGCAAATGTAAATTTAATGTATAGTAACGCTTATGTAATCTTGACAGATAATATAGTATTCACACACGTAAACCATAGCAGATCATGTGAATTGTTGCAAGGACAAATTAATGTTTTTTATATTATTGTAAAATTTGTTTAATAAGAGTACCCCAACATATAGAGATATTACGAAAAATTATATAATAACCCCTAAAATATAAAAAAGTAGGTTAATTATATTTGGGTCGTTTGCGAAAGTAGCAATAAATATGAAATTATGGAACACACCTTAATATGTTCATCATTTTAGCCTCTAGAAAAATATTAGTAAAATGTTTAATTTATTTAAAACAAGCTAGATAAGTATGTAAGATATGTATTAAAATCATGATAACAACTTTTGCAATAAAACATAAAATTTGATATTTACTTTGCATGGTAATATCACCTACATTTAACTATAAAATATCATCTAAGTTCATCTACCTAACGTAATAGAGTAGGCTTGAAATATTTTTAGAATCATCAGTTTGGTAATGGTAGCAACTTAACAAATTACCCATAATCATAAATCCTCCAAAACTCAGCCGTGAGCGTCGCTGTCTAAACGTATTAACATAATCTGCAAAGCCTAACTTACCGAGGTTGTTGTTGACGAAAGTACTAACACTAACACTAAAGAAAATGTAAATGCACTAAACAATGCGAGAAAAGAAAAATGGAATTCTTTAATGGAGAATATGAATTTTATACGTCTGCCGAACTAGCGCCCCACCACCTTGTAAAAATAAAAAAACAAATACATGAAAATTACAAGTTATTTATGAGCTTTATGTTCCGCAAATTAAAAATGTTGAGCTCGTCATACAAGGGAGGAATTTAAAACTTTATGGGTAGACGACTCAGCAACCCTTACAAATAGTATTATTGAATCGTTCTCTGCGACAGAATTAGGAGCTATTTATGAGCTTTTAAAATAATATAATTTCAATTTTTGAGCTCATCGTTTTAACTCCAAAACAACCCTTTAAATAATTTCACTCAAGTGAGAACTATGCTTAAAATGAAAAAAATTAACTATTTTGTAGGTAATTATAGTTTATCGATTTATGAGCTCTCGAGATACGTCTACTTCCATTATTGAGCTGCAACCCTTTTACGGCAAAACTACCCCTCGTTTCCCCGGCACAAAGAGAACTATGCTTAAAATGAAAAAATTGAACTATTTTGTAGGTTATTATAAGTTTTTGTTATGAACGAATAAGTTCAAAGGTAAATATGTAATTAAAAATTATTATTAATTTTATTAAATACATAAATAAAAAGTCTACCTCGAGTAGGATTTGAACCTACGACCTGTACAGTCCACGCCACAAGGGATAACTATGCATAAAATGAAAAAATTTAACTATTTTGTAGATAATTATTGTTTATCGATTTATGAGCTCTCGAGATACGCCTACTTTCTTTATTGAGCTGTAACCCTTTTACGGTAAAACTACCCTTCGTTTCCACGCCACAAGGGATAACTATGCATAAAATGAAAAAATTTAACCCCTCGTTATCCCGACACAAGAGAGAGAACTACGCTTAAAATGAAAAAATTTTACTATTTTGCAGGGAATTATTGTTTATCGAGTTATGAACTCTCGAGATAGGTCTACAGTTTCATTATTGAGCTGCAACCTTTTTACGGTAAAACTACCCTTCGTTTCCCGGTCACAAGAGAAAACTATGTTTAAAATGAAAAAACTTAACTATTTTGTAGGTAATTATTGTTTCTCGATTTATGAGCTCTCGAGATACGTCTACTTTCAATATTAAGCTGCAACCATTTTACGGTAAAACTACCATTAGTTTCCCCGCCACAAGAGAGAACTATGCTTAAAATGAAAAAATTTAACTATTTTGTAATAAAACCTTGTTAGCTCGACAGACGTCCTAAATAATAAAATCAAGTAAAATTAAACATAAGGCCTGGATGTAATGAATCAAAATACAGCTTAGGTTAAATTGGGAAAAAGTTGTGTTCTTTGAAGCTTATTTACATGCCGTTTAGAAACTTGAAAAATTTTCATGCCCTGCTGAGATATTTGGAAAAACGGAATTTGACAATATCGATTTTATTTTTTCTGACTTTATTTGCAGAAATATCAAAAACTAACAACACTTTCTCATTGGCACTTTTAAGGTACTACATGATGGTATTTTTAGATTTTATATCCGACGTTTCGTTTTCAAGAAACCATCATCAACTTTATTTTTATATGGCCCGAAAAAAATGTACAGCCTGTATCTAATTCCATTTTTTATTACAAATTCAACGATGTATCACATGCCATATTTTATTTAGTTAAAAGGAAAATTAATTGCATTTTTTCTATTTCTTATAAGTATTTTTAAGAAGGCGTTGCAAACAAATGCTTTGTCGTCATTACCTGTCACCGATTCTGTCACTTAATATTATGATAAAATTGTAATTATCCTTGTTGTTACCCTGTTTGCCGAGTTGTTGTTTTTAGAGTAATTGTCGTTATTTTTACTGTTGTCGTTATTGTTGTTTATTGTTGAATAGTTAATATTGTGCACTTATCGTCGAATATGCCGGGTGAGCATTATAGCCATGAAGAAAAGTTTGATATGCTAACGTGCTACATTTTGTGCCACAAAAATGATGTAAATTCGGCAGCAATGTATCTTAATACATATTCAGAAAGAAGGCAGCCATGTAAGTCCATTTTCTTAAAGCTGGCTCGAAATTTAAAAGAATATGGTTCATTTAAAAGCCTATTTTAACTCGAAAAAGGAGTCTTTAGAAGAAACCCAAAATAATGTTTTACAAGCAGTTGTTGAGAACCCTGAAATATCAACTAGGCAAATCAAAGATAATGTAGGAGTTGCCAAATCCACAGCTCAATTTATTTTGCGTAAAATAGATATCACCCCTATAAATTTAGGATTTGCCAAGGACTTAAACCAGGGATTTCGAACGGCGCCGGCATTTTGCGAGTGGTATACACGCGCGTGTGAAGAAAATTTAAATTTCCTTCAAAATAATATGGTCCGACGAAAGCATGGTCACTAATAATGGTATCTTCAACCGCCGCAATACGCATTACTGGGCTCAACAAAATCCGCGTGTTAAGAAAATATCGAGACATCAAGAACGTTTTGGGTTTAATATGTGGTGTGGAATTTTAAGAACTAAAATCCTAGGTCCATTTTTACCATAATTCATTAACCGGAGAACGATACCTTCATTTATTGCGAAATGATTTAGAAGACTGTTTAGATAATTTACCTCTGGCACAGGTCAATAGCTGTTGGTTTCAACAAGACGGTGCTCCTGCACATAATTCTAGGCAAGTTCGAGAGTATCTCTCGCGGCGATTTCCTGGAAAGTGGATTGGAACCTCTAGTGAAGTGTCTTGGCCAGCGCGATCCCCGGACTTAACCCCTCTGGACTTCTTCATATGGGGTTTTGTTAAAAACCGAGTTTTCCAATATTCTTTTGAATCTGAACAGCAGTTACGAGAATGTGTAACGGCCGCATTTAACAGTATTACACCAGAGATGTTACGTGATGTTTTAAGCTCTACAGTTAGAAGATCATACTTATGCTTAGAAAATAACGGAAACCTGTTTGAACACCTGCTTTGAATTAAATATAAAATGCGTTAATTTCTTTGTTTTCGTTACTTAAAAAATTTCATTACTCGCCTACTTAAAAATACCTATAAGAAATAGAAAAATGCAATTAATTTTCCTTTTAACTAAATAAAATATGGCATATGATACATCGTTGAATTTGTAATAAAAATGGAATTAGATACAGGGTGTACATTTTTTCGGGTCATATAAAAAATAAAGTTGATGATGGTTTCTTGAAAACGAAACGTCGGATATAAAATCTAAAAATACCATCATGTAGTACCTTAAAAGTGCCAATGAGAAAGTGTTGTTAGTTTTTGATATTTCTGCAAATAAAGTCAGAAAAAAATAAAATCGATATTGTCAAATTCCCGTTTTTTCCAAATATCTCAGCAGGGCATGAAAATTTTTCAAGTTTCTAAACGGCATGTAAATAAGCTTCAAAGAACACAACTTTTTCCTAATTTAACCTAAGCTGTATCTCCAACAAGTACTGAGATTCCCATGGTGAGGATCCTTATCTTGGACACACTGTGTATATATATATATATATATATATATATATATATACAGGGTATCTCGACGATAGCGTGTTAGACGAATAATGAGAACGGAAAAACCGATTCAGCTGAAAACTTGTAACTTTACATAAATGAACATGATCTACTTACTGAAAATATTTTCATGGCGGTGTCACTTCCGGTTATACTGGAAGTCGATATCAATTATGTTCTTTTAAATACAATTCCCCAATTTTTATTTTTTTTTTTTTTGGTTTTCGCATAAAATGTTACGTCTTCTACTATCAGGTTTGGCGTACCTATCTCTTTAGCGTTAGCAACGAAAATTTGAATCTACTGAAAAATTAATATTTCATGAAACATAAAAGGCAGATAAGCGAAACTTGTACAATGGTTAGACATGATATTGGTCTGTGTTTTCAGTATTAGACATTTTTGAAATTTATTTCTAGAGGAGGTCCGGGAGTAACGGTAGTTAAGAAAATTGAAAATGTCAGAGTCATTTTTTTTAAATTGCAACTGGGTTTTTTTATATTCTCATTCGATGCAGAATTTAATTACCCATAAGCTGATATATCATGTTCCTATGCCTAAACTGAATGATTTTCGTGTTATCTGCTTTTCTTTCTACTTTTCTTGGAGATGATGTATTAAATACGCCGTAAATTAATAGTGTGGTTTGCAATCTTCTTTGCTACCTGTCGTATGATACCTTCAATCAGTTGACTATGCAATTGAATTGTCAAATTTATAGTAAATGACAATTATTGAGATCAGTTCGAATTTTAATAAATAATTTAAAATGGCACGATTGCCATTTAGTAACGAAGATTTTTTGAACTTGTTGCTGATACACGACGAATGCGGAGGAATTATTGGAAGAACGATTAGAACCTTTATTCAGAGGTATCCACATCGGAATCGCCCTAATTTTCGAACAATTACAACTTTGCTTGAAAATTGCAAAACACATTGGTCTTTTAGATATACGCCCCAGAAAAGGAAGCCAATGGTCGAAGACGATGATTTCAACATTACCGTTTTGGGATAGTTTACTGCATATACTAATGCTTCAGTGAGAGAGACTGCTGTAAGTTTAACAGTATGTTTTAAAACACTACATCGTATCTTAGTAAGGCATAAATGGCATCCATTTTCGTACATGTTGGTGCAACATTTGGCAGCTGGGGATTCTGAACGACGCATTCAATTTTGTGATTGGTTCATGCTAATGTCACAGGAAAATGGAAATTTTGTAAAAATCATAATTGAGATAGACGAAGCAAAATTTTCAGAAAACGGAGTTTTTAACAGGCACAATTACCATTATTGGGCTGACGAAAATCCACATCTCATTTGGGAAAGAAACTTTCAAGAATCTTGGAGTTTTAATGTGTTTTGTGCGATAAAAGGCAATAGAGTCTTTTGTCTTCAGTTTTATGATAATAATTTAAATGGTGAGAGGTATGCATACTACCAGCAAGATGGTGCCCCACCACACAATTTTGGTGAAGTTGGAAGGTTATTGGAAGAGCAGTTCCATGGAAAATGGGTTACCGCTGGCCACCTCGATCTCCCGATGTAAGCCCCGTTGACAACTACATTTGGGTAACTATTAAAAACATGGTTTACAGTGAGCCTTTAACGACAAGGGAAAATGCCGTAGTAAGAGTTTAAGTTGCGTTCGGTAGTTAGAATGCGGACGATATTAGAAGAGCCACTGGATCCAATACTTTACGTCGTGTTTAAATGTGTTTAGACCAAAAGGGATCTGTCTTTGAACACTTATTATAACAAAGAATGAGTCGTTTATTGTAATTAATATTGTTCTTCTCGTTAGTTGTTGCTTGTTGTTACTAGTGTTTAGTTTTTTGTTGTGTTGTTATAAAAACATGCCTTATATGCAGATGCACTCCTTTTCTGGGAAGTATGTCTAAAGATTCATGTCTTTTCCTTCTTTCGAGCAAAGATCTAACTGTTCGAGAATTAGGACGAGTAAATATGTCTGAATAAAGGTTCTAGTCGTTCTTTGAATAATTCTTTCATATTCGCGGTGTATTAACAAAAATTCAAAAATCTTCGTTATTAAATCCTAAAAGAACTTAAATAACTGTCATTTACTATAAATTTTACAATTCAATTGCATAGCCAACTGATTGAAGGTATCACACGACAGGCAGCAAAACAGATTGCAAAGCACACTATTAATTTACGGCGTATTTACTACATCATCTCCAAGAAAAGTAGAAAAAAAGCAGATAACACGAAAATCGTTCAGTTTAGGTATAGGAACATGATATATCAGCAGATAGGTAATTAAATTCTGCATCGAATGAGAATATAAAAAAATCCAGTTGCAATTTAAAAAAATGACTCTGACGTTTTCAATTTTGTTAACTACCGTTACTCCCGGACCTCCCCTAGAAATAAATTTCAAAAGTGTCCAATACTGAAAACATAGTCCAATATCATGTCTAACCGTTGTACAAGTTTTTTTTTTATGTTTCATGAAATATTAATTTTTCAGTAGATTCAAATTTTCGTTGCTAACGCCTGAAATTATTTTTTTTCTTAATAATGGTAAGAGATAGGTATGCCAAACCTGGTAATAGAAGACGTAAAATTTTATGCGGAAACCGAAAATAAAATAAAAATCGGTACATTGTATTTAAAATAACAAAGTTGGTATCGACTTCCGGTATAACCCGAAGTGACACCACCACGAAAATATTTTCACCAAGTAGACCATGTTCATTTATATAAAGTTCCAAGTTTTCAGCTGAATCGGTTTTTCCGTTCTCATTATTCGTCTAACATGCTATCGTCGAGACACACCCTGTGTATATTGTGTATATATAATAAAAAAGTCAATGAGTGGGGACGTTAAGAAAATTCTTTGATTTTGTCGAACTTTCGGAAAATATTTATTTTCGTTTTCAAGACAACTAGAAAAAAAAATGAACATTCGTAGTTATCAATTAAGACTTACTATCGTGAGGCATTATCGTTTGTCATTTATTGACATTAATTTATATTTACTAATTCTTCTTTGTGTTAAGCCAATTTTAACAAGCATCACGATAGTAAGTTTTAATTAATAACTACGAATGTTCATTTTTTGTTCTACTTGTCTTGAAAAAGGGTAAATAAATATTTTCCGAAAGCTCGACAAAATCAAAGAGTTTTCTTAACGTCCCGCATCCCGTATATACTTATTTATTAGGTAATTTTCGTTACAAATAATTTTCCTATATATATATATATATATATATATATATATATATATATATATATATATATATATATATTAAGCATATTTAATTAAGGAACCTTCTAAGAAACTGTAAAATGTAATGTACATGTAATATTAAATATTTAATTAAAATTCTTTTGTAACGCGCGTGTGCGTGTGCGCGTGCGTCCGTGTGTGTGCACGAATATATAGTATTTAAGATTTAATACTTGTTTTCATATTTCATATAGTAATACTTATTTAATCCATCAAAATATGATTTATAAAAAGAATATGTAAAGAAATTCATCAAAATATGCCAAAATTTTGTGCAATTAGCTTAATTGTATTATAAATCTATGATTTGAAAGGATTCTTGAGTTGCACACTTTGATTTATTAAAAAAAGATTGTTCATGAATAAAATATATAGAAACAGAACTTAAAGTAAAAGAATTAATTTATTGTTCATAGGTGTACTTGCTTATAAAACACACGTGTTTCGTTATTAAGGTAAAGTTCTTTTATAAAAATAATCACCCCGCATTTTTTTCACATCAGAGATGAAAATAAATGAACTATTTTGCAAACTTGTAACAAGCACTAATAATAACATAAAATATTTAATTATAAAACAGTTTATACAAAATATTCAATTACTTTCATTTTAAGTAAAGCGCTCTCTTGTGTGCTGGAAAGACGAGAGGTAGTTTTATCGTAAAAGGGTTGCAGTCAATAATGAAAGTAGACGTATCTCGGGACCGTATAAATCGATAAACAATAATTACATACAAAATAGTTATTTTTTTTCATTTTAAGCATAGTTATCACTTGAGTGAAATTATTTAAAGGGTTGTTTTGGGGTTAAAACGATGAGCTCAAAATCGAAATTATATTATTTTAAAAACTCATAAATCACTCCTAATTCTGTCGCAAAGAACGATTCAATATTGTTATTTGTAAGGGTTTGTGGGAGGGGGCTAAGTCGACGTCGATTAAGCCCCCCCCTCCACTGAAAGTTTTAAATTCCTCCCTTGTATCACGAGCTCAAAATTTTTAATTTGCGGAATAAATAGCTCGTAATTTTCATGTATATGTATAAGTGGGGGGGGCTAGCTCGACAGACATGAATTTTATGCTCCCAAGGAAAAGTTGCTGTCCTAAACAAAAAAAAATTGAGACTACTGTAGCGATTCTTGTTGATGAGATTTTGAAGGTGGATGTAGCATCCATATTATTTGTTAAATTTTTTTATTAAGTGCTATACATTTTATGGGACTTTTTATTTTTTAATTTTTACTTTAATTTCACCTTTACTGATACTTTTCACACGTTATATACATCTACGCAATTAAATATTTTACCGTTAATCTAAGTTACGGTATTTGTACGATTAATAATGTGTGAAATTTATTAGTTTGGGAATTATTAAGCATAGAAATCCAGATTTATTTCAACCTGAATTAATCTTACATAACAATTTTCCAAAACGCTGACACAGCAAGACATCCATTTCGTCATCTACAGTGTGATAAAGAATAAGGTATTCTGATTCCATTAATTACTTACAATATTAATTAATAATTATTCATTAGGTTATAACGTTACTAACATTAGCAATAAGATATTTCTGTTTATAATTAAATATAGGTTGTTTTAATAGAAACTTGTAGAAATTTTCTTTTAACTTTATTGTATACTGGTTTACTTGTTTATTCCACATTTAAAAACTAGTTGGCGTCCGAGTATTTAACGATTTTAAAGCGAATATATCTAGGTACAAGTAAATATTTTTTGGTTAATAAGGCAAATCGATAATTTTAAGAACCTGGCCCACTTTAATCTACGACTGAGCAGAAGGCACCAAATCTTCTTGTTATTACCCAAGCTGTTAAGTAGCTAAAATTTGTAGCCATGGGTGTAAAAGTATACGTATAGAACTTTAGGATTTGTACACTGACTTTAAGGGTATAACAGCGTTGCGCGATGTTACAGGATTTAGAACGCTGGAAGTGGTGTCATCTTATAGGAAATCCTTTACTGATTCCAAATCTCTGGTAGGTTATTTGATCTGATCACCTGTTCGTGGCAGGGAGACCGTTAAAACTAAAATTTCGACATTAAGATATGAGTCATTTTTATCTAAAACACAATTCATAATACAAATAAAAAAAATTGGAAAAGTGTACAGTGTATGAACATAAAAATTAATTTGGAAAACCTATTATAACTCTAACTTCCATAAAAAAAAACTAAATTAATTCACCGCAACAGCTTAAAATAAAAACAGAGGTTTTTGTTTCCATAACTACGTATTTAACATCTGTTTTCCAGTTTATTGTCATTAGTACTTCGAGTCTATTAGGGAGTAAAACATAAAAATGCTTTATTCTATTCAGGGGAAATTCTTGAAGATTATTTAAAAAATAATCAATGCGCTAACACTGCTTGTACAATTTTCAATGAGCGACATCCAAACAACAAGTACGTTTTGGAATTAATTCCAAAATTTCGACAAACAGGATCTGTAAAAAATAAAAAACAGCACATTGAAAACCCAGTAAGGAACCAAGCGATAGGTAGCCGTTCTAAGACAAATTGTTGCGAATCCAACTCTTAGTATAAGAAAGCGACTTTTGAAAACCAAACAAATTTCACCCCTATAAAATTCATCTGGTTCAGGAACAACAAAGACAATTTTGATAGCCGCTTACAATTTTGCGAAATCATGAGTGAGTGCGCTATATCTAAATTTTCTTTTTAACATTTGTTTTTCGGATGAAAACAGTTTTTATCTCAACGGGACTGTCAATCGCCATAACTGTCGGTATTGGTCAGATTCCAATCAAGAGTATTTCATGAAGTACATACTCAATACCCAGCACAGTTAAACGTCTGGGTTGGAATATTTGGTGATCGTATTGTTGGACCATTTTTTTACTAGGTAATTTAACTGGGGGTATGCATTTGGAATTACTCGAAGACACCGTTGATTCAACGTTCACAGTCATAATAGAAAACGATAACCGCCACCTTGAAGATCACCTAATATTTCAACAGGACGGAGCTCCTCCACATTTTGCTGTAGCGTTTCGTCAGTACTTAAATGAAAAATTTCCTAGTCAT
The DNA here is from genome assembly GCA_036346205.1 of Vesta saturnalis. Lineage (NCBI taxonomy): Eukaryota > Metazoa > Arthropoda > Insecta > Coleoptera > Lampyridae > Vesta > Vesta saturnalis. Next base: position 4,196,673 of record JARFJB010000793.1, read on the forward strand.
TGGATTGGACCAAGAGGTTTTATTGAATGGCCCCCACGATCTCCTGATTAATCCTCCTTAATTTTTTATGGGGTTATTTGAAAAGTAAAATATACGCCACCCAGCCAGGTTCATTAGAAGAGTTACGTGAACGTATTGTTACCGAATGTTTCCAAATAACTCTAGAAATGCTCCAAAACGTTAGACAACGTTTCGAATATAACATATTCATGTATAACAGTTAATGAAGACCACTGAGCATCTATCGTGAATTAATTTGGTTTTTAATTTTTGTGTTGATAAATTGTACACTCCAATTTTTTCATTTGTATTATGAATTGTGCATTAAATTGTTGAATTTGGCTCTACAAAATAGAGTATCATTATTTGAAACACGGAGCACTTTTTGTTCCCGCAAGATGGCAGCATAGCCAAAAGTTACATATTGAACTGTAACATATCCAAATTCCTTATAAAATTACCTGATGTAGGACAGTCGACCTGTTTTTGCATTTTCTTCAAAAAAAAATTTTCTTCAAGATATTGGATCTGTTTTCGTTTTCGGTACCTCACCCTATATATATATATATATATATATATATATATATATATATATATATATATATATATATATACACAGAGTGTGGCGCGAAGAGTTTTGATTAAAAGTAATGGCGGATACAGTTATGTTAAAAATCTGAAATTACGAAGCAGTAGGTTTTGGATGACGCTGAGTTCAAATATAATATTGTCCTGAATGTGGCACTTCCGGTTATACCGGAAGTAGACGTCAACTTTGTTATTTTAAATGGAACCTAATATTTTTTATTTTATTTTCGAATTCTATATGAAATTCTAGATAAAATTTGTGCACAATATCCTATAGCAAAAATGAAGTATTTTCGAGATATTTCGATTTTTTTTTAAACTTTGAAAAAATCCTATTCCACATTGAATAACAATATCTTCATTAATAACGAAGCTAGTGACGTGAAATTGTAACCAATAAACAACAAGCGCTTACCCGTTAACTCCATATATCCATCTCATTGATATTTCATACAGGGTGTTTTAAACTTAGCCGTCAACATGCACAGTTTAAATCATTTATAAGTTGATGTTTTTTTTATATATGATTGTGGACCTGAATAGGTTAAATTAGGCCTATCGTGCTAAAGCACTCAGGAACACTTAGGAGGATGGATAGAGGGATAACGAATTGCCAATAGATGCCTATGAACACCTACCTTAAATGTTCTCATATCATAAGTGTGAGGAAAACAGGAACTAGGGAGATCATTCCAGAGTTTAGAAACCATGTAGAAAAATGTGGATTGCGCCCGTTTGGTACGACAAGTGGAGATTTGTACTGCATACTGATGATGTGAATGAGCGAACCGAGTATTTCTCGCAAAGATAGCCCGAGATGGTATCAAAGAATATAATTCAGCAGCACAATAGCCGTTGTAATAACGATAATACAAAGAAAGAACTGAATCCATCCTTCTATGCTCAAGGGACTGTATGTGAGAAGTTAAGGACGGGTCATTTATAAGCCTAATCGCTCTCTTTTGAATACGATCAACGATATCGAGAGCGTATTGGGGAGCACTAACCCAAAGGTGAGAATTATATTCCAGATGAGGCCGAATTTGGGTCTTATACAGCAGAAGGAGTTGTCGAGAGGTAAAGTACTGCTTAGATCTGTATAAAAAGCCTATTTTACGAGCAGTTGTTTTGGTAGCTGACAGAAGATGGTCAACCCATGAGAGATTTGAAGATACAGTCATACCCAACAGAGTAATACAGCCTGAAAACTTAAGAACAGAGCCATTCATACTTACAACAGGAAATGATCCATCTTTTTTGGCGGACATAAGGCAACACTGAGTTTTGTTAGCATTAAATTTAACTAGATTATTGCTGCCCCATTCGAGAATACGTTGAATGTCTTTGTTGATTGAATTTGCCATTTCAGCTTTAATTTCATGATTTGACATAGAAGGTGGATTATCACTATGAGTAGACTGAGATGAACTACAGTGAAGAGTGCTATCGTCAGCAAAGAAATGGATGGGGTTAGTTGTTGTAGAACACCCTGTATTTTATTACATTCTCCGCTGTATTTTTTTAAGCCAATTCGTTTGGTATCAGTATTCCCTATACCTAAATCCAACCACTTTTGAGATATTTCATTATCTTAGTTAAAATATAACAACACTTAATTATTTCAAATACTGATTTAAATTTAGATATGCTAAGTTGTTTCACGTGATCCGGCAAACTATTGTAATGAAGATATATTTGGTACGAAAAAGATCTTTCGAACAATGATGTGTGATAGCTTGGAGGAGAAATGCTTCCATGGAACCTCGTACAGATGTTATGCACTTCTGTCCGAAAAGTAATGTTGCGGTAAAGGTAGCAAGGACTTTCGTTACTAATTATTTTGTGAAATAGGCATAACATATGTAACTTCCTGCGGTTATACATCGATAACCAGTTTGTTTCGTACTATTTTTAAGTGATCCTGTCATATTTTCTGATACCATGAATAAAACGAAGACAAGAGTTTTGAACTTGTTGAACACTTTTGGTTGTAATGTTGTCAATAGCTGAATGGTAAACAGGAGTACAGTAATTGAATTGGGACAGTACAAGTGCCTCACACATTCTAGTTTTGGTTTCTAAACTTAAGGTGTGTCTGTGTGGATAGAGTTTCCTTAATTGAGCATATGATCTAACAATGTAACTGCTTAATTGATCTTTATACCTGAAGCAATTATCTATGTATAAACCTACAATTTCTGCTTTTTCTACTATAGGTATAGGAACATTATTCATTTTTATCACGATAGATTCTTTAGCGTTTGTTATATGATTTTTGTTACCAAATAACAGAGCGGCTGATTTTAAGTTAAAGATGAAGTTGTTGAGAAAATGAGTAAATTTTATTCAAGTCAGAGTTAACAGATTCGACAGCGCCTACTACATCATTAAATTTGAGCGAGTAATACAATTGAAGATCATCTGCATAAGCATGAATCGAGCAGGGAGTGATGGAGTTAATTAGAATTGAAGTGTATAACGAAAAAAGCAGTGGCGCAAGTATGGAACCTTGCGGCACCCCTCTTTTTACATCTAATGGATTTGATACTAGTAGTACCCCGACACCCTCCCCCCTTTTTTACGTCACAATCCCCGTCCCCTGGAATACATATCTTTCACTTTTTTTATATGCCCACGTAGGGGATCGTATTTTTCACGCCAATGGTTTCTTTTCGGAGGCCATTTTCAACCCTTGATGGAATGTTCAACCTAATTAGAGCCCTTTTGGTTGCGTTAAGAACCTTTTTGTCAGTTCACTTCTTTTTTTATGGCTTCTTTCGCGGGTCATTTTTAACCCCTGAATAGAATTTTCACCCTAATTATTAAGAGCCTTTTTGGCAGTTCAATCCCTGGAAGGTAGGCAAATGCGTGCGCATACAATGTTCTGAATGGCGGTCCTAAGGACAGCCCCTTTCACCTGATTAGTTTCTGATTGGTTCTTAGCCCCGCACAGCTTCAGAGCTCTGATTGGAGGCTTAAGGCTCTGCAAAGGTTACGGTGGGAAATTTAAAATTTTCTAACAAGGGGCTATAATGCTAACTTGTAAGACAGCTATAAGAACCTGTGTTAGGTCTGCGCCATCTAGCGGTGTATGGACTAATGAATATTTTTCTATAATAAAAGTAACGTCACTTAGCGGTACGACTAAATAGGGTTTGTTTGTGGCGCCATCTAATGGTGTATAGGCTAATGAACATTTTCTGCAATAGAAGTTGATCATGCACGTCTCTCTCTCGGCTCTTTCTTAAGCAAACAAATCAATCAATCAATCAACTAAATCAATCTCAATAAAAACCAGAGCATACCTCACAGTTTACGAAAACCAGCTTACAGTTCAAAAATACTGATTTAGTTTAATGAGTTATAGCTTGCTTGCTCAAAATCAGCCACTGTTCAAAATACCAAATTGCTATAACGGAAATAAAAGACAAAAGGTTTTAACGGTTTATTATTACATGCGAATCAATAACTACGAAGTTTAAAACCAACAAATACGTACCGCATAATGCTATTAATTAATTTATTAAAAATAGCGTAACACTCACACCTTTATCTAATTAACTAAACAAATGAGTAGAGATCGAGTAGAATAAGAGCTGATGCAGAGTTGGTTGGTTTATGACAGCCTCCTCCTATAATAACACATTAAAATCTTTATTGGCATTTTTGTGAACAATATCAAGTAAAATATATATTAAAAATAATACGCATACCTTCAGATGTGTTTTTCTTTCGACTGTTCTAATAATAACTGTGTTGAAGAACTAAACTAAATATTGCAATATTTTATATAGTTTACTAAACCCGTTTTGTGTTTTTTACTTATGAATAGTTGATATAGAACTGGCTATTGGTTTCTTCTATCATCATTAAGTAATTTGTAGAATGTAAACAGACAAACCTAATTATCTCTATCACCTTACTGCAACTCGTATTTACCTTTCTCTTTCGCAGAAGAGTCACCTTATATGAATGTATATAAAATGATGTTTTGTTATTTACAACATACATTTAAAAAATTTCACCCATATGATAAAACTGTTTTATGGAATGCAGTTATTATTATTAAACAGTTATACAATTTCATTTTATATGAATTGGAAAGTAGCAATGAGCCGTCAACACCGTGTTAATTAATGTGTTTACAAAATTTTAAAAATTTGCTACTGCAAAAGGTCTAAATATTAGGTGAAATAATAATCATTTTTTACCCTAGCGTTTTTATACGGGCAGATTCTCTATCTAAGCGGTCAGCACCGTTACATTCGGAAATTATACCTGATTTATTTGTATGTTCAATTACACACACGCGCACACGCGCACACGCGCACGCACACGCACACGCACACGCACACGCACACGCACACACACACACACACACACACACACACACACACACAAATTAGATATACATCAAAACTATTATTGTTAATGGACGATGAGCGTGTTGGTTTTAGTAAATATAACAACAAAATAGGATTATCTTGATGTTAAAAGATAACCACGATAAAACAGAGTATAATATACTTGTGATTGCAGATTTTTTTTCAACGAAAATTTTTCTGCAATAGAAGCTGATCATGTACGCGTCTCTCTTACGGAACTCTTAATTAAAACAACTAAACTATTAAAAACGCTTTTTTAGTTATCAGAGTAAAATGGTTGAAAAACAAGCATTATACAGTAATTTGGTTATCTCATCATTAATAACTAAACATGTAGTGAAACACTTATTTACCAAATCAAGCATTGGTAAATTATTTATTCTAAAATACAAAAACATTATCGTGTAAAGTCCACACACACCCGAATGTTAATCCTGCAGCGTCGTTTTGTTGTAGCGGAACCATCTAGAATTCTTCTCAGGGAAACGTAAATGGTAACCTAGCGGGGGTCGTCCAACGGAATCAAAATATTCCCCGTTACCATTCTCGTCAGTCCAATGCTGACCTGGTTTTTTGCTGGTCTAGGTGCGTGTCGCGGTAGCTGATTAGAAACACATACAAGTCGAAACACATTCTTGTGGCTGGGGATCGATTTGAAACATTTCAACACTTATACCGCATACAGCTTTGGCGTTGGTATGCGCCCAGTCTTGCAGTAATAATGCGTTTTCCAGGGCGCACATAGGCTCCTCGATCTTATGGTTTAAACAACTTACCCCTTTACTTCCTTTTTCAATTTTTTAATAGACGGACAGCGAGTCTCGTCCAAGTTTAGTATTGGTCTGTTAAGCAATCTTAAAAACTGCTGATTTTCACTACCCTTAACGTGAATTTTCTTAAACAGAAGCAAAGTTCTTATCAGCTCCTCTTGGAAATCGTTGTAGGGCGCATACCTTGACCGCCATTTCAAGCCTTGATATTTATCCTCTAAATACCTTAACTGTCTTGACAAGAGCTTTGCTATAAAATAATCGCGAGGTGGCTTTATCAGCATCAGCAGTAACGAACCATGATTGCAATCACGGCAATTTCTTTCAGTATGAATCCGTTCTCATATAGGTAAAATTTTGCGACACGAGGCTTTCGGCGAAGGCTGTTTCGGCGACCCCACTCCAATCCTCCCCGAACATAATCGAAATTGTAAAACAGGTGTAGGGCGTCGCAACCTGTTCTCGGGTCTTCGCCCCTTATCGTGATCGGAACTTGTTCGTGGGGCTTCGTGTATTGTCGTGGTACCCTTTGCAGAAAATTTGAATTTGTATTATAATAAAGGGCCTAATGCTAACTTGTAAAACAGGTGTAGGGCTGCGCAACTTGCTCTCGGGGCTCTGCCTCCTGGTCCCTTGGCGAGAAATTTGAATTTCTATTTAAGTCTCTGCAGGTTATGGCTGAAAATATAAATTTGTATTGTAATAAGGGGTATAATGCTAACTTGTAAGACAGCTTAGCAACTTACTTCCAGGTCCTCGCCCAAAATTTTGAATTTGTATTATAATAAGGAGGCCTAATGCTAACTTATAAAACAGACATAGGGCTGGCAACTTGCTTTCGGGTCTTAGCCCCTGGTCTCTTGGCGGGAAATTTGAATTTGAATCTGTATTTAAGTGTACATTCTGATTACTTACTGCGAGAAATTTGAACTTGTATTCTAATAAGGGGCCTATTGCTAACTTATAAGACAGACATAGGAACTTGTGTTAGGGCCTGCGCCCTCCTGTCGTGGTCGCTTCTTGGGAAATTTGAATTTGTGTCATCTAGTTGTGTATGGGCTAATGAACATTTTTCTGTAATAACGGAGACACCACCTGGCGTTATATTTTTAAACTAGCAAATGTTTACTGTAATAGAGGCGGCGCCGCTGTTATAGCTGTCTTACAAGTTAGCATTAGTGCCGCTTATTAGAAAATTTCAAATTTCCCACCGTAACCATTGCAGAGTCTTAAGCCTCCAATCAGAGCTCAGAAGCTCGGTGGGGCTAAGAATCAATCAGAAACTAATCAAGGAAAAGAGGCTGTCCTTAGGACCTGCATTCAGAATATTGTATGCGCACGCATTTGCCTACCTTCCAGGGGCTGAACTGCCAAAAGGGCTCTTAATACAACCAAATGAGGGTAAAAATTCCATCAAGGGGTTAAAAATGACCCCCGAAAAGAAGCCGTAAAAAAAGGAGTGAACTGACAAAAAGGTTCTTAACACAACCAAAAGCGCTTTAATTAGGGTAAAAATTCCATCAAGGGTTGAAAATGGTCTCCGAAAAGAAACCATAGGGGTGACAAATACGATCCCCGACGTGAGCATATAAACAAAGTGAAAGTTAAAGTGTCCCAAGGGGCGGGGCTTGTGACGTGAAAAAGGGGAGTGGAGGGTGTCGGGGTACTACTGATACATCATCCCGAAGAATAACTCTTTGGGATCTATTAACTAGGTAACTTTCAAAAAATGAAACTGCACTTGTACTTAACTGTAAATGTTGTAAAGTGTTTAAGAGCGTTGCATGATCGACCATGTAAAACGCCTTAGAATAATCAAGTGAGATAAGTATAGTGATATAACCTTTATCAGAAGCTGTCAAGATATCGTTCGTCACTTTCAACATAGCTGTGGTGCTGCTGGATCCTGCACGAAAACCCGATTGTACCAATGGTATAAACTTATTTTTGGTGCCGACAGCTGAGCAAAAAAACTTTTTCCAATACTTTCGATAAAGTTGGCAAGATGCTAATTGGCCTAAGGTGTTTTAGCTGAGTTGGATTTTTTGTTTTGGGCAAAGGTTTAATAAATGCTTCCTTCCAACAACCAGGAAAATAATTATTTAAAATACATTCATTAATAATATGTGTAACGTAAGGTAAAATAAAAGGGCAGCGTAATTTAATCATCTCTAAATTTATTCCATCACTACCATACCCTCTAGAATCTAATTTATTTATGATTTGTTCTACCTACGGTATCACATGTTACTGTGGTAAATTCAAATTTAGGATTGGAAGTATCGCAACCAACATCATACGCTGAAAAAAATCTGAGAGGTTAAATTATTTACAACAGGGACACTGTTAATAAACGAGTCATTAATTCTATTAACATCAGATATGGTCAGCGGTATTTCAGGTGGTGTCGACCTTCCGATTCCCATATATTCAAGGCATTTCCACACAGTCCTATTGTTACATGTAGTTATTAAATGATTAAAATAAGCCTTTTTTCGTTACTGATTGTATTTGTTGTAAAATTACGCAACTGTTTGTAACAGTTCCAATGACGTAACAATTTAGTTTTTTTTCTATTTAGCTTTTGCTTTATTAATAGTGAGATAAATAGTTTTATATTATTTGTGATTCAAGGTGCAAATGCAATATTCGTTTTAAACCGTCCTGAACGTAATGGCGCATGTATATCAAATATATGTGATAGTGCAACTTTTGATTGATATCATCCATACGTAACATTATTTTAAACGGTACAGTTCTTAATCTTCTTGGAAAGGATTCAGGTTTATTTCAGAGAATTTCCTATATTTTTTCGTAGTCTGCTTTTGATTGAGCAAGGTGATTGAAATACTACAGTAAATTAAATCATGATCCGATAAATTACACGGAATTACGCCACTTTCAGTAATGATTGATGTTTCAGAAACCAAAACCAGATCTATAAGTGAGGCGGATGTATTTGTTAATCTAGTGGGCTCATTAATTAGTTGCGTTAATCCTAAAGACTGCAACATTGACTTCAATGCGACAACACTTGGAGTGTCTACTAAAAGACAGTCAATGTTAAAATCTCCAAGACATCAGTTATGGGCAAACAATACGAAAAGGAATCTTCAATTTCATTCAGAAAAGCTTTATAGTCAAAATCCGGAGGCTTATAAACTGTACCTATTGCTATTTGTTGTGTAGATATATTAAGTAGAAACCAAATTTGCTCAATATCACTTTTGTTGACTTCAATTAAGGAATAATTAATGGTGTTCCGTATATATGCACCTACACCCCCACCTCTGCCATTATGACCTTTTCGCAGAAATACATATCCATCTATATTTAAAACAGAATCAACTATATTCGGATTTAGCCATGTTTCGGAAATTGACAATACATCAATTTCGTACATTTGCAATATTGTCCTTATATCTGTCAATTTTGGAAGCAAAGAACGAACATTTAAATGAACTATTTTTACCATAACTGTTGTGAGATTAGTGAATAGAATTAATTGTAACAACTATGTTTGAAAAACAGACATAAACATTTTGAATTATTAAAACTATGTTAAAATATTATTAATTTTATTAAATACATAAATAAAAGTTAACTCAGTAGGATTTGAACCTGACTGTACTTTGAGTATCGCAACCATCTGCGCCATCGAGATTCAAGCCCCAATCGATGGCGCAGATGGTTAGTGGTACTCTAGCAAAGTACAGGTCGTACGTTCAAATCCTACTCGAGGTAAACTTTATTTATGTATTTAATAAAATTAATAATAATTTTTAATTACATATTTACCTTTGAACTTATTCGTTCATAACAATTAATTAAGTGTTAATCTTTTGTTGTAAAGGAATAATTAATATCTATTTAACGCTACTGCTTATAAATCAGAAACTTTAAGGCTTTAAGTAAGATATACCTACAAAGTTATACAAATGAATAATATTTAGCTACTAGCGAAGGCGATGATAAATTACTGTCAATAACAATCCATGTATAATCAGTAAACGTATACACAACACGCGCGCTCCAGGTTCAACAATAAAATATTAGTGCTGCAGTATAATCACAGAATAAATAAACAAGAAAACGGATATATGTATGATACGATAACTGTAAACACAGTGATTACACCAAATCTCTCTTTTAAAATAAATGTACATATTTAAAAATGTATTTTTAAGTAAATATAGCTATTTCAACTAAATAAATCAAAATATAATAAGTAAAGAAAAAAGTATAGTTCCTTTCAAAGTTTTCAATCAGTATGGACTAATCAGTTTTCTTTAAGGCTTATTTCGCACCATATCAAAAGGTTTTGTTAACAATTCTCCTTTATGACTCAACGGATTTCATTCATATTTGCACGGTATATAAAAACCAAGTACCGGAAGGGATTGATGGCATTATTTTTACAAAAAATGGTTTAAATAAAAAGTTTACAATTTTTTTTTGTAAAAAAAAATTTTCCCAACCATCAGTCCATTAAATGATTTTTTTTTTGTAATTTTTTTGTAAATAACTTAATTATATATTGTTAATAATAACCTAAAAAAATTAACAAAATGATGTTAGTAAAATTCAAACTGTCCACGGAAAGTATACCGTGAAACGTGTTACAGAGAGAACGGACTGGAGCTTATGACTCCGCTCTCGACTTCTCGGAACGTGCACTTTTAGAAACTACCGGAAGTCGCGAATGTTTTAAGTAGTATTAGTATTGTTCTGAAGACAGAAGAATAAGTGTATGAGATATTCGAAATTGGTGACGAGTTATTTATTGTAAATAGTGTTCAGTGCTTATACTTACATACTATTTTTGTAATTGCATAAAGACATGCCACTTACAAAAAGGGACATACAAGAGGAATGAGTGTTCGAAAAAGAGCAACTAGGTAAGAACAAACGTATTTATATAAAAAAAATATCAGTAATAATCAGACACACTGAGATTGTAGAATGGTGACTTATGCATCGTTGCCGGTGTTTCTCATGCTGGCAAGTGCTAGGATCAATCACATTCATGTCCGCCCGCAGCGCGCGGTACTTGAAATGCATTAAATTTTGGTACGTAACAAATTATTTTACACAAAGGTACCAAATAGGATAAGGTCGGTTATAAAAATTTGTTATTTACTGTAAGTACCTGTATTTATCTCAACATTTTTATGCATAATAATAAAATAATAAACAAAGAATAAAAAATTCTAAAAAATATTGCGGAAAAAATATTACAAAATTTATTATAGGTAAAGTTCCCATGTTAGTTGTATTCTTTCATTCTTTTTTAACATTTATGGTTTTTAAGAAAAAAAAATTTTATGCATGCAACTGTATCTTTTAAAACGGGCCGATTGCGACTTTGGCATCCGGTTTCGCAGAGCGCGTCGTTATCCTATTTGAAATACACTGTCTATGCTTCGCCATTCTGCAATCTCAGTGTGTCTTCCACTATACAAGAAAAATGTATTGTCCTATGTTTGTGTCCAGTAATTTGAAAAAAATTCAAAAACATGAATTCCCGTCGTCGAATCCTGCAAGTAATGAGAATAATGTTGCAAACGCAGAAGGGTACGTTAAAAGAAACTCTTTAATTGTTTAGAGTACTCATCTAATATCTTTTTAGTTCTTTAGTTAAATCACAAAGTTTGTTAACTGAACAGCCAAATTTAGAAGCAGTTGCTCTTTCAACATCAAGACAGTAAGTGTAACTACTAGTCGTACTAAGAAATACAAACAATTAACTGCTCTTTTATTCTAGATTTAATGACGTGGAGTTACTTGTAGAACCCATGTTAGATTCGGGTCAAAATAATAAAGAAACAAAACCAAGCGGAAGAAGAATTATTGACATCGAATACTTTTTCAAAGAAATGCAATGTAATAATCACTCCCCCTTTTAGCTGTCATTTATCTGATATGGAATTCTCTGCTGAAAGACGAGAAGGGCTTATTAGCAATTTTACTTTGATCTGTAAAATGTGTAATTTAAGTAAGACAATTGCTACAGAAAGTCCAGACTTGACAACAACCAGCATGAATATAAATTCAGCTGTTGTTTTGGCAGTTATTTCAACTGGTCGTGGACATTCTGAAATGACACAAGAACAGTAGTCTTACAGGTATGCCAACATTGTATTGTTTCAGTAAAATTTAAAATTATTCGCAGACAATATAGTAAACATCATCGAACAGTGGCTCAAAGGTTATACGACTCATTGTGGGACAATATCATACAAGCCGGCCGAGAAGAGCTAGAACCAGCTCAACAAGTTGGAGATGTTGACGCAGATGGTAATGGACTCATTACAGTTATTGCTGACGGTGCGTGATCCAAAAGGTCGTATAAAGTCAATTATGATGCCCCATCTGGTGTCGTAAATAATCACTGAAACGAATTTATGGTTTCTTAATAATATTGGTCTAGGCTTGTACTGTTGGTGCCAAGACTGGAAAAATACTGTTTTTGGCTACTCGAAACAAGTACTGTTCCATATGTTCTCATGCTGAATCTAAAAATGAAGCAGCACCTGAACATGTATGCTTCAAAAATTGGAATGGCTCGTCAACATCGATGGAAACTGGCATCATCCTGGAAGGGTTTAAAAAGAACACAGAAATGCATCGGCTAAAATACATTAGGTTGGTAGGTGATGGTGACAGCAGCGTCTACAAAAAACTGCCTGAAGCAAAGCCGTATGGATTTAGGTTGATGGTGAAAAAAATAGAGTGCACCAATCATTTATTGCGTAACTATTGTTCGAGGTTGAGAGATATCACAACGAAGAAAGTTAGCAGCACAAGTAAACATGTATCTGTACAATTGAGAAAAATGTTGTTTACGAGAATAGAAAGATTGAGAAGAGGTATAAAGAGTTCATTATTATACAACAGGAAACGTATTATATCGCTAAACGAACAAATTAGCATGTTATCCAAAGATATTACAAATTGCCGTTTCATGTTTTCGGTTGTCATGACAATTGTCAAGAATATTTTTGTACAGGAGCAAAGGATGGTGAAAAAAATTATATTCCTGACATGAAACTATGGATGATATACTGTCTTGCGGATCTCGACTTGTACAAAATTCTCACAGTTTAATATTGAACATGAACAATAATGCAGCGGAAACTAACAATTCCATTGTGGCAAAATGTTTAGGTGGAAAAAGAATAAACTTCTCGCTAAAAAACAGCTACGACGTTACATGCCAAGCCGCGGCTCTCTCATATAATAAGAAAGAGCGATATTACTCAGACATACACAAAAGTATAGCTAAAAAAAGAGCCGGCAAATACACAAAAGAGTATATTAGAGAATTCCGCGTAATGCGGGAATATCGCAATTCCCGCAAACAGTTACTTAGAACAGTCCCAAAAAGAAACCGAAATTCTTAGCACCGGCTGATTACGATTATGGGGTTCAAGAACTTGACACAGAAGATGTCGCTATAACGTCAGAAGAAAACAAAAACAATTTCCTAGACTGCATCTCTAAAAGGGAAGAGATAAAAAAGCTAGAAGAAAATACAAGAGAGCAAAGTCACAATTCATTATGGAAAACAGAAAGATGCTACAGACTCACAGCTTTGGACAAGTGTGTAAGAGACGGGTAACAACTGATCCAAAGAAAATGGCCAACAGAATTTTAAACGTCAGTGTTATATATTCAAAAGCAATTCTGTGGGGAAAAGATCATGAATTGCCATAAATGAATTTGAACAACGATACAAACAAAAAGTTCGAGAGTGTGGACTTTTCGTGTATGAGGATTGTTCTTATTTAGAATCAAGTCCAGGAGGCGATAAAAGTATCGCCGAAATAAAATGTCCATATGCTGCCTCAAAATTAAATACATGAAACTGGAAAATGGAGTATATTTTCTAAACAAGACACACAATTACTACTATCAAGTCCAGGGTCAACTAGGAATAGGAAATTTTCGGTATTGCTGTTTTGTAGTGTGGACTCCTTTTGGCATGATTGTTGACAAGGTACTTATTTGCTTTGGGAATATTCCGTATAATAGTGCGGTCTGAATGGAACAACGTACAAATATAAATTTTTTTGGTGTTTTATGAAGGATCGTTTCACGATTTTTCCTTATAGGCAATTTTTATTATTATTTTTTGTTCACCGAAGAATTTACTTTCATTGTGGGCAACATCGAGTAAAAATTTACTTAATTTTTTACAAACCTACTGGATAATTTAGTTTCTATACAGGGTGTCCGGACATAATGTGGCCAAACTTTACCAGCATATAGTACTCTCAGAATCAAGAAATAAGTTAACATAGCTCGCCAAACTCTGCCACTGGTTTGGAGATTTTCAAATTGTAATCAGTCTATTATAGAGGTCAATTAGATAAAACGTTATGATGAATTACTAATTTTTTAATACCCCGTTCTGAAGCTATTAAAAAAAGTGCTATTTCTTTTCAAAACTTTAACACTCGGTATACAGAAAACGACGCGTTTGCCGACCCGACTATTTATTTAAAGTTACGATTTTCTGTAAAATATCAGTAATTATTTATATATATATATATATATATATATATATATATATATATATATATATTTCCGGACACTCTGTATTTTCAGATTTTCATCCGACCATACTGTGTATAATTCCCAATGGGTTATTTTGTACCATTATTTTATATTTCCAGATAGAACGCGATGAGGAATTTTGGGATAATATGGTGCCAAAATTGTCTAATTTTTATTTAGAAGTCATGTTACCGGAAATTTAAAAAAATAAATAATGTTTATATTTTTACTAGTTTTCTCAATAAATGAACACAAACCACTTGCCCGCTTGCTGGTCCATGTTATATGTTAATACTACGCAGTATTAAAAGCTAATCATCATACAAGTCTGAAGAGGAAACAAGGTTCTGGTCGACCCAAATAGTTAAGTAACGCTGAACTTTGAGATGTTGTTGAACCAAATCCATCGACAAGTACCCGTAAGTTGTCATTCCAAAGAAACCGTAAGGCGCCGTTTGCATCAACTTGGAAAAGCCAATAGACGCTGTAGAGAAGTTACTCATGACTTAACGCCAGGAATGGCAGGAAAAGTTCAGGTTTGTGATCAACTGCTTTCCAATCCTTGGGATGAACGTTTCTTTAAACGGATCGTTACTTGCGATGAAAAGTGGATTTACTTCAATAATCCTAGCACAGAAAATCAGTGGATTACTGTTGGACAACATGCATTGCCGGTTCCCAAACGAGGAAGGTTTCAAAGGAAGGTTATGCTTTGTGTATGGTGGAATTTTGAGGGGCTATTCACTTTGAGTTGGTTTCTGATGGGCAAACGATCGATGCTAACCTTTACAGTCAACAGTTGGATAGGATGCATGATGCTCTAAGTCGGCGTTACCCTGGATTGGTAAACAGAGGATGGGCAATTCTACAACAAGACAACGCCAGACCTCATACTGCAGCTGAAGCTCAACAAAAAATTAGGGAATTGAATTTGGAGCTTCTTCCTTATCCAGCTTATAGCCCGAACCTTGCGACTTCCGATTACACTTATTCCGATCGATGACGCACTTCCTTCGTGGACGGCATTTTACAAGCGTTGAGGAAGTTGAAGCTGATTGCCAGAATTCTTTAATTCCAAAGATGCTACGTGGTAGCGTAGTGGCATTGAAGATCTTGCAGAAAGTTGCCGAAAGATATTACTTTACAATGGTTTCTATTTTAGTGAATAAAAGTTTTCATTTGTCATTTTATCATTAAACAAAGTTTTTCATAAAAAAAATCATTTTTTATAGGCCATCCTAATAAAAATCGAATTGCAAGTAATTTATTCAAGGAGCAACTTAGAACGATGGTTAGAACATACTTTCATACTTGATTAAAAACTGTTTAATAATTATTAAATAGTACTATGACTCATTATAATTGATTAATATGTAAAAAATAATTGGCGCTTAAACGCGACTTTCCTTAACATTAACCGTTGTAACAATTTAAGCTTTTAATCTAGAATTCTGATTTTTGCATACATATACCTGAAATTGAGCGCTTCTAATAGCAATTCAGGAATTCTGAAAATGTTTACAGTTTTTTTTAAATAAAGTTAAAAAAATAAAATTATCAAAATCGTGCATCCAAAACTTCACCGTGCGGCCAGCTATGTGAATTATTGAAAATTTCTATCGAGTCAAATGTAGCCAGAAAACGTAGAAAGTTAACAAAAAAAAATTAAGTCGTTAACTTCAATAGTTAGTCGCTGTTGTCAAGAACGCCACTAGACGCTCTCGGCACCATACCTTTCTAGAAATCATGTGCGTCAGCCTTATATTTAGAAATCAAATAAGAATATCTATAAATGTAGAGTAGCGGTGCTTTCCCTAAAGATTACAAAACCTCATTTTGTAAAATGTAATTTTTGAAATCGAAAACAACCAATTTAGTAAATATGGTAATTAATTAAAATAAACTTGTCCAAAACATGTCGAAGCATCGACGTTATATATTCAATAATTCACATAGCTCGCCGCATGGTGAAGTTTTGGATGCACGATTTTGATAATTTTATCTTTTCAACTTTATTTTAAAAAAACTGTAAACATTTTCAAAATTCCTGAATTGCTATTATAAGAGCTCATATTTCAGGTATATGTGTGCAAAAAATCAGAATTTGAGATTAAATGCTTAAATTGTTACAATGGTTAATTTCAAGAAAAACGCAGTTTTCCTAACTCGACCTCAGTCTCAATAAATGAACACAAACCACTAGCCGGCTTTTTTGCTGGTCCACGTGGACATGATTGAGAAGTATCAACAGCTAACCGGATTTTGAGCGCAAATCACATGCATCCTCATCGTCAATTCGAAATAAACACAATTGTGGGTCTTTTTACATGAAAATGAACACACAAATAGAAGCTTCGTGGTTAACATTTCAAGACCCCTCGCTACTTATTTCGTTATAGTAACACAACAAATATGTCGCAAATTTAGACCTTTTTATTATAAACCTTAACAACTTGGCGATAAGGGACAATTTCTAGATGTCAAAATATCAGTTGTCCAAAATTTTGAATTTCCCAAAAAATGACGTCACACTAATGGGGTGTATTACTAACACAAAACAATGTTTTGACTCCCGAATACCAAGCAGATCGTGTTACCACAATTTTACAGAATTTGATGCTCGGACAATTATGGTATAGTCTGTAAAAATAAAGATTTTCTATTTCGGCTTAGCGCTTTATTACTCCGAGACATTGGGAATATACAGCCGTTTCTTTCTAACGTTTGGGTTTCAATAGAAACGTACGCGACTTTAGTGAAAGCGTAAATTACCTGCTCAATGGCTTAAGACCGCTCGCGAGAGTAAACACAATGGAATTTTAATTCTATTCCAAAAGTTATAAAACGTTTTGAACGATTTTTAATTTTAACTATGTTGCAAAGTTTTTTTTGTGTGTGGATGCAGAGGTTTATTACTTAATATAATTCATTTATTTTGAAATGTGCAACAACGAAATCATTAATTGGTAATTAAAAAGGAATTGATATGCATAAACCAGTTTTTATTGTTTACTAACATCTCGATCAAAGTATTCATACACATTCACAATAAGTTGTTTGCACATTTTATTAAAACAGCTTCCGGGCATCGTTATTAGGTTTCAATAAGAACACGTTGCCTTATCACAGCAAAAGGTATAATTAGTAGAAAGTGATGAAAGTGGTAATCAATTCCTCATTATTTAATTTATTATAATAGGTAGCTATTTGCGTATTTAGACCCCAAAATAATACATTGCCTCAAAATCTTTTTAAAAAACGAACTTCGAATACCGCCGCAACGAAAGTATAAAAAGAATCTGGCCTTATCGAAAAGATAAAATTTGATAATTTCGAAATGTAATATCTGGAAAAGTATTTGAGATACCGGAATATTGAATTCAGTACCGAACTGAGTTCGTTGAAAACGTTTGGTAACTTCTAGAATAGGATTACATTTCCATTGTCGCGAGAAAGAAACGGCTGTATATTTCCAATGTCTCAGAGTAATAAAGCGCTAACCCGAAATAAAAAATCTTTATTTTTACAGACTATACCAAAGTCTCTCTCGAATTAGTAACTTCAAAGATATGGAAGTTTGAAAATGATTGTTTATTGTTATTGCAAGAACACATGCTGACAGGGAGGCTGTGCTAGTACATAATAAAAAGGAAAGTAACATTACGGAATTTTTTGTTTCGCGAATTTCGACACCAATGTCTCTTACAAATTAGTTGCTCCAAAGATATGCAAGTTTCCAATTTGAGCTTATTATTTATTGTAAAAAAAAACGGAATAAAAAATAAATAAAAGAGGCAGGGATTGAAAGAGTGACTGCAAGTGCGTTCACAAAAGTTAAGTATCAATACAGAACTTGTTGCTCAACCAATTACGGTACTAATACTAACATCTCTTATGAATTAGTTTTTCCAAAAATATGTAGGTTTCAAATTTGTTGCTTATTGTGTATTGTAAAAAAACGGGTTGAAGCAGTACCTGTGCTAATGAGCGGTCAAGGGTATCAAATTACTGAATTTGATGCTCGGTCAATTGCGGTACCAACATCTCTCTCGAGTTAGTTACTTCAAAGATATGGAATGTTACTGCTAGCGAATCCATTAAACATAAAAATTAAAGAAATAAAAATACTTGATGTACAACAGGGTTCAATATCCCTTTAAATATGGCGCTTGTGCATGGAGTTCGTTTTCTTTAAAATCACGTACATAATTTCAAAATGGGAAGGGGATGCAATTTTAAATAGTGTTTTTATCATTAATTTTAATCAAAGTACACACTACTCTTTCAAAATTATGAAAAAACCTGCATCACCTTTAGAATTAATTAATAAACTACGAAACATAAAATTACCACTACATAATAAATTTGTAAGTTTTGATGTTACTACTAAATTTTTTATAAAATATCTGCTTAATAATAATAATGCTGAATTAGTTACAGCAATGTAGTTAATTCAATTATTTGTCATTCGTAACATCAGGTGCAAGCCAATCTGCAATAAAGACACAAATTTTAAATACCAACAGTGACTTCAGTGTGTATACGTCCACATCAGACAGCAAATAATCTTTAAAAAACCCGGAAAAAGAAAACACCACCAACACGTTGAACTACTCCAATCCACTCCAAAAAACATGCGTATAGTCATAACATTGCTTGCAGGTTATGTACCTAAATAAAATACAATACTTATTTCGAATTTCATCGAAGAACGGATACTGTTGTAATTCGATGGTGCGAGTGATTCTATGGATCATAAATATTGAACTTAATATTGCCTATCCTGATCATTCATAAATTACATCAATGTAATGAAACCACTTTACCTTTTAAATCTGGATCTGTTTCCCAAATCGTTGTGTACTTTTGGCTATATTTCTTTTTGCCTTTAGGCATAATTAACAAATTGCTTGTCGACACAGTAGCGCAATAGCAAAATTAAATTAAACAAGTAAATAGCAACCAACAAAGTAACCACAGTCACCACAGAGTAGTTGTTTAATATAAAAAGTCCCTAAAAATACCCCTAAAAATATAAAGCTCTTAAAAAATCCCACCACACTTATTTACCCCTTGAATTTGGGGAGAAAACCAATCACCAATTCACCATCTGTTGAATAAAAATTCAACTCATACGTGCCGCAAAGCCCATAGATTCTAGACGCATAAAATATAGACTAACTTACCACGTAAGTCCTAACTTATTTTAAACCGATAAGCAGTCACCAAGACCGTGACCCTCCCTGAGATTTTGATGTATGTTTAAAATCTACGTTCATATTGGCAACTTAAGTGCATTTCGTGTAGCGTTAATTGCATAAATAAATTATTTCAAATATTATACGTCTGCACATCCCTTTCCGCGGTTCGAGTCATTTTCGGTCATTGCGCAGGGTTACTCTGAGCGTCCTTCATTCATTGCTTGAAATGCGTGTTTAAGTAGAAGCCATTTTCGCTTTGTTTAAATTTTTTATTAAAAGTGCCACATTTATATGGTGAGTTATTAAAATTATTATACCGAAATTTGAGACATTTACATTTCAGGCAATTTTACTTATACTCTTACCACTTATTTTTGCTTTGGGTTTAAATTTATTTTAACGTTGACTTTGCAAGATGATGCAATAGCTTTTACTACTACGAGGTGGGATTTCCATTACCTAATTTTACTTTGAATCCTGCAAAATCAATTCAGTTTGGAGATTTAAAGAAATTTCTATATATTTGGAATTACCAGCATATCAATCTGATGTGCACTTCAACTTCCATTAAAATTGCGCAATAAATTTAAAGTGATAAATCGACAGCATTTCCTTATCTGCTGAAGTTCCAGTGACACACAAAAAGTAAAAGAAATTACTCCAAGTATTTCATATTGTTAATTAATTTACATTATAGTTTAAGGTAGTTAATTAAGAATCACTAACATTAGTTTTTAAGAGATCATCCTTATAATCAAATAAGTATCGTAATAAAACTACTTGTCATAATTTTTTTATTTGTTATTTTCATGAGTTTTTTGTGACTTTTCTATTTTTAAGGTTTATTTGTTCCTTAAAAACAAATTGGCGTCCGAGATTACATTATTTATTTTCAGGTTTGAAGCAACACCTTTTTTTGTAAAGCGAAAATATCTAAGCAATTCTATTTTTGTTAATAAGCAAATCAAATGTTATTGAACCTGGACCTATTAATCTACCGATGAGCAAAGTGGCATAAAATCTTCTAGTTATCCATTATTTTCCATAGCTAATTATAGCTCTGGACTAGAAGTATTAATCATTAAGTGGGTGAATTATTCATACGACACCCCTTAAGATTACAATATCTGTACGTTTTTCTGCACAATAATTAATACCGGATAAACAAAAATACGATTTATTAAAAAGTGCCCACGAATCTTGTGAAAGATTAAAATAATCATTTATGATTAAATTTAGTTGAATACAGCGTATTATTGTCTTTTATGCTTTACTTTCAACGTAGAAAAAATTTTCCTATTTAAAAAAATCATCTAACATGTTAAACATTATTTTTCAGCGTGAAATGTCTTGCAACAGCCGCTCTTAATACAAAGAGTAACATCGAACTTCTCACAAGTCCACCTAATTCTGCTGTTACATACGTTGCATTGTAGCTGATTCGACATTTTCATCGGGAAATGGCCTGTGGGGTCGCACCTGAAGTTGATCTTATTTGAATGGCCTTATTGTATGATCGTAAGTAATGCCGAGTAACATTTCGTTAAAATAATAGTAAATCCATAGGGTCCTGTGGGAAAGCGACTTGATATAGTCTCCATGCGTTTACAACAGTGACACGTACCACGTGGGTGAAAAGAACCCACCACCACTTTTTGCCAATCATACAATTTGGTAATTGTTGACCGATTGATCTAAAAGATCCACCCCACCCATGAACGAATTGTAGGTATTGAAAGGCTTCGGTTGGGAACTGATATTTTTCCTTTTTCTTTGACGACCACCTTTCTACTTGTGACATTGGTTCTATGGCGTCATAATTGGTAGCCATCCTAACAACACCATTGTCATGCCATCGCACGAAACGGAGAGTTTTCTTTATCGTAACGATAATCAAAATTACAACGGTCATCTGGCCAAAAGGAAGAATGGGACATTTTTTAGTACCGTTCTCTTCCACAGTTCCGGTAGCTTTTATACCTCCCTCCCTCTTGCTAGCTTTTAGAGATACGTAACATCCAATATTTATAACCAAATCGTATTGGTTTACACTTGATGAACTACTTCTCAAGATAATATTCAAAACATCGAACCATCGCTTCATCAATAGACAAACATTTGTGAAACATTCAGAACTCTTGGAACATTTTATCCAGTAAGTTCATCAATGGTCATACTTGAAACATTTTATCATTTCTGTCAATCTCGGTGTTATTTGCTAAAGTGTATATATTTTTTATCTCCTCGAACCTTTTTCTACTAATATAGTTTAAGATCAATGGAGCATTCACGTCTTCATCCAAACACCAATATAAACGCGCACAAAAAAGAAGAACACCTACAAAAATCTTGATTCTGTGATTATTGCAGGCTTTAGTATATTTATTCGTTTGTACTATTATAAGATTGACAACATGTTCGTCATACAGTAGTACTCTACTCCACTTGGACTGACCTACTTTTGCTTTCATTGATAGTGTAGTACGAATCTTAAACAGAGGCACGTTTTCATTACGATATGTTTACGAAGAAAATAAAAATTTTACTCTGAAAGAAGAATTTTTTAGATTCGTGAAATCAGATTAACTAAACACTGATAGTATAGCTTCTTCTATTTTGGGATTTTTAGAAAAATCAGGTCTAAATATTGATAAACTTGTAGGGCAAGGTTATGATGGATGCTCAACAATGCCTGGTACAATTCACGGGGTTCAAATCATACAAGTTAAGTATAAAAAATTATTTTATTTTCATTATGCCTCCCACAGGTTATATTTAGTAATAAACGACATCATTAAAATTACTGAAATTCGGAATATCATGGACATAATAGCATTTCTTAGAGAGAGTACTTTAAGATGGAATCTAATTCCCAATATAC
The DNA here is from genome assembly GCA_036346205.1 of Vesta saturnalis. Lineage (NCBI taxonomy): Eukaryota > Metazoa > Arthropoda > Insecta > Coleoptera > Lampyridae > Vesta > Vesta saturnalis. Next base: position 4,219,057 of record JARFJB010000793.1, read on the forward strand.
TCAGTTATGGGCTGCCAGAAATTCTTTTACTTTTATTATTTCTGGCAAGTAAATATTCAAATATTTTGCAAATACACTACAAGGTGTACCAATAAATTTTGTTGATGTTCACCACAACATAAATTTAATTACTAACACTTGTGAAGAACATCCCTTAAAAGTTAATACATCTTTCGCAGACATTTTTCTAATGCATTATCTAGTTGTGAGGCTCTCAACAAAGAGGTCTGTAAACCACGGATTTGCGGTTGACAAACTCATAAATCTAATTATGAATCCGACGCAGCTGAAGATTATTTTAAAAAATCTATATTTACCCCACATTTAGATCATTTGATTCTTCTCTTAAAAACGAGGTTTTCAAAAGAACAAGAAGCAGTCTCTTCTTTGTTTAATATTTTGCCAAAAGAATATAGTCTTTCGCAGTTAAAGTTGGAAATCTGTACAATAATGAGAATTTGTAAATCCAGTTAAATACTTGGGGAGAGTATTTATTTCAATCTCAAATGACCGAACAAATAGCAATTGAAGATCTTATTGGACCCCGTACATTTTTCCTGTCATTAAAGATGGCTGTACACTTCTATGGAGGACTTACGTGGTAATCACACATTGGCGCGGGTTGCTTAAATTTCCAATTTTCAAAATCCAATATTAAGTAATGAACAATCATACAATTTTGATTAAAATACATAATTATAAATCTTACCTATCGTTGAAAAGATGGCCGCTTTTAGAAAAAGGACAACGAAGATTATGTCAATCATACAAAATAATATCATTACTGGACCTACCGCATAAAATAACAATGAACACAATTAAAATAGTTTTCTCAATAGTTACCCGACAAAAGAATAATACTCCACAATGAAGCAGAAAAAGGGAACACTCCCACAACTAACTCTGGGTCAAATAAAACAATCAATGATAGTTGTGATATTATCGATGATCAAATAGAAAGTAGGATACTGCAGGTTCTCTTAATTTTGAAGTTAATTCTTGCGATATAGCAACCCTAGAAGTATTCACAGAAGATGGGATACTACTTGACAATAATCAGCAAACTCGAGAAAGCTATTTAAACTATCTTAACACATTACCTAATGATTTTTTATTCGAATCTGCAATCAATTACACCATAGACCTAAAATATAATAATGAAGTAACATTAGTACCCAAGTTTAATGCAAATGAGTGAAATTGTACAAACTGTGATTTAACAGCAATCCCATAATTTAGATGAAATATATCTAGAACATGAAAATATTACTGGAAAAGACTCCGAAGAAAACATTTTCAATCAAGACAATAATGCTTACTTACAAGTAAACGGCATAGATACAGGAAAAAATAATACAATGTATTTAGAAATCACAAAATATAGAAGCAGGTGTGAATAGTTCCCACGAAGAAGAAAATACGTCAGAAGAAAAGGTTTGAAAAAGGAATAAAAGATAATAGGTAAACAATAAAAACTGGACTGACAATAAGAAGAAGCAGAAGTGTGAAATGGGGAAGAGTTACTTTGGGAAAAAGAAGGTTGATGGTAAGTGGACATACAGCATTAGAAGGAAAAAAAAGGAAGCTTCAATCAACTTGTAACTGTAAATTATCAGTAAAAATCTCGTCTTTGAATAGTCAATCATTTTCTGAGTTAGAGGGAATGAACATTTTCATTCGCTTATGGCCTGAGAGACAAGTGTATGTCTCGTTTTTGGTGAATTTGAAGAAAATAATCAGACCGCTCAGATTGGCTCAAGAAACACACTGAAGCAGGTAATATGAATAACGACACTAAAATGAAAAAAACGGACAACGTTAAATCGGATACATATGGAAATCTTAAGAGAATTTAAGACATTTTTTAAGGGTTTGGCTAAAATGGAGTCACATTATTGCCGCTCATTAACTACCAAGTTGTATTTAGAATCTAATTGGCGCCCAAAATCGGCTATTTATAAATCCTACAAACAATGGTGCAACGAGAAGTCCGCCGTTTTAGGCTCAATTGCTCGTTTTGCCATATTTAAATCAAAAAAAGATGAGTGCGATAACTGTGTCACTTACCGAACAGGAAATATATAGAGGTGTACGAAGTTCATCAGCTAAAGAAAACAGAGGCAAGGGAGGAAAAAATCAAAGTAAAGAGTCACACTACAACAAAGTATTTTGCATGGATTTACGTAAATATTACGAACGTGTGTCAGTGACCAATGTGGATACATATTAAGGATTAATAAGAATAAATCAACCCCATTGGATACCACATTATACCGGATAAAGGACTGCGGAATCTATTTATGTAAGAATAAGATTTTTGAATGGTCGAAGGTAGAGGTGTCATTATTTATATTGTAAGTTTCTTTTCAGTCAATAAGGATAATCACTCTACATTACCGTATTATATGTTTAGATCATAACATTTGGGGATTTTAATCTATAAGCAATATCTGTAAATATTTTTGATAAGATTGGTAATACAGATCTATTAATTAACTTATTCTTCTTTATTTGTTTAAATTGTGATTCCTTAGTTTAAATGTTAAAATAGAACCAATATTATTAGAGTTAATTGTTTCTTTGTGTGAAATTACATAAAGGATTACACCGTTTAAGAGTAATCAATCTTTTGATATTTTGGCTTAATGATTGATCCGAGAATTGTTTATTTTAGGTCAGATCGATTACAACATTTACTTATTTGGCATTCATTAAGTCATTAAATACATAATACCGATAAGATATTTATTAAGCAGACATTTCAGATTTGAATTATTACAATTCATTCATATTGGTGAATGTTTAAATACAATTTTACACAGAAAGTATTCAAATAATGTTTGATAGAAAATGTGATGCTTTTGTAGTTAAAAATTAATAAACCGAAATATTATTTTTCTAAATTTGGTGATATTTATTTATTTCATAATTTTTATGACAGTTATAAATATTAATCTATGAATATATAGGGTGCGACGACTCGTATGGTTCAAAATTTTATTAAGCTTTGGATAAATTTATTATTAAGGGTAATTGAACAAGATTTTCAACATTTAATCGACGTGCATTAAGTTTTCTGACACGAAATTTAACGTACTCTGTTAAAGTGTATAAACTTGCGTTTGTATGGTTTTATGGAGTAGGCTACAATTCTATCTTCCACAGTCAGGTAGAAATAATTTATCATCTTGCATAAGACTAATTATTTTAAAGGGAAAAAGAAAAAGCCACGTGTTTCATTCCCTCCTTCAGCCATAATCATGAATTCCCATCATACATACATGCATTACGAAATGTGCATGGTGGGATTAAGGATGGGCGTGGTCAGGATAGGATCAGAAGGAACGGAGTTAGGGTTTTGAGGGGGAAGATACTATCTCAGCATTCGCCTGAATAGCCGCACATGGTGTGCGTATACGCAGTGACAAAGCCGCTACATGTGTATGAGAAAACCCCCTGAAAAAACCTCATACAGGGTAGACCGTAACAGGAGTCGCATCCATTACCTCCCGAATGCTGTGCAGCTCGGTTAATTATTTTAGAAACATGTAAGATTGTAGTGGGGCCTAGAGACAATTTTTCCTGGATTGAATGTTGTTATTTGTTGATTTATGGTAAGTGTAAGGTGTTGGAACTAAATTTCAATCATTTTACGTCTTATATCAACCCCGACCATTTTCACTGGAGTTGGCTTGGAAACCCGCTTACCTCAGTAGGCCTGCACGACGCCTAGTTCGGTTTGATTGTGTAACAATAATCACGCCGAAATTATAGAAGTTAGGTATCGTTTCACAAAAAATACTTAGAAACAAGCGTAATTATCAAAATGCTATCATGTTTATCTTCTGCTTTTTTATTGTTTTATAGCTATTGCAACCTGAATGTAATTTTGAACAAACCCATAAATGTCAACGCAAGCGATAAGATAAGATGATGGGTGTATATTAAAATAAACATTTTATTAAGCAATTATTTTGTAAAAATATATATATATATATATATATATATATATATATATATATATATAATATATATATATATATATATATATATATATATATATATATATATATATATATATATATATAGCGCTTTAGCGTATACATTTTATAAGAAAGACTTTATATGTTAATTGTTCCTTTAATAATCAAATATTTATATGATAAATAACTGATATATTCTAAATAAGTGTAACTAAACATATGATAGAGTGTACTCGAACGTGGAAACACGGCTTTCTGATTGACCGGAATTTTCCAGACGGTGTGCGGATCGGCTAAAATTTTACCAATTCTTCTACAATTAGTCTGCTTCATATACAATAAACTGCACTGATATAGCACTATGTCATTTGTTATTAAGTTACAAGGGTACTTGTACGTAACACTTGAAACGCAAAACAAGTGCAGTGAAAAAAATAAAACGCACGATTTTAATAATGATTGGAAAAATCGTCCGAGTCATTACTCCAAGGCGGAAAAGTAGTTTTAAGGGAAATCAATCCATGTTCACTAGATCAGCCAAATAACTACTATTTGCAACAATTGTGTCTTTTAAAGTTTCCCATATACCGACAAAACACAGGAGACCGTTCAAAGATGGAACGGTAGTGAAATAAGCACTTACTGAAGCGGCGAATGTTTGCTGACTAGAAAAATAATAAACAGAAATTATATCTGCTTTCAAAGAGGTCCAGTTATCTCATTCAACTGTTACAAGACGTACCGAGATCACGAGCATAGATTTGGAAACCAAATTTAAAAACGATATTATGCCATGTACATACTTTTCTTTGCAGTCTAATCAGTTCACTGAAGCGTTGCTACCGTTTACAAATTAAAACAATACCACGGTTTTAGAACTAGCTTATATGCAGTGCGATAAGCAAGAGGTAAGTTCGATAAAAAGATTTCACTTATGTTGACAAACAAGTATTTTTCCATTAAATACATTGGAACAATTCTGCATTTTGAGCGCCTTTAAAATTAATAAAATATAATACAAAGATGCAAAAAAATCAAATGCATAAATTAGTCGAACATTTACCAAAAGAGATAGGCTCCCATAATCGGCACAAAAGGTTATATTCTTCATATAGAAATACTCACATAAATTCTACAGTTATTGTATACAAAAACGCATGTAGTTTCTCAAATATATAAATGTTAAAATAATTTTAAATTACAAATGGTCGAGGTTCGAATGCAAAAATGTAGAAAACGCAACTTCTCTAGGTTATCGTAACCAAAATTTCTGATTATGAATGTATTCAAGAATAAAAAATGTATTATCAGTTCAATCAAGCAAATTTACTTGAAATTACATACAAATAAGAATGAACATAACGCTTTAAATTTAGAAATCAGGTAAATCGACACACAAAATCCAGGTGAAGTTAATTTAGTTCGATATTAAAACAAATATAAGAATAAATTCAAGACTGGCAATTGAACGTTCTCAACTAAATCAAATCCTTTCCGTTAAAATGTCTTCAACTTATTTCAATCAAAGTATTTCCAACATATATAAATTAAATACATCAATTTACAAACGTTTCAATGAAGTAATTGAAATTCAAGTATCCACAATATCGATATCTAAAAAACAACCTGTAAAAATATAAATTAGAAGTCCATAATTTATGAGAGGGTAATAGAACTACCTGTAACGAGGTTGTTTGAAAAATTAATACTGACAACTGCCAAATAAAATGGGCGCCTTTAAAGGGTAACGTTGAAAGTAAACACAACACAAAAAAAAAACATTTTATACAATACCTTCGTCGACAACCCAAAAATAATGTAGAATATTTAATAACTGGAAACAAAAATCAATTTATCACTTTATATTGATTATTTATTGACGAAGATAAACCCGAAAAATAAAAAGCGCCAAACGTCCGCTTTAAACGAGCAAAACCAAGCATGGATTTATTTCCCTTCCAGCCGGTTATGGTACCAAAATAAAAATTTGACGATTGCATTAATATAAACGTTATATTGTATAATTAAATTACCATAAAAACTGTTCTTTTATAAAATTGTTAAGGAAGTCATTATGCGAAATGTAACAATGACTAATACTACTCAATTACCTATTTTCATTCGGATGGTATTTTCTGAGATGTCGCCTAAAGAACAACTGTTAACATTGGTCTGAAGGTATTTTACGTTTTTTTAAATTCTGTAAAACATTATGAACTACCGATTTACAACCCGTGTGCGTTACAACATATGGCGCCATTGATTAGCAAAGCACTAAATGCGAATGATGTTATGTACACGAAGCTTACAACGACGCCCTTTCTAAGTGCGAGTGGCCGGCTGACCACATTGATTTACTTCATATAGGTGTAAGGTGGCTGGTATGCCAAATAATTTTTTCTGGGATAAATTACAAGCTATTTAAATGCACAAAAATTAAACTTTCTATTTTTTTAATTATTTAATAAGATTTATTAAAAAAAAATTATCACTAGCAGTTACCATAATACGCTAGAAGTTTTTTGTCACTCAAACATTGCTCTTGAAGTTCGTATAATTCAATCGAATGGATTATCATAAACTATGAGATTATTTTATTTTGACGCACTAGGTATAATTAGTGTTGCGTTGTGCGTATGACGCATTTCTGATATTGTATGAAGATGTATTTGTACGAGAGAATTTTCTTTTCTTCAAGCATAATGTAGGTTTCGTGTGAGTAGTGACGCCACTGGAATTCGTAGTAAGGCAATGAATATTATGTAAAAGAAGATTTAGGTGTTGTGTAAAAAATTTAATCTAACAGAATTCAATTTGCATGAGAAATATTTTTTCAGTAAAACCCCTTTTGAGACGTTAATGAGTGCCATTGTGTGGCCTTTGTACTTTTAGGAATTTAAGTTTAAAATTTATATAAATGGGAAGCGACAGTTAATTAATGATATGTTGCTATTATATTACAGTGTAGAGGAAGAATATGTATGTATTTTTACTTGTTTAAATGAGTTAGGATTTCCCAAAGGATGTGTTTGTGTATGATTCATTGGCGGAGACAGAATATTAAAACGTTGACAAGTAAAGTGATTATACGTTGAGTTGAACGTAGTTTCCAAAAATTTATGTAGTGTTTAAACAAATTTGTAATAGACAGCAATCGTTATACTAAGAAAAGTATAGTGTATACGACCCACGCGATAGAAACAAACTATTAAAGTGATCCTTTATAACTAAGTAGAGATGTTAAATATTGTAAATTGAAGTCGACAGTATTGACTATTAATTATCCTGGTGTAAATAGATATTTGTTAACCACACTAAACCTATTAAGTTTATAAAAAATTAAGAATTTATACACAGTAAATATTATATTCCACGAACATTTGAGAAGGTAGCTAGTAAATAAATTGCCTAATTAATACAAGCGTTAAAGAACATGAGTGAAATAGAAACATATAAGTTAGCGCTTACAGGATGACGGCCCGTGTTGGCGTTAAGGGGCTTATTAGCGGGTACATGTATGAACAATCCCAAAGATTGATAAAGGAACAAACCATCATCAGCCAGAATACTTAATCTTAAAAAGGATTAGAAGAACTATAAGAAAGAATAATTTTAGATATTGTTGAATAGTAGACGACTGAATGTCCTATAAAGGTGCGAGTATTAGTATTGTAAATTTTGATTAAGTCATACGGACAATCAATTCCCATCACTACTTTTTTTGTATTTTTAGAATAACACGGTTGGGGAAACGTACATAAGATCATTTTCTTTCGTTTGTTGCTCATTGCAACAGTCATTTTACAATCAACATTGGGCAGTTGTATTAACAGAGTTAGTTATTTAACTTTTTCTTTTATTTCAACTATAATTGTCCTTACCCCACAATTTTATTGTGAAACTTAAAAGTAAAAATTCAGTTTATGTATTACAGATTAACAATGGTTCACTGAAACACCATTCAAGAGAATACATAATTCATAAAGGACGCACTGATCGTTACGTTTGTTTCAAATTTTAAGATAGGAGTTTTTGTGAAAAATTAATAAACTTAATCATTATTTTTCCAAATTGGGTGATATTTATTTCAGAATATTGATGACAATTATAAATATTAGTTCATATTTATACGAAGATAAATTCTAAAGTATACAGCAACGTCTTTCCACTTTAATTTATGAGTATACAGAGCGCGACCAATAAGTTTCTGGTAACTTATATATGTTTAAAAGCTTCCTTAAGCTTTGGACGATTATTGAGGACGAAATTTAACGTACATACACTTTTAAAGTGAAAATGTGTTGTACGAATTGGATGATTGGAATTGAGTTGTGTATTACTTCATCGAGTAGACTACAATTCTCTACCACAGTGAAATAGGATTAATTCAAGAATTCGCCTAGTAATACCCATTTGAGAGAAATTTTAGATTGTGGTGGCACCAAGAGACTATTTTGCATTATTGAATGTTATTTGTCGTTTCATGGTAAGTGTAAGGTGTTTCAGTTTAAATTTATGTCATTTTACGTCTTATCTCGAACATGCTCTCTCCACTGCAGTTAGCAAGGCAACACGCTTACCTTGGTAAGCCTTCTTGACGCTTGGTGCGGTTTGATCGTGTAACAAAACAAGCATTTCTTACTACATTAAATAATTTTTACAACCATGAGTGTTTTTACTTTTAATGATGTAGACGTAGCACCCCTATCTCCTCTCGACCCCATGGCCACCCACCAAACGGGAAGAAGAGTGTAAAGAAAATTAATTAACCTGAAGAGCCAATTTCGATGTCAAAAGCGTACAATGCCAGACTGCGAACCTCCCCATAGCAGTCTTGCCTCATACACCCCCCTCTCTAAAAGAGGCGAGGTGAGGAAGGGATATTTTATTTATTTTAGAATGCGCTTAGTAGCGAATGACTGACTGTATAGTAATGGTATAATGCCAGGAGACGTCTAGTGAGTCTTCCCTTACGATTACTACAATGTCCCTCCCCCAATAGCCCCATCTCAAACAAAATTAAAATTTGCGATTACTTTTTGTAATGTTGAGGAAACGATTGAGCCAATCGCTGCATTCATATCAATGAATTGATTTTCGGCTCATTAGTTACACGGCCGTCGCTTTAAATGCAGCAATGACAAATTAATGTAAATAAAACACACCTTAAGTCAAATCAATTTGACTGGTGTCAGTGATCGCTTGTGTAATATCACACACTTCACCTTCACATAGACTGAATGTGTATCGTTTATCACACTGTAAAACACAAATTGGTTCTTCCGTAACCTTCGAAAAATATTGGAAAATGATTCCGCTTAATAAAAAAAATCTTTAATATATTTAAAAACAGACGATCCTTATATGAACGACCGACACATGGACAATGCAATTTAGACCTTAACAGCTATTTGTATGATCATAATAAACATTTTTGTACTTCCGTTCACGTTAATTAAACATGTTCAGTTGCCTCAATGATAAGTATTTATGTAGATACTTGTCAATAACACTAATTATGTATATTTAACAAAAAATATTGCTAAAATTATATTTTTTTAAATATTTGTTCAGGTAAATTATTTACTTTATTTATGCACAACAGGCATGCTACATATGATGAAACTAACAAAATTTCGCTACGTTGCCAACATTTTATCCATAAAATTACTGAAATAGTGGGTGGAAATTTTAGTGCCAACGCAGCAAGAAATTCGACAATTCTTTACGGATTTTTGCATAAGCTCAAACCTGTGGGAGTATTAAAGGAAATCCAAACTGCATATGGAGAAAATGCGCTTGTGATTGTCTCAAAGTGATTTCGGAGATACCAGATTGTGGAGGACGACTCTCGTAAAAGCGCCCTCCGACCGATAACTTATGTGTGGTTCAAAAACTGAAAAAGGTCCGAAATTGGCCTAAGAACTGAGGATACTGAATGCACAAGGCCTAATTTAAAAACTGTCTCGTAATTCACAAATTAAAAATTTTGAGCTCGTTACTTTTGAGAGAAACTTCAATTTCTTTGTAGAAGCAAGGTTGTAAAGAGCCAGCGTCCTTTACCAAAAATTTTTCGAATTAATTATTTACTAATTATCCCGTGTTAATCTAATTTCACAGAAATCAACAAATAATTAATTATATAATCCCCTCCGACGTAGATTAAAAAAAACATCAAATGTTTTTACGTCAGAGATCACGCCAGTATATCAACCAATCACCGCATTATCATCCCTGCACAGAAAGCAACCCCGCCTATCGCGGATCCCATATAAAACCGCAAGACGCGCTACCGTACGCAATGCTTGTGTCTCGGGCCTTTGCCTCGACCGCTTGGTACTCGTGCGCGATCCTGTCCATACTCTACCTCCTGCTTGTGCGTGGGGCTATTGCACCGACCGCTTGCTCGTAGATACGTTCCGCCGACGCTACCGGATAAAGTGAATCTTTACCAGAAGCCTGATCGCTTACCGCGATAAATCCTGAAAAGCCTGTATAGAATCCTGACCGCTTAATGCGATTATCCATACCCAGACCACTCGCCTGCCGCTCTTATTCTCGTGGTGCACACCGTTGACCTGTCGATTGTAGCATTCGTTCGTCCTGAACCGTCGTGTATCTTTTGTCACGTTACTTCGCCGCCATCACCTGCAAATCAGCTTCATATAATCAAGCTGCTGGTTGATGCGTTCTGAGGTTAAAACGTGCACATTAAACAAATACTACACCATACACAAATCAGCCGATGTTACGATGGGCTTAGATCCCGGAGTCATCTTAAACAAATAGCACCTAATACACCGACCAACCGATGTTACAACGGGCTTAGATCCCGGAATCATCACAAACAATTATTACAAAATACACAACTCGGACGGTGTTACTACGGGCTTTAACGCCCGGAGTCATCTTTCACTTACTCCGCTGGGAAGAAAAGTTGTCGCCTTAATTCTACCAGCTTCCGGAGGATCCATTTATACAGCACACAACCACGCCTCACACAAGGTAATATAAATAAACCAGAAATGCCTACAACCGCCTATAACGCTAATTCCAGAAGCCGCTTCGGGGAGATCCGCCAGTTACATAAAAACAAAACGTTACGCGTTCCTGTCCGTACTTTACATATTTAATCGCCTCAAACGTAAATAAAAACCGATCGCAATTAGTAATCCAAACTTCAAAAATTTCCCCGGGATCATAAATTGTGTTTGTTCGGTAGGCCACTGACATTTAGTTCCCATAAGATTTCTATTGTAACGTGAAGCAAATGCGAGCGGCGGAGCTCTAGGTAAAACTCTACACGCGAAGCATAAGTGAATGGCGCTGTCAACTTAGCAAAAAGAGGTGCGAAGCACAGTTGCTTCATGTGGCGTCCAACGTGTTAACCATACCTCACTGGTGGCGCCAACTTTGGACAAACGGTAGAAACTTATTTGTACGCCAATAGTTTTAAGTGAACTAAGTCGATATTAATCTAGCCCCCCGACACTAACATTTGAAATTCCTGCCGAAAATTTTAGTTTTCGGAATACCAAAGTTTTCATAAATAGCGCTTCATTTAAATCTTTCTTTTCCAAAACCTCGAGAGAAAACTCAGTTTGTCTTTGCGAATTTCTCTACCTTCCTTAATAGATCTGCTTCTGAACTCGGTCGACTTAGACCTCAATATTTAATCTTACTAGAGAAACTGAAAAGAAACCGTTATTTTCAATAACCTCCCTGTGTAATTTGAAAGTAATAAGTGTCCTTTCTTGAAATTATATGTGGAACCACCGTACGTGCGTGAAATAGCGCTCTATTGAAGTCAGAAATACACCGAGATTTAACTTTTTCTGAAAAACTCAATCACAAGTCGGTGTTCATCCGACATATCTAAGTAGACCCTATGATCTTTTGCTTAGATATTCACTTCCACGAACATTATCTCTTTGAATAAGAATCTAGAAATAAATAATAATTCATCGAAATGTGGATAATACGTTTATTCATTAGTTTGTGAAGGATTAAAACAAGTTTCAAGCTTTGTCTGCAGGTATTACAACTTTAATTAGAGTACCTCTTACCAATCTCTTGATAAAAAAGAGGCCATTAAAACTGTATATTTCAAGAATGTACTATATTCATAGCACCGCATCTTTGCAATCCCGAAAATCCGCTACATCTTAAACACTTACCAAAATGGAAGACGCGATCCACACTTAAAGAAATGGATTTAAATATGAAACACGATACGAAAATACTCTCACATATCAAATTTGAGTAAGGACCTTGGTGTTTGAAAACGTTCCCTATCAGATTTCGTGATTTAGGAATTGAAAGATCTGTCGACTTGGTAATTACTGGTTCCTGCTTTCTTGGCATCAATATACGCCCTTCAGAAATGAATCAATTACATACAACCTGTTATTTGTGATGAAATTTCGGTCTCATATTATCGTGAGGCTTTATGGAAAAAAAAATTCCGGATGAAATATCATCTCTATATTTCAAGAAAATTTCATACAAGAATCAGTTAGAAAATATCAACCTAACGATTCATTTCGGTTTAGTACATATTTAACACGCGCACTCACTCGCACACAGACGTACACGCGCGCGCACGCTCGTTCGCATACACCCACACACGCACGCACCCACCCATACTTGTTCACTTCCTGGCAGATATCCTGAAACTATATCCTTAAAATTTATCCCTTAGTTAACCTATCTTTATAACCCATTTAATTATAAATCTTTTTTCAAATATCCTTTTTAAGTTTATATTTTGGAATAGTTTAAATCTTAAATTGAGATTTGTTAATTATCATGGGTTAGTTTAAAATTTTGATGAATTTTTTTCCTTTTTCCTAATAATTCATCACATCTAATATGTTTGTATCCGTCTTTTAATTAGCCTTACTTACCTTGTGTTTCTACATGTTCTTCCTTAAATTTTATTTTATTCCCGTATATTCTTGAATTAACTTATGTTTCATAAATTACGCCACTGTTGTACAAATCCCGTCATTACTTCAACATTGTTCGACAGTATTCCCGCTCGCATTTTAATCGGTCTTCTTCCTTATACTTTCATGCTTGCCTTTTTGCAATGGGTTTCAAAAATTAAAACATGATACCTTTTTTTGCAATTTTATGTAATATTCGTAAAATGTTTTAATACCGAGTTAAGTTCGAGGGGTATTTGTTGGTTAGTTGTATTTTCCAAATTTTGAGATTTAACCCCGCAGTTCGCTATCTATAGCAATGCGTCTTGAGTGTAACTCATCTTTACTTCTTGGGATACCGTCTATTGAAAAAAAGGAAAGGTCACGTATTTCATTCCCTCACCAAGGGGGAGGGCGGGCTGCTCGAGCTTTCCGAGCTCCTTCAGCCACAATCATGGATTCCCAGCATACATACATACATTACGTATATATGTATGGTGGGATTTAGAAACGGTGTGGTCAGGATAGGATCGGAAGGAACGGAGTTAGGGTTCTGAGGGGGGAAATACTCCCCAGCATTCACCTAAGCAGCCGCACATGGTGTGCATATACGCAGTGACCATGCCGCTACATGTGTATGAGGAAAACCCCCTGAAAATACCTCATACAAAGTAGACGGTAACGGGAATCGAACCCATTACCTCCCGAATGCTAGGCAGGTCGTGTCACCACTACGCTACCAGCTCGGTACCGTCTATTGACCTGCCACCAAGATAAGCTTACAGACATTCTATACTCACTTAAAAAAAAAGAAAGCTAATCGGTGTGGAAACAGCAACTAAAACTAGCAAGTCATTTTGCCGAAGATATCCGAGGATTGACGTTACATCGCTGTCAACATTTAATTGGCGTATCCCTAAAGAGACGATACAATTTAAATAAAGTACCGCAAGAACACCTTTGAAGATAATTTCCATACAGAAAATTCGCTACAACGACTTATAATATGTACGTGAATATACACATTCATTAATTTTTTAATTATAACATTGAACACGGTTTCCATCAATAGTGTGAACATTTCATCTCTCGTAAAAATTCGGATACGTTCAGCGGCGTACCAAGTGTTATCATAAAATCGGATCAAGTGTGGTACGCGATTTTTTCAACACTACAACTGGTTGCTGGCATTGTGTCCTATAACTACAACATAGAACACAGTTTGTAATCATACTTGATAACTTTATTTCCCGCAAATGAGTAAGAAACGTAAGTGACGTACCAAACGTTACACCGAAACCATACCTTCCTTCATAGGGATTCTGGTGGTTGCTGAAATTCTTGATAGTATCTACTGTTTCACAGTATGGGGTTTGCTTTTAGTAACCTTTTACAAGGCAATGCGGGGAAATTTTATTCCTGTGTTTTAAACAAGAATTATTAGGGAAATTGTTCTAAAAATTCCAACTTGATAGTATGTACTGTTTCCCAGATATAATAGGGGGGTTGGTATTATCAACCCTTTAGACGGCAGTGTGCGGTAAACTTATTTTAGCATTTTAAACTAGAATTATTAGGGGAATTATCTACTGTTTCTCAGATATAATACAGGGGTGGGTATTATCAACCCTTTCGGATAGCGGTGCAAATATGTAGCTCGCTTATTACTTAAAAAATTCTCATCTCCATATTTTAGTATGCGCTTGTCTAATATTATAAATTTTATTTCAAAATGTACGCCACTGGCAATTCGTGCCTCTTCGGAGATTTTAACCACTGTAACTCGTCGCCCTTTTCAAACCGATGTTATTACATCTTACCGTCTTACCCTGCATTGGAAAACGATATAAATGAACGTTTTGTTTCATTAAAAGAGTTGTATATATTCGATAGCGTAGATTTCAGAAAAAATTTTAGATCTAAGATTTAAATAATGGAAACAAGTTTATTTTACGATTTTTACAATAAATGATATTTGCGCACGAATATGGAAGGGTAGGAAGTCAGATCAAGGACACAATGCTAGGCAAGGGTACTATTTTTTGGCGATTAATTTAATGTATCGTCATACAAGGGAAAACCCAACCCACATATATGGGCAGGGAGGTCGTTATGAGCGCGTAACAATCTATACGCAAGGCGAACTTGTTGAACGTGGGCCGCTTATTTCGACTATTTTTGAAATTTCAACCATAAGTACTTTTACTTATATAAAATAGGTGTAAAACGTTTTTTTTTATATGATAGTCGCAAAATATAAGGAAATAGTCTTAAATATGGTGTACATTAACAGTCAGAATATTTATCTTGTATAATGATTAAGTCAATTAGACCAATGGTATTTAGGTTATTTTTGTGTGTTTCAATATTTGTTTAAAATCAAACGCGTTAAGTGACTTACCTAAATTGAAAACATTTGGACTCTATATTAAAGTTAAAAAGGTCAATATTAAAATCACCAAAACATAATTCATGAGTACTAAATAATAAAGAACAGAAAGAATCATTAAAATCTGTTAGAAATTCCGCAAAGTAAATGTCCTGCCTCCTGCACATGATACCAACTGTCGTAGTGGCGTTTTTAATTTTAATTTTGACCCAAATTTGTTCACTAGTGTAAATGTAGGTTCAAGAACGCCTTTCATTATCTCAATTTAAATTTTGATTTGTTTTCTTGACCTTTCACTGACAATGTGAAATTCCGAATACACAGTATAAAGTATTATTGAATTAATTTGTCATTCATTTCAAACTTGAAAATTAACGCTTAGTTAAATCCTTGTTTATATACATTCGCGTTAAATGAAAACTTTAGAAAATGGCAGCGCCCTGAAAACGAAAAAAAACATTTTGTGATTAAATAATAACTATCCCATATCATCAAATATTTATTTAAAGGTAACCGTAACACGACCGTTTTGTTAAACCGTAATTTGCATAATCACCATAAACTTTAGTATGCTGAATTTTTTTAATAAGCATTATTAACAAGGTTCATTAGTATTGATTGTCGATCAATTAAAAGCCAAAATTAATGTGCGGCTGTGTTTACACAAATTAAGAGGCCATCGTCCTTTGAGCCGGATGTCAAATTGGTTATAGACGTTATGGTTTCAATGTATATTAACTCTGTACAACCAAATTATATTTTGTAACTTTAATAACATGTTTACGAAAAGCGAAATCACCCTGTATAGGTAAGCCTATTATTACATAATGAATACTCGCATACTATTTCCTGCTTTTGAAGTTACTGCAAAACTAGCCTCGAGGCCCAACATTATCGCCAAATACCATAATTTCTAATTACAACAGGTTTAAAACTGATTTTGTAGGAAATCTTCACATTCCTGTAATTAAGCCAATTACAGCTACTTACAAATAAGTAATCAGATCTACACAAAATACTATTGCAATTATTATTTAAATGTGTCTTTTTATGTACTGGTAAAGAAAATTGAAAGAACTCAAACACATTTTTGAATTTTTAAAATCACCAAACCTGTCTGCACCAAAATCGATTAAAGTAAAACTCAAAACAGTTTCAGATATGTGTAGATTTTAAAAATTTTCAAAAAAATTAGCGCTATAACTCAAACATATTTTTGAATTTTGTCTACGCCGAACGTCCTTTAGGTTGGACCCTCCCACCGCCAACCGAAAAATCTGAACTTTTCTTAAAATAAGTTGTGCTAATTCTGTGCGAATTATTTGCCTTATTTCCAATTTTGTTACTCATATGGAGTAGCTTTAAAAATTTTCAAAAAAATTAGCGCTATAACTCAAACATATTTTTGAAATTTGTCTACGCCGAACGTCCTTTAGGTTGGACCTCCCACCGCCAACCGAAAAATCTGAACTTTTCTTAAAATAAGTTGTGCTAATTCTGTGCGAATTATTTGCCTTATTTCCAATTTTGTTACTCATATGGAGTAGCTTTAAAATTTTCAAAAAATTAGCGCTATAACTCAAACATATTTTTGAATTTTGTCTACGCCGAACGTCCTTTAGGTTGGACCCTCCACCGCCAACCGAAAATCTGAACTTTTCTTAAAATAAGTTGTGCTAATTCTGTGCGAATTATTTGCCTTATTTCCAATTTTGTTACTCATATGGAGTAGCTTTAAAATTTTCAAAAAATTAGCGCTATAACTCAAACATATTTTTGAATTTTGTCTACGCCGAACGTCCTTTAGGTTGGACCTCCCACCGCCAACCGAAAAATCTGAACTTTTCTTAAAATAAGTTGTGCTAATTCTGTGCGAATTATTTGCCTTATTTCCAATTTTGTTACTCATATGGAGTAGCTTTAAAAATTTTCAAAAAAATTAGCGCTATAACTCAAACATATTTTTGAATTTTGTCTACGCCGAACGTCCTTTAGGTTGGACCTCCTCCGCCAACCGAAAATCGCAACTTTTCTTAAAATAAGTTGTGCTAATTCTGTGCGAATTATTTGCCTTATTTCCAATTTTGTTACTCATATGGAGTAGCTTTAAAATTTTCAAAAAATTAGCGCTATAACTCAAACATATTTTTGAATTTTGTCTACGCCGAACGTCCTTTAGGTTGGACCCTCCCACCGCCAACCGAAAAATCTGAACTTTTCTTAAAATAAGTTGTGCTAATTCTGTGCGAATTATTTGCCTTATTTCCAATTTTGTTACTCATATGGAGTAGCTTTAAAATTTTCAAAAAATTAGCGCTATAACTCAAACATATTTTTGAATTTTGTCTACGCCGAACGTCCTTTAGGTTGGACCTCCCACCGCCAACCGAAAATCTGAACTTTTCTTAAAATAAGTTGTGCTAATTCTGTGCGAATTATTTGCCTTATTTCCAATTTTGTTACTCATATGGAGTAGCTTTAAAAATTTTCAAAAAAATTAGCGCTATAACTCAAACATATTTTTGAATTTTGTCTACGCCGAACGTCCTTTAGGTTGGACCCTCCCTCCGCCAACCGAAAAATCGGAACTTTTCTTAAAATAAGTTGTGCTAATTCTGTGCGAATTATTTGCCTTATTTCCAATTTTGTTACTCATATGGAGTAGCTTTAAAAATTTTCAAAAAAATTAGCGCTATAACTCAAACATATTTTTGAATTTTGTCTACGCCGAAGATCCTTTAGGCTGGACCCTCCCACCGCCAACCGAAAAATCTGAACTTTTCTTAAAATAAGTTGTGCTAATTCTGTGCGAATTATTTGCCTTATTTCCAATTTTGTTACTCATATGGAGTAACTTTAAAAATTTTCAAAAAAATTAGCGCTATAACTCATACATATTTTTGAATTTTGTCTACGCCGAACGTCCTTTAGGTTGGACCCTCCCACCGCCAACCGAAAAATCTGAACTTTTCTTAAAATAAGTTGTGCTAATTCTGTGCGAATTATTTGCCTTATTTCCAATTTTGTTACTCATATGGAGTAGCTTTAAAAATTTTCAAAAAAATTAGCGCTATAACTCAAACATATTTTTGAATTTTGTCTACGCCGAACGTCCTTTAGGTTGGACCCTCCCACCGCCAACCTAAAAATCTGAACTTTTCTTAAAATAAGTTGTGCTAATTCTGTGCGAATTATTTGCCTTATTTCCAATTTTGTTACTCATATGGAGTAGCTTTAAAAATTTTCAAAAAAATTAGCGCTATAACTCAAACATATTTTTGAATTTTGTCTACGCCGAACGTCCTTTAGGTTGGACCCTCCCACCGCCAACCGAAAAATCTGAACTTTTCTTAAAATAAGTTGTGCTAATTCTGTGCGAATTATTTGCCTTATTTCCAATTTTGTTACTCATATGGAGTAGCTTTAAAAATTTTCAAAAAAATTAGCGCTATAACTCAAACATATTTTTGAATTTTGTCTACGCCGAACGTCCTTTAGGTTGGACCTCCACCGCCAACCGAAAAATCTGAACTTTTCTTAAAATAAGTTGTGCTAATTCTGTGAATTATTTGCCTTATTTCCAATTTTGTTACTCATATGGAGTAGCTTTAAAAATTTTCAAAAAATTAGCGCTATAACTCAAACATATTTTTGAATTTTGTCTACGCCGAACGTCCTTTAGGTTGGACCCTCCTCCGCCAACCGAAAATCGGAACTTTTCTTAAAATAAGTTGTGCTAATTCTGTGCGAATTATTTGCCTTATTTCCAATTTTGTTACTCATATGGAGTAGCTTTAAAAATTTTCAAAAAAATTAGCGCTATAACTCAAACATATTTTTGAATTTTGTCTACGCCGAAGATCCTTTAGGCTGGACCTCCACCGCCAACCGAAAAATCTGAACTTTTCTTAAAATAAGTTGTGCTAATTCTGTGCGAATTATTTGCCTTATTTCCAATTTTGTTACTCATATGGAGTAACTTTAAAAATTTTCAAAAAAATTAGCGCTATAACTCATACATATTTTTGAATTTTGTCTACGCCGAACGTCCTTTAGGTTGGACCCTCCACCGCCAACCGAAAATCTGAACTTTTCTTAAAATAAGTTGTGCTAATTCTGTGCGAATTATTTGCCTTATTTCCAATTTTGTTACTCATATGGAGTAGCTTTAAAATTTTCAAAAAATTAGCGCTATAACTCAAACATATTTTTGAATTTTGTCTAGCCGAACGTCCTTTAGGTTGGACTCCACCGCCAACCTAAAAATCTGAACTTTTCTTAAAATAAGTTGTGCTAATTCTGTGCGAATTATTTGCCTTATTTCCAATTTTGTTACTCATATGGAGTAGCTTTAAAATTTTCAAAAAATTAGCGCTATAACTCAAACATATTTTTGAATTTTGTCTACGCGAACGTCCTTTAGGTTGGACCCTCCACCGCCAACCGAAAAATCTGAACTTTTCTTAAAATAAGTTGTGCTAATTCTGTGCAATTATTTGCCTTATTTCCAATTTTGTTACTCATATGGAGTAGCTTTAAAATTTTCAAAAAATTAGCGCTATAACTCAAACATATTTTTGAATTTTGTCTACGCCGAACGTCCTTTAGGTTGGACCCTCCACCGCCAACCGAAAAATCTGAACTTTTCTTAAAATAAGTTGTGCTAATTCTGTGCGAATTATTTGCCTTATTTCCAATTTTTTACTCATATGGAGTAGCAGAAAATGAACAATGTAATAGTTGGGGCCAATTTAACGTAAGCCGTAACCCTTCTCTCCCAAATATATATATATATATATATATATATATATATATATACAGAGTGTTCCTTAATGATATGCGAATATTGAAGTGGATGAATCTACACGAAAAAATAATTATAGTTTGATTAATAAAGTACGGTCCTAAAATGTATCGTTACGGAAATACGGGGTGTCAAAGATACACGAAAAATACGAAAATTAATTGATATCTTCTAAACCGCTAAACATTTTCCAGTGAAATTTAGTACGAAGCTAGAGTGCATGAAAGTGGATATTTTTCGATACGAAGTTAAATTCCAGCTTCAGCAGTGACGTGCGTACGGGCACTCACTTGGATATTTTTGAAGAAAAAAAATGATACGCCACTGATTTCGTGAAAAACAAAATTACATTTTAATTCCTCGTTCAATTTGAAAAATAAAAGCTCTCTTGAATTATGTTCCTAGAATGTTCCGTTTGGGAGTAATAAAATAAAAAACGTTGTATTGTACGAGAAAATTATGTAATTTAATGATTGAAAGAATACATTACAAATTGGCATCTGCCTTCAATGAACAACAACAAAAACAACAAATGGAAACATACAGCATAAACATAATATTGGGAACAAGTAATATGGAACGGTAATCACAAAAATTGTTGGAAATGGCCTCCTTCACTCAAAATGCATGCTTCTGCCCTCCTTCTCATGGAATTCCGCACTCGTTGAAATATTCCCGGAGTATGTTTTATATTATTACATGCTGCAACTATTCTCTCTTTCAATTCTTCTACACTGTTAATGGGACTTGTGTACACTAGCGTTTTTAGATAGCCCCACAAGAAAAAATCTAAGCTGTTAAGGTCGGGGGACCGTGGTGGCCATTCTTGAGGTCCCCCACGGCCAATCCAACGATTAGAATAAACAGTATCTAGATGATTGCGAACCATTCCACTGAAATGTGCTGGTGCACCATCATGCATGTACCACATATGGTGTCTTATTAAAAGCGGAGCATCCTCAAGCAGCTCAGGCAATTGTTCACGAATGAAAGTAAGGTAAGATTGTCCATTAAGTCGTCTCGGAAGAAAGAATGGGCCAATAAAGTAATCGGCTATAATTCCTGACCAGACGTTCACCGAAAATTGATGTTGGATATGGGTTTCAGTGGTGGCTTTGGGATTCTCATCCGCCCACAAATGGTTATTGTGAAAATTCTGAATCGCATTTCTTGAGAAATTACATTCGTCCGTGAACAGGATATTTGAATCGAATTGTGGATTATGTGCAATATTATGAAGATACCACCGACAAAAAGTTACTCACTTAGGAAAATCTCTCGGGAGTAATGCCTGTACTCTCAAAATATGGTATGGATATAACAAATAATCCATTAAAATTCTCCAAACAATTTGATGGCAAATATTCAAGTTTGTAGCTATCTTTCTTGTACTCGTTTCAGGCTGTTCTTCGACTGCGTGCAGGACTGCTTCCTCAATTTCAGTTGTTCTTACACTTAGAGGCCTACCTTCAGACGTACCTCTTCGGACATTACCAGTTTCAACAAGACGCTGATGAATATTCGAGAAGGTTCGACTATCTGGTAAAGCACGATTGGGATATCTCTGGTGATAAATCCGTCTGGCTTTTTCTCCATTGCCATCAGCGAGGCCATACACATAATGCATACCAGCCATTTCAGCAATTGTATACGTCATCATTAATAACAAAATTGTACAAAAACAATGGGAGAAGTTAATTTACAGTGACTTAAATTGAACTAGAAAATGTCACATGGAAAAGGCAAGTGTCATTTTGAAAGGCAACTAGACTTATTGCGAAATTGTTATTTCATTCATTGAATTAATTTTCTCGTACAATACAACGGTTTTTATTTTATTACTCCCAAACGGAACATTCTAGGAACATAATTCAAGACAGCATTTATTTTTCAAATTGAATGAGGAATTAAAATGTAATTTTGTTTTTCAACAAATCAATGGCGTATCATTTTTTTTCTTCAAAAATATCCAAGTGAGTGCCCGTACGCACGCCACAGCTGAAGCTGGAATTTAACTTCGTATCGAAAAATATCCACTTTCATGCACTCTAGCTTCCTACTAAATTTCACTGGAAAATGTTTAGCGGTTTAGAAGATATCAATTAATTTTCGTATTTTTCGTGTAACTTTGACACCCGTATTTCCGTAACGGAACAGTTTAGGACCGTACTTTATTAAGCAAACTATATTTTTGTTTCGTGTAGATTCATCCAATATTCGCATATCATTAAGGAACACCCTGTATATAGGTGTGGCGCGAAGAGTTTTGATTAAAAGTAATGACGGATACAGTTATGTTAAAAATCTGAAATTACGAAGCTGTAGGTTTTGGATGACGCTAAGTTCAAATATAATATTGTCCTGAATGTGGCACTTTCGGTTATACCGGAAGTAGACGTCAACTTTGTTATTTTAAATGGAATCTAATATTTTTTATTTTATTTTCGAATTCTACATGAAATTCTAGATAAAATTTGTGCACAATGTCCTATACCAAAAATGAAGTATTTTCGAGATATTTCGATTTTTTTAAAAATTTTTAAAAAAGCCTAGCCCACATTAAATAACGATATCTTCATTAATAACGGAGCTAGTGACGTGAAATTGTAACCAATAAACAACAAGCGCTTGCCCGTTAACTCCATATATCCATTTCATTGATATTTCATACAGGGTGTTTTAAACTTAGCCGCCAACATGCACAGTTTAAATCATTTACAAGTTGCTTAATTTAAATAGAACACCCTGTATTTTATTACATTTTCCGCTGTATTTTTTTAAGCCAATTCGTTTGGTATCAGTATTCCCTGTACGTAAATCCAACCACTTTTGAGATATTTCATTATCTTAGTTAAAACATAACAACACTTAATTATTTCAACATTAGTAAAGGGTAGTAAAGATTTGATAGTTAGAACGTTAATTGTTTATGTTGTTTTGACAGTTTTCTTTACCAGTTTGTATTTCATAGTAAATAATGGCAAATGTAGGATTTACTAATGATGATTTTTTAAATCTTATTATTATTTACGGCGAATGTAATAAAATTGTTGAACGGACTTGCCGTGTTTTTGCAGAAAGATATCCACATCGACTAAATGCAACTGGTGATATTGTAAGAAGATTGCTTAAAAACTGCCGTCAGTTTGGTCAATTTAAGACGAAATTAATGTTTTGGGTTATTTTACGGCCTCTCCAAATGCCTCCATTAGAGATTGTGAGAGAGATCTTACTTTGTCGATGAGAACAATTAATCGCATTTAAAAAAAACACAAATGGAAACCATTTTCATATCATTTGGTGCAACACTTACAATTAGGTGATCTTCCTCGAAGGGTAGAATTCTGTGAATGATTTTTAATGAAGACCCAAGAGGATGAAAACTTCATAAAAAAAGTTATATGGTGTGATGAAGCAAAGTTTAGCAAAAATCGATCAGTTAATTGACATAATTCCCATTTTTGGTCTAATGAAAATCCTCATGTTAGTAGAGAACGTTATTTCCAAGATAGTTGGAGTTTTAATGTTTTTAGTGCAATAAAAGACGATAAAAGTTTAGCATTAAAATTTTATGATGAAAATTTAAATGGTACAAGATATTGTCACATTTTAGAAGAAGCCATACGACCGGCGTTACATACTTTAAGAAATGGAGGGGCGGCTTCAGCATGGTATCAGCAAGATGGAGCACGTCCTCATAACTTTGGGCCTGTTGCTCAGCATCTTTACGACATGTTGATTGCCAATTAGGGTCCATTTTGTTGGCCAGCTCGCTCTCCTGATTTGGCTCCTCTAGATTTTGGTATTTGGGGTTATATTAAAAATCAGGTATTTTCCAAACCTGTTACGACAAAGGAAGATATGATGCAGAGAGTCTTACTTGCTTTTAATTCTCTAACACCCGACCATATTTCCAGAATTACAAAACATAACTTAATGAAAAGGATTCATAAATGTTTAGAAGTAGATGGTGCTAATTTTGAACACTTATAAAACTTTATTTGTTTAATATTACATTTAATTATTTTTGTTTGTAAGTTATCTAATTAAATTAATACAAAATACCTAGTCAACGTTTTTAATGATATCCACAATTAATAATCCTTTCAGGCTATTGGTTACTTTTCAGAATTAATAAATTATGAAAAAATAACAAAATACCACCTTAAATAATGGAAATCATGGCCTATCCTTTACTAATGTTGAAATAATTAAGTGTTGTTATGTTTTAACTAAGATAATGAAATATCTCAAAAGTGGTTGGATTTAGGTATAGGGAATACTGATACCAAACGAATTGGCTTAAAAAAATACAGCGGAAAATGTAATAAAATACAGGGTGTTCTATTTAAAGTAAGCAACTTATAAATGATTTAAATTGTGCATGTTGGCGGCTAAGTTTAAAACACCCTGTATGAAATATCAATGAGATGGATATATGGAGTTAACGGGCAAGCGCTTGTTGTTTATTGGTTACAATTTCACGTCACTAGCTTCGTTATTAATGGAAAAATCGTTATTCAATGTGGACTAGGATTTTTTCAAAATTTTAAAGAAATCGAAATATCTCGAAAATACTTCATTTTTGGTATAGGACATTGTGCACAAATTTTATCTAGAATTTCATGTAGAATTCGAAAATAAAATAAAAAATATTAGGTTCCATTTAAAATAACAAAGTTGACGTCTGCTTCCGGTATAACCGGAAGTGCCACATTTAGGACAATATTATATTTGAACTCAGCGTCATCCAAAACCTACAGCTTCGTAATTTCAGATTTTTAACATTACTGTATCCGCCATTACTTTTCATCAAAACTCTTCGCGCCACACCCTATATATATATATATATATATATATATATATATATATATATATATATATATATATATACCGGCAAGATGTCATTCGCATTATCATATTCCTGAGAGTCCTTACTTTACTCTGTTCACCATCTAGTCTGATAGGCGTGTGCTTATCACAAAGCTACGTGGCGAGGGAGTTTTTAGACAGGCGATTGTACTGCGTTTGGAGCGGTACGAAAGTCTGTTTTAATGCCTACTACCGACCCGAGTAAAACTCCCATCCACTCTCCCTAACTTTCCTACCTGCCTTCCCGCAACAATGTATCTAACGATAGGGACCGGGACCGTCAATGCGGGTGGCGTTACAAATACTGGCCATAACGGAAACCAAACTAAGCAACCAAGGCACTCTTAACATAGCACACTATAATACCTACCTACAACAACCCCGACAGAAGTATGCGAAGAACTACACGACTAATACACACCCAATATCCTTCCGGTCCCTATACCTTACCGCATCACCTTCAGCACTTTCAATGTATAGTCGCAACGGTGCACCTTCCCTTAACGCCTATAAAGTATTCAGCTATTATAACCCTCCTGGACATAACACCCTTCCACTCCACTACTGGACTACATATCCAACATTCCCAATGTAGTTTTACTTGGAGACCTCAATACAAGAAATACACAATTTTGGGAGACGACAGATAACTCTAAAGGACGCGTACTTTCTGACAAACTACTCAGCATACCTCTTCTGAGAATTAGAAACATCTAACAGTTCTTTGGACATAGAGGCTGCTCCATACCCGATTTACTCAGAACAACTAATACAGTATTTAGATGACAACTGCCACCTCAGAACCACAATCGTATCTGATCATCTTCCCTTTCTCGTGAAGACATCTCTAGGCCCTCCACTTCCTTTAATACAAACTACAATTACACGTAGAAATGTTCATAATGCCCGTTGGAATGCGTTCCAAAGAACACATCTCCAATAACCTACCATTAAACACTACAGACGAAATCGACCGAGTCGTACAAGGCTTGACCCATTTCATGTCCGACGCGGCCAACTCCGCAATCCCCACAAAGCTATTGATATTACCAGGAAATCACTTCCTCCCTACATCATTCTCTGGATTAAGAAGAAACGACGGATATATATCATCGATCTGAAAACCAGAGACCCTATACTCAAATCCGAGCATAACAGACTCAGTGCCATCATCCGATTAGAAACCAATCGATAAAGGCCCTATATTTTGGCATAAATCCAAAGTCCTAACTAAACAAAAACCATACAAAAATGTCCCCTAACCAACTCTCAATGTTTCAACTCAGGAGAAAGTTTCACGACGATTTCAAAGCTCAGCTTGACTAAAACCTTCCGTTCCAAAACCAAGACCATAGACCATATGAACTTCGGACTTCATTACTCAGTTCCATCACACCCAACCGCATACTAGAAATCTTTAGAAAAGAGAAAAGTTCTGCTCCAAGACAAGACGGACTTAACCGACAAATACTAAGGAATCTACGTCCAAACGCCATTAGACAGCTGGCCCAAAAACATGCCTTGCCTTATCGTGTTTCTCGACGGAATGGAAGTGTGCTTCAACGTCATGATACCTAAACCTAGAACCCACCCTTCTCATCCTTCATCCTATAGACCGATCTCCATTTTAAGTTGTACGGGTAAATGTTTGGAAACTATCCTGGCCCGAACGCTAAGAGACCACCTCAAAGGCAACGACATCAAGGCTAATAGCCAGTTCGGCTTTAGTCAAACAATTCATGTCAAGATCCCCTCATAAAATTTTACATAGAATCCTCCAAAGTATTGAACCACTATAACCGTTTCCTCGCAGTCTTCCTAGACATAAAACAAGCCTTCGACGAAGTCTAACATGCAGGACTGATCCACAAACCACGACAGTTAGCTTTTCCGACCGCATTCGTCCAACTCAGTCTTTCATATCTGACAGGCAGATGTGAGTAGGTACGAGTAAGTACTTCGACTTCCAGGCGTACTGCGTACGACACTAACACCAACCCTATACACCATTTTTGCCTACGACATTCCTAAAAGTATCAACCCGAACATATCTGTAATCCAGTTTGCCTATGACACTGTCCTCTGGGCGGCCAGTAGGAGCAGTGACGGGGCAAATAGACTAACCACACAACTTTCTCATTTCTCTAATTGAACAAACCTGTGGAGATTAACAATCAATCCCAATAAAACGCAACAATACCTTTTCGGCACCCTAATCGTGGACGTGGACAAAGACTACAACTACAAGCTACAATTATATACCTAAGCATAATCTCCCGAACCCTACACTGGCAACCCGACTAGCAACACCCTCAATAATATATGCAACCGTACATCATTATTGAAAGAGCTGCATGGAAATATTAAAGGTTCTCATACCAAAACCCTACAACACATGTACAAAACTTACACCTCACCAATACTCGACTCCCACAAACCAACCTACCCAAACCCCTCCTGCGAGAAGACAATACACAAATTACATCACAGACACCCTAATCAAATAACCGTACATTCAACCAATATCTGACAGGTTAACAACACTACAAACCAAACATACAATTTGCAAGGTAAACAGCGACACGTTCCCAACGAAACAAATACTACAAATCTCATTCTAAAACAAACCGCGACTACCACGAAAACCCAAACCAAATTCAAACATCTCCCAGGTGTTCTAACAAAACGACTAAACGACCTTCCAGAGGAGTTCGAAGAACTCTTTGACAATACTCCATACATCCTAAGATAACCATAATCCCAAAATATTAATGATGACAACCTCAATGCGAAAGGACCACTTTATTTACCCATCCACACTTATATCCTATTTACCCACTACCTACAAAATATCTCATTTCATTTAAAATAATTTTCCCCACAAAACAAACACATCAAAATTGGCACCACTTACAATACACAAAATAAACACACCACAAACACCTAAAAGCCAGGGCTGTACACGGAAAAGGTCCCTAAACCGCCAAATGATCAAAAATTAAAAGCTAAATAGCAAATAATTCCAAAAGCTAATAAACGATCAAAAAAATAGATATCCTACAAAAACTTTCTTCCACTACAAATTCAACACTAACCGTATACAATACATAACAACCCCAAAAATATATACACTGTGAATAACAATGATTTATAAAAACTGTTCTTGTTAACTGTGTTGGGTGCCATTACCGCATGGTTTCGACATTGTTCAGTGAGGGAAGTGGGTGTTATTTTTACTTAGAAACACACTCGTTTAACAAAATATCAAAATCGAGAAATATACGTCACTTTGGCGCCACCAGCTTTTAAATTTCTAAATGTAAAGTATTCAGTCAGCTTAATACGCAACGCAACCAGTAAAATTGGCTTCAAAATAGCTTGTGTAAAAGCTCGACTTTAAACTCATGTAGGGAGCGGACCGTAAAACTGTTATATAATATATAATAAACGTTTGTCAAATCTCCATTGTTACCGCGATAGAAAAGATAATTAGTGGATTTTTAATGTCTTGATAATACGCCGTAATTTGCTAATGCTTTTGTAACATTTTATTTTAGGTATGTTTATGTAAGAAATGTGGGAATGTTGTGGGAATTTGATATTTGGATAAGGGTTGAAAAACGCATGTTGGGGTTTCACCATCAGGTTAACGAAGCATTGGAAATTCTTGTGCACGTTCTTGACGTAAAAATGCCACTAGTTTAATAATTAATTACGTCGGTACCCACTGCACTCAAAGACGTCTTTGTTTGGTAGTAGGAAATGTGATATTAAATGTAAGGTTTGTTACGGACGAACGCATATTTTTCAAATTAATATTTCGTTCTCTTAGGAATGCGAAAAATGTTCCCACGAAATAATTTCTTGTTTCTTTTTTTATTATTACTTGCAATAACGGGGGTTGATTTTCGGGAGTAAATATAGTTAGTGTGAAATCGGAGAAAAAGGCAGTTGCTGTTGAAATTTTGATCCAGCCGGATTGCTTTTATTGTTTTAATTAGAAACTCCCGTTGTAAACCGTTCGGTCTATAAAGATTTTGCCGTGTACCTTTTAGCAAAACTAAAACGCTAATTCGTTCTTTTCTTTTTGTGTAGGTTTTAATGTAAGTTTTTCCAAAAATTAATCTATAATAAATCGCCTCGGTGTCGAGTTTTGAACCATGTGTAACTCGTGTTGGTGGTAAAGTGTTTAAGGGAATATATTTAAGCGTAAGTAAGTATTTTTATATAAATGAAAGCTCGCAGCAAATAATTTTACAAGCCTATGCAACGTATTAAAAATCAAACATTGCCTTGCAAAGGTATCTCATTCGCACGCGGGCGCATTAAGCTGAAATCTGATAAAATAAAAAACAGTACGTTCCATCACTCTTGTATTTGGGTGAATTAGCATTGTTGTTCGTTGTTTATATTTATATTTGTGTAGAGGTGGGCCTGGACGAGCGGTAAAGGGATAAACATTGGTTAAAATTGTAATAGGAAATTGCCAAGTGTTTACATACTCTCGGGTTCAGATGACCAACACCTCGAATTTTATTTTTATTGTTGTATAGATGAATGGGTTACCTGAGAAAGGGGTGCTGTATTTTCCTAACGCACTAGACTTATATATCGGTCATGATGTTTATGATCTAATTACAACTTACCCTTGTAAAGCTTTGTTTTAATGAGTTTTTTTGTGTCCGTTTGTTTAAGTAGAATTGTTTGCCTGCGAATGGATTTCTCGTTATATGTAATTTATTGTAACTGTACGTATGTATTTTGTGCTTTAGTAGTCACTAAACAATGGTGTACGTGTCAATTCCTTGTCTATTTTCTTTTGTCCCCTTAAAGACCGGCATGATTGGTTTTAAAGGGCCACATGTTTGTTAATACGATTTTTATTCTGATGTATTTATGACACAATTGTGGGTGTGACTACATGGGTTTTTATTGTGTTTATGTGTAGCTGAACTGCTCTTTATGTTTCTCTTAACGTTATAATTTTGTACGCACTTTAACCTAATTTAATAGTCGTTTGTTATACATTTCATTGTTGTTTTTCGTGTTATTTGATTTATTAATGTACTTGTGCGATTACTTATGTATGAATAAAGTGGGTTTTATTGGTGGTTCTTTCCCACAATAGTACATTAACGGGTTGAACCATCATTGCGCTAATCTAGTTAATTTTAATTTGAGTAGTTTCATTGTTTACCTGGCCCACATGATGCAACACTTAACCTCATCCAGCCTATCTAATTCAAATAACACAACGTACCTACCACTAGACGGCCAATTCTTTTGATCACATCTGAGGTTTGCGAGTAATTAAATATCAGACTTGTATATAAATTCTAACATTTTAATTATTGCCAGGAAAGTAAACGTAAGGCAAGCAATTGGTTTGAGTAATAGTAACATTATTGTCAGTAAAGTCAAGATAAATCACTTAGCCTTTGTTTTGTTCTTAGATTTGAATTATTACGAATAAGTTCAAATTACACTTTCCGATAGGGTACCTGGGGGACGCTACACTCATGAAAAGTTTAAGCTTTCTCAATAATGCCGCAAAATGCGATAATTAATTGTGAAATTACCAGAAATGAGTATTATAACTTTATCTAAATTTTAATCTTGTTAAAATAAGGAAACTGAGCCTCACAATAATTCACGCTCTACGTACGACACCGTACTTAATTATTAATTGCCACACTGCAAAACGATTATGACTGACTAATTTTTTTTTTGCTTAATTGCAAAACTGATTTGTAAATGGCTTCCAAAAGTACCTGAAAAATAGTTGTGCTTATCATTTGTTTGTTACAAATAACTTGACACATTGCGTATAAATGACCAAACATGAAATGAAACATACAAAACAAAATAAAAATAAAAAAAAGAAACAAATGCTCATAATAACCGCAGTACACGAGCGCTAATTTTTTGCCTCCAACAATACGATATCACGCTAACACACTCGTGCGGCGCACCCACTTAAGTCGTCACGTTACAGAACTACATATTGACACCTTGAGTTTTAGATCTTAACTTCTAAGAAACCAAAACTAACATCTACTCTTCTTAACTACGTTAATTAATCAATTAGAAAATTTTATTTTAATTTGTAGCGTCAAATTCTATGAGAAAATCTTTCAACGCAAACTGTCAATCTAACAAAAAAAAAGAGGTTCATCCTGCAATTCTACACTATCGTCAATAACACAAGCTCTAGACAGTTACACTACGGTCAACCAAACAAACTTTCTCCGTCAAGCTATAAACTTTTAATATTTAAGTCGATAACCGTTCAACACGGTAAACTTACGAAGACAAATTTTAATAGCGAAAGACATCGTTAAGTCCGAATTATAAAAAAAAACATTCCACGTTATACAAATAATAAAAGGCCAAACCGACATATAATGGTTTCACTAATTTACCTAAATTTTTTCTGCAAAGTCTTGAAACCACCCGTATTCTAATTAATCAAAATTTTATCAAATAAAATACGCGACCACATTTCGTTTTTAATAAAAAAGGGAATTCGACAATACTTAATCCGAATTAATTTTCACAGGTACATAACTATATTACATCAACTCTTTTAAACAAAACGAACGTGACAACTGCAAACAGAGAAAGAACAAAATGCCAATGCCTTTTACAATATCATTAACAACAATCTAGAACCAACTCGATTTGTTACTACATAAAGTATAAACAAAGAAAAAAGAAAACGAAGCGCAGCCGGATCAGATTCATATTTTCTTTATTTGCAGTTAACGATAGCGTTTATAAATTAACAACAAAATTAGCAACACATTTCTATATGAAATTTTGTTATCTTTGGTTGCTCTGTGTGTGTTTTCCATTTCAAGCGTGCAACGTACGTTAAGCTGATCGAAAATTACGTAACAGGAACGTCAAACCTTTGTACGTCCTATTTTCATCAGTCGGTTAAATTGACGTTTAGTGCCTAAAAAGGGCACTTACAAAATTTGTTGTCTTATGCAAGAGTGATATATAAAAATTTTTGTTTTTTTTTATGCGGATCTACAAGCTGTATTCCAAAACTCAGGGCAGTCCGAACCTCGGTTACGAACGTAAGCGCTTTGCGATTTTTATTACAATCGCTTAACTTCACAAAAAAGAACTTAGCATTTTCGCACATCGTTCCGGCACCGTGATCTTCGCCGCTTCGGAGTTAGATCTGTTACTGCTTGCATACAGATAATACGAAGAAGCGGTCATCAGTATAGGAGCCACAGCCTAGCCGCAAGCAGGAGCCGCCGGAATATAGCAGCAGCAGCGAAGAATTCCAGAAGCATCCAGGACACCGCCAACACAGGATCGACGTTGTAGGTTACCGTTTAATAAAAAATATTTTTTATATGCGTTGCTGTGACAGTGCACTTTCCCACTCCTATAATATTTATATCATATTATTACCCGCCAGGCCACAATTCCCTATCCGATGCTCTTCTAATCTATACCTCTAGCCTCCCCAACGCAGTAATCCTAGGTGATTTCAATGCTCGCCACACCCAATTTGGTGACACCGCAACGAATGGCAACGGTAACAATAATAGACCACATCATAGTCTCCGAACCCATAGCTCACTATTTCGATCGTGAGTGCTTTTTAGGCACCACGATCACATCAGATCACATTCCCCTACTGGTCAAAACTTCATTTTGTCCAGCCCCCCCTTCACACTCTCAATACACAGTCATTAAAGATTTTTCAAACGCAGACTGGAATGTGTTCTCCAAACACATCTTCAAAACCTTCCCACACCTAATCTTCAAACGACCCAAGATCTCGTTATTGCAGAAGCGGTCGATAACTCTGTCCCATTAAAAAACATCGACATTTCTCGAAAACCGCTCCCACAGCACATTGTGAACTGGATCAAAGAGAAAAGATGAATCTATCGTCAATTCTTGCGATCCAGGGACCCGGCTCTCAAGACCGAATACAATCGCCTTAACGCCTTAATCAGGCGAGAAGCCAATAAACACTCTGAAGACTCCTGGACCAAAGCCACCTATCAGCTTGATTATAAAAATGGTAAACTCTTCTGGCAACAGTTTGATAGACTGACCAGAAGAAAAGTAAACCCCAAATCCCACCTAACCGACCTTCAGGGCAACCTAATCTCCTCCGACCAAGGAAAGGCCGATTTCTTTGATAGCCACCTCCAATCCATTTTCCGATCCCCAGATGATCCCCAATTTGATAACCAATTCAAGGCACTCCTTGAGAGTCGCCTTGAAGATTTCCGTACCCTTAACCTTCCCGAAACCCTACTCGATAACGAGAGTCCTTTTTACGACTCTATCACGCCCGACCAGGTCAGCTCATATTTCAAAAAAGGTAAAAATTCTGCACCAGTTCATGACGGCCGAAACCGTAAAATTCTCCGCCACCTACCCGACCCAACCCTCCGTTTACTTTCCACTATTTACAATAAATGCCTTACCCTATCGTACTTCCCGACGGACTGGAAATCGGCCTCCACCGTCATGATAACTAAACCCCACGCTGATCTTACCTCACCCTCCTCCTACAGACCAATCTCCCTCCTGAGCTGCCTCGGAAAATGCTTTGAGCAGATTCTAGCCACGCGACTCATGGACCACCTAGAATACAACGACCTCCTTCCCAACAGCCAGTTCGGCTGCCGTCCTAACCGAACGTGTCACGATCCCCTGTTGAAGCTGCTTACAGAGCATTCAATCACAAGTAATGCAATCTGGCTGTCTTTCTGGACATTAAGCAAGCATTTCACAGGGTCTGGCACGCCGGTCTCCTGCAGAAGATCCGAAACCTTAACATACCCGACCCCTTCGCCAAACTCCTACTCTCGTACCTGACCAATCGGTCAGTTCGGTCAAAGTAGGGAAAACCTCCTCCGATCCTATTAAACCTACAGCAGGCGTTCCGCAAGGTTCTGCCTTAGCCCTATCCTTTGCACCATCTTTGCATCCGAGATTCCCGAAGTTACCCAACCCGGAGTAGTCGTTGCGCAGTTCACGGGTGACACCGCCTTCTGGGCGGTTAATCGGAACAGCGAAACGGCCTCCCGCCTCATATCCAAAACCCTACGGAACTTCTCTAACTGAGCGAACCAGTGGAGAGTCTCCGTCAATCCCACCAAAACCCAAACAATCCTTTTTCGACATCCTCATTACGCAGAGGATAAGTTCCCCAATCTTGCCTCCAGAAACGTCTCCCTCATCCTTAACCAAGATAGGCTCACACTCCAAGATGAAATTACCTACCTAGGAATCCTCTTCACTAGAACCCTAAATTGGCTCCCCGATGTAAAAAGAACACTAAACAGGATTAGAAACCGCGCAAACGTACTGGGCGCCCTTCGGGGTAGAATCAGAGGTTGTCACCCCAAAACACTTCTACACACATATAAAACATACATCCGCCCTGTTATGGATTTCCGAGCTCCTATATACACAAACATTAACCCCAATCATCTTTCCTCAATCGCCTCCTGTGAACGCCGAATTTTTAGACGGATACACAGGTTACCCTTCAGGTACCCTAATGACCTCACCCTACACCACGTCAATATACCCCCAATCACAAACCGTATCCAAAAACTCCAGGAAAACTTCGCCTATAAAAGAATTTTCGGCACTATCCCAACCAAAGACATCCTTACCACTCCCTACAACTACAACTTCCCAAATTCCTTCGAAAAAACCCAAATTAAAATTCAAACATCCTCCCGCAATCCTCACACAACTCCTCGACGACCTCCCCGAGGAAGTAGAAGAATCCCTCGATAATACCCCATATGCCCTCCGCATCCCACCGTATATTCAATGACGATCCAGCATGACACCGGCCAACGATCTAATTAATCACACTGCACACCACACCACACTAACCCACACGCACACTTAAACCCAACCACACACTATTTAAAATTCAAATTCAAATAAATTTAAACACTTTTTTCTTTTTTATTACCAAAAATTACCACACCTCATGATTGTACACAATACAATAACACAAAACAGCACAATACCAACAAGAGAATGACCAGGGCTGAAGAGGCGAAGGATTCCTGAACCGTCTACTCGAATCCTATTCTAAACTATGTAGTTTTTAAGAAACCTGGAAAAAATTTATTCGATAACTGAGAAATGTTGAAATATTCATTCTTTTCGTACAATGCGTTACATTTTTATTTAATACCAGCTGGTCCGGCGCGCTTTGCTACACTCCTTAATGAATTCTTCCCCGTTCCCTCACTTTTCTTAGTTTTCCGCTCAGATAGAAAATAATAATGCAAAACACCCCCTGATCCAAAAGCCCAAATTTATCGATCCCATACGCACGCACACGGATCCCAACCTACAGCAACACACGCATGCAGGCAGACACAGACACTATATTTTATACATATATAAGGATGTATTAATCAATAATCTCAAATGTCAGATAAGGTTGTATGCGACCATTCCAAGAATTAGGTGTTGGTCATTGCTATAGTGATCTGATTTTGTTATGAACCGCAGAGCATGCGTCGGGTATAATCGTAAAGTAACGCCATGTTGATATCATTCCATATAAACAACATTGGCACAAATTAGTGATAAAAATACAACCTCACTTTTCATTAAAGTAAAGCTGACTCATTAAACCAGTTTTGTGATATTAATTTAATGTTAATTAAAACTAATCAAAATTTCATACAGAATTTAAAAAAAATTGTACTTACATCCTATTTGAAGTAAATGCAATAAATGCAATTTAAAGAAGTTGCCAACTTCGGACATAGAAGTAGAACATTGAAGATTTTACCTAAAAAAAAAACAAAAATTAGTAACCAGTAATTGTATCAATATGAATTATATGGGTAATTTTTATACTTTTATTACACTATTAAAATATTATTAAAACAAAACAGTTCCTTCAAGGTTAGAAGATAACGTTATGTTTTCTATATTTAATCAAACCCTAAAAGATACAGTGGGTTAAAATATACAGTGTTTGTGATCGTGTGTTCGTCTGTTCCTGTGTTCGTGTTCGCGTGCGTGCTTGAGTATTTGTGTGTGTGATCGCGCGTGTGGGTCGGTTAGGTGATACGGATGGGTGGGACTTTGTATTTAGTGTCATCACTGAAATATCTCGGTTCCATCAAATTTTGGTTAAAATTGGTTTATAACAAAAGGTACTTTAAAGGTCACGAAGATACATTTTGCGAATGAAATTTACACGAAGTGACTTATAAAGATAATTCAATTCTAGGTAAATTATTTTAATGAAAGTTTTTGTAAATATCTGGAAAACGTTGCACTCTACGCCACGGGTTTCTGCCAATCCGGGCGGAGGCAAAATTCGCCGCCCCTTATTTAAAGTTATTTAAATCCCACCGTACATCCTTTTTGCTTAATGCCATTCAGAAAATCCTAAATCCAGAAAGCTTCCCCCGGTTCCGTCAAGACATTTACTATTTTATTGTGAAATTCTGCCGGCCCCAAAAAGTACCGCCCAGGACGGGTCACCCCGCACCCTATGCCACTGCTCTATGTTAAAAAGTATAACTCGTTTGTAAAGATAATTCAAGATCGCATAAGTTTTCTTTACACAAGTTTTCCGTAGGAAGCCTTGAAAATTAAACAGGTAAAGAAAATGATGTGCATATTACTGCAAGCTGTGGTTCGGATATATTCGGAAACTATCGTCGAAATATGGTTGTGAATAGTCTAATTCTGTAACAAATCAAAAATAATTAGGCCTATTTATCTATCAATCATTTATCACCAAATACTATTCGATTGTAACAATGTTTATACAGATTAGGTTACGTAATTTCAGTGCAATACTTACCTTGAGTTGACATACATAATAATGTATGATTCACAATATTTTGTATATATTTTCTATAAAACGTTAGCCATATTTGCATTGCAATTTTATCATGGTGATTCACAAAAATACAATTTTAGTGCATTGCGTTAGGTGTATTTATACTAAAGGACTTAATCACATTCC
Organism: Vesta saturnalis; assembly: GCA_036346205.1. Lineage (NCBI taxonomy): Eukaryota > Metazoa > Arthropoda > Insecta > Coleoptera > Lampyridae > Vesta > Vesta saturnalis. The sequence continues at coordinate 4,256,039 of JARFJB010000793.1, forward strand.
TAAACCTAAAATTACAATTAAACTTATGCACACTTAAGATTATTAAATTGATTAGGTGAATATGAGCAATAAATACATTTCATGTAAGCGAAAATGTTAGTAAATTAAAAATAACCGTTCTCGGGCTCACCAACGCCATCTTTTAACGCGTTTTATATGTGATTTTCTCGAAATAACCAACCTCGCGACCTATAGGTGCCCAATAAAATGTTCTCTCTAATTTATTTGCCCCATACAGGTACTCTAACAGCATAAGAAAACTATGTGCTGGTTACATCAATTTTTTTGTATTGTAATCAGATTCCAGCTCTAATTGATTATTTCGAACATTCGACTGCTGATGCACCATGTACCTTTAAGTTGTAAATTATATAATTAAAATATTATATTTGCATAAATATAATAATTATAAAAAAATAATTTTTATTGCAATATACAACGCCAATTTGTCAAAACATAATCATCATACTCGTTCACTTATCTAAAGTATTCGCATTTATTATTTTTAAATAAAGTAATTTAGCATAAATTAGATTATTAATTACCTCGGTCAGCAAATTCTGCATGAATAATTATTTTTTTCACGACCATATACACTAATATTGACTTTTATTTTGATGTTCAAAAATGCACATTCGTCGAAATTATTTCAAATGTATTCTCAGCTCCACGGTTAGTGCCGTTATTATTAGACTTCATTCCGTGTAAGAATTAAATATTTAAATTGACAGTTTTAATAAATGATTATCAATTTTAATGATACAAGCAAAATGGTCTGATTACATTCAAGACAGGAAAGCAAATTTCCTTTAGATCAATAAACTCTTACATGCTAAAAACCTATTCTAACATGAGCAAAATATATATGCTACATCAAGTAAAAGGAATCATTTTCTTTCTTTATTCAAATTAAAGTCATGATCTTACGCTTTGTATCAGCGATAACTTGTCATCAGACGTTTCACTATGATTACTCGTTATCACCGGATGCTGGAAACTTAGTAATATTTTGCGATGATTATAAATAATAATATAAGTATCGAGTTCAAATATTATATCGTTTAAGTCAATAGTTTACATTTGGTTTGAATATACGAATTTAAAATATGTTTATACAAAACAGGCTTCGTGGCTTAAATTATATATATATATATATATATATATATATATATATATATATATATATATATATATACATATTCATAAAAGCATTGATATAGCAGTAGATGTAAAAATATTATGTTGTTCAATTAAGACTATAAATCTATATACATACAGAATTGATTACATGGATACATATTAATGTAGAATATGTATAGAATATAAATATATGAAGACTTATGTTAATAGATCCTAGACTGGTTTAAAAGTGCTTAAGAAGTTAACACATTGTTGTTTCTAAGGCACTTTCTTAAGCACTTTTTAAACACTTAGTCTAGGATCTATTAACATAAGTCTTCGTACCATATCCCTTTTTATAGTTCGCAGAGTTTTTATCATTCTATACATGTTCTACACATTAGCATTATTGTACTCCATGTAATCAATATCTGTTATGTGTTTAATGGCTTAATTATATTGATTTATATGTGAAATGTCTTATTTATCTTTAACGAAATTGAACTTACACACTAATATGTATCGTGTTGACCTTTTTAACATGCTAGCTTATGAATACAACATCATTTGCAAGCACCACGAAGCCTGTTTTGTTGTATAAAAACCATATTTTTAAATTCGTATATTATATTTTCTCATAACCAAATGTACAACTTCTTCAACTTTATTTGAACTTGCATACGATATAATATTTGAACTCGATACAACTCTACCCCTACCTATTGAGAATCGCAAAATATTACTAAGTTTCCAGACACTATAAGTTATACAATTATAATGTTTAATATCACATTGCACATGTAATGTTCAAGTTCTTAGATAAGAACTTGAACATGTGCTATGTGATATTAAACATATAAATACAATTTGTGTACAAAAACTTACAAAATATGATAACAATATGAACGTGTGAAAATACTAAATTAGAAACTATAAAGTTCAGAATAAATTATAAAAGCATATAACAATAGGTTTCCCTTATTTGTACAAAGAAATTACTTTAAATATGTAGTTTAAACATAAATTTAGAAAAGTTAGGTCAAGTACATAAAATTAAGGTATTAAAATAGAAAATTTGCTAAATCTATGTAAAATGGGTGGAGATAAATGTATTCTTATACAGTTTTTTTATGTAGAAGCTGAATATGTCACCAGTTTAGTTGTAAAATAAAATATTAGATATTAGTAAATTTAGGTATAAAATTTTCAAAATATAAATTCATGAAGCGAATTATAGCATGTGAGGTGTCTATTTATGCAGAATTTTCAAAAATGTATTTAAAAATCAAATCCGAATTGAATTGAAAAAGTTATGGCATAATTTATGTTTTAGTTAAATTAATTTTTTTGTTTAGACCAATCGAAACCCAGGATCTTTAGTATGTAATGTAAAGAAAAAATTGAAAGTTATGGTAGCTATCAGAAAGTATAAAAGGAATTGCTCCTGATTTCTCACTCTATTTTTTTTGTGGCTAACAAGTCATAGTGCGAATAGTGCATTTGTAAACATGTTAGTTAAAATTTTCGTTAACATTATCGGATGTGAACCGCGAGCAACGTAGAGTCTAAGATTTCAGAAACAATCGATATAACATATAATAAAATTTTAAAAACTAAGGTTACCGGTTACAATTTTTGACTATTTTTTTGTTTCATTTCGAAATTTTGTTCAACATCGGGTGATGTGCAATTTTTTAATTTTTATAAAATTCGTCTTTTATTTTGGATGTGGTGTTTATTTTTTCTCAAAATAAATTGAGGTTATAAAACAACTTTAACTCAAATCGGTATCTAAAATAAAAGTGTTAGCAATTATAAAAGTTTAGAAAAGAGTAAGTCACAAGATTAATTCGAAAATTTAATAAATAAATATTTAAATATTCAAATAAAATAAAAGTGAAAAAGTAAAAGTGAAAATGAGCATATTACCCAAGTGTAACGTATTTATCGCAAAGAAGATTTACCACAAGTTAGTGAAGCTGGATGAATTTATGGGAATTAAGCAGTACCACTTTCTACAGGAAGGCAGCATCATCGTCAGATGGAATGTTTAAGGTGACCATATAATGGAAGTTTCGAAAATACATGTGAGTTTATTTTATTATCATAACGCAATAGATTGCATTGATTATTCTTTTGATGTCCCGTATGTATGTATATTTTTTTGAATTTCTGTATAATTGTTGTGCGACGACGTGTATCAATATCTGGAAAGGTAATGATCAAGGGCAATCAGAAATATAATAATTCTAATTTTGATTAAAGTAAAATTGTACTTACTAAGAATAAATAGATCGTTGGTTGGAATTCTGGCAAGCTACACATTTAATTTAGCAAGGACGCAACGCACGCGTGCGTAATGCAAAATTCATAGAAGTCTGGTACACGTTAAAAAAAAATATTGTAAAAAACTATTAAATTATACACAGGAATATTTCATTGGTGAAATAAAATTATAAGATTTCACGCTAACATTTCAATTTAATAATAATGAAAAAGTTTAAATGTTTTATTTTTATTTGCCTACTAAATTCAAATTGAACCCTATCCCCAAGTAGAGATTCATTAAGTTTAATAATAATTATATTTATTCAACAACAAAAATTATTTAGTCAGTGCAATATATTATTTTAGAAATCCCGCAATATCGTTTTCCCAACTAAAACGTTTTATTTGGGCTATGAATGCAAACTTTGTACAAGAGTGGTTTTATAAAAAACAAAAACGTAGCATACAGATCCTTACAAGTTGTACTCGAGAGCGCTGGGGCAATAAAGGTTTGTTTCAGCTAAACAATATACTCCCGTATTTATTAAATACGGTTGATATTGTAGGTAGCGGACCGCGAAAATTTTATTATTGCAATAAACGTTTGTCAAATCGCCATTGTTACCGCGATAGAAAAGATAATTAGTGGATTTTTAATATCTTGCTAATGTTTTCAAAATATTTTATTTATATATTTTATGTAAGGAATGTGTGATTGTAAGTAATATTTGGCTGAAGGTTGAAAAACATGTGTTTTGAGGTTTGACTAGAAGGTGTACGCTTAAAAGCTGCTTTACTGAAGGGGCGTAACGAATCATTGGAAATTCTTATGTGCACATTCTTGGTGTAAAAATGTCACTAGTCAGTAATTAATTACGACGGTACACACTCCAATCAAAGACGTCTTTGTGTGGTACTTGGAAACTCGAGACATAAATGTAGGGTTTGTTACGGACGAAAGCATATTTTTAAAATTAAGATGTCGTTCAATAATTAATATGAAACTGTTCCAACATAATTTTTTGTTTTTTATTACTTTTGAAAAATGGGGGTTGATTCCGGGAGTAAAGGTAGTTGGTTTTTGAAATCGGGAGGAAAGGAGTTACAGTTAGTGTCGACGGAGCCAGATTGAGAGGGTTAATTAAATATTTCATTGTGAACAGTTTGTGTTTAAAATAATTCTTGTGTTAGTTTTAATGTGTTTTTCAAATATTAATCTATAAATAAGTCGCCCTTTTTTGGAATTAAACCACGTATGTTAACGATTTGTGTCTGTGATCAATTAAAGGAATATATATTCAAGTGCAAATAATTTTACGAGCGTATATAACGTATTAAAAATCGAGCATTGCCTTGTAAAAGGTATCTCATTCGCCGCGGGCTCATTAAGCTGAAATCTGCTAAAATAAAACACGGTACAGGGCTCCCTCACTCTTGTATTTGTATGAATTATCATTGCTGTTTGTTGTTTATATTTATATTTGTGTAGAGGTGGGCTGGTGAACGGGTACATTATACGGTTTTGGTTATTAATTGCAAAAGGGAATTGCCAAGTGGGTACACACTCCCGGGCCAGATAGCCATTCAACACCTGGAATTTTATTTTTATTGTTTTTATTTGTTGTATAGATGAATGTGTAACTTGAGAAAGGGACGCTGTATTTTACTAACGCACTCAATTTTATATATATATATATATATATATATATATATATATATATATAAACTGTATGTTCAGAATACAATTGCAGCATAAAAGTGACGTATAGTTAATTATCGATTAATTGATATGATCGATAAATGGTTATCGCTCTTCTTCGAATATTATCAATGATATTGAGATAGCGGTGAGAATTATATTCTAGATGACGTCGAATTTGGGTCTTATTATAGCCGAAAGAGTTGTCGGTAACCATATCGGTGGACACTAAGGAATTTGTTAGATTCAAGGAAAGAAGGTAGTTACTGATTGATAGCTTTTTCCATGACATCGGGGTCGCCTATTTTAGGAATAGGTTCAACAGTAGATAGCTTCCATGATGAGTTTACATAGAGGCGGTACTAGTTCGGGAGAGCATATTTTAAAACAATAGCTGGAATACCATCTGGGTCTTATTGGAATCAAGTCTATTGATCGATTCCAAGAGCCTGTATCGGAAATGAATTGGCATCATAGCGTATGAAAAAGTTTACTACAGCTACTACAGATCCATCAAATTTTGTCATGGGGGAAAATACAACGAAGATTTTACTGATGGATTTAGCTAAAAACCAAAATTGATGACTGCTCAAAGGACATGTAGCTAATTCATTGCATTTTTATTGTTAGAACAACTTTTAGCTTTAGTGATAACACTTGAAGACATTTCTATCACTAACGTAGTCTTTGTGACTCTCGGCCGTTTTATTGGATTTCCGTTTGATAATAGATTTAGTTTTCAACGATATTGCTTCAGTGCAAGCCCCATTGAACCAGGGTTAGGAACGAGAACGAGCAATACGATTTTGTTTTTTAGCAACATATGTGTATAACTTCATGACCATGGGACAGTAGAAGTTATTTCTATTAGAAAATGGTCAGATAGAGCTAGTGGGTAAATAAATGATGTTTTATACGCAAATAGGTTTGATGTAACAAAAAGGTCTAGAAGATGTGGAGTGTGGTTAGGATTATTACAGATTCTAGTAGTTTCAAAAATCATTTGTGTAAAATCACATGAAATAGCAAATTTTTAAAGCCAAGCAGAGTTATGGACTGAGAACTTCCAGAATTGAGATATTGGAAGATGGAAACTGAGAAGATAGTCAACTTTCAAACTAAGGCAATCAAAGAATTCTTGAAAGTTATTGTCATTGGGAAACAACAGTAGAATTTCACAAATTTAAGAACAGAATATTTGAACCAAATCAGGTCGAGTTTCTACAAAGAAGAAAAGCTCTTGGAAGTAATGCCCTTGAGGTAGGCACAGACTCATTTTTATCGAAAGTTAAAGAGTGAAGATTGTAATGGGGAAATTGCAAGTCGGCCTAATCGGATTTTTCAGAAATGTGTCTCAGATAAAAACAAAATGTCAGGTTGTAATTGTTCAATGTATTGATGGACAGCTCACATGTTAGACCTAATACCGCGGATGTTACATAATGGATCAGAAAGTGAGCAAAGACAGTACCACGAAAAGCTTTAAACCAGCTGAAAATCTGCGTAAAAAATTCTATCGATACCATTTTTTTACGTTTCGATAGTATTTAAAATAACAAGAGATACAGGAGAATTGGGAAAAAATAATTTTCCCCTCTATCTCAAAAACGAGGTAGGCAACGATACTTATAAAAACGGCATCATCCGTTCCACAGTACATCATCTAGACTCATAATTTTTAACGCAGATTTCAACAGTGCAATTAGTTACGTTACACAATTTAAAATATCAACCAGGCCTTTTCTTTAATGGGACACCCTATATATTTTCAGTTCACTGATTGCATTTGTTTCATTTAAACACGCCATATATGTCAAAAACGAAGTAGGATGTAATCATTTCAAAAATGCCATCATTTGTTTGACAAAAAAAATTACACTATCTCGAAAACCGTTTCACTAATAGCATGAAAAACTATTTTAAAAAATTGTGACACATTGGACACTATTCTGATGATCAACTTTGAGCAATGGGTTATTTAGTGATCAGTAATAAGTATTATAAGTGGTTTGTAACTGTGGTTTCATATTAGTTGAGTTGATCGGCCTATTTCCACAGTTTGTGCTTTTTGAGCGCGACGTGTCGGAAGCGGACTCTGCTTCCGTCCTTTGCCACTATCTGTATGTTATCCCATTGGATGCGGTGGTCTTCGTTCCAGACACGTTCGGCGATTCTTGATCTTTCTGTTTCGCCCTTGCGGACGTTGTTCTTATGTTCCTGCGTTCTCACTTTGAGTGGTCTACTGCTCTCTCCTATGTATGCTCTGCCGCATTTGCATGGTAGGTTGTATACACAGTTCTTGAAATTCTAATCTTCATTGTGTGGTTTGGTTTTGGTTAGTATTCCCCTGCGTTCTGGTCGATTTGAAGGTAGTGCGTATATTTAGGTTCTTCCTTTTCGGTTACCCCTTCCCTGTTTAGGTTAGGTGTTAGATCGGGGTAACCATTTTCTTTGAGTGTTTTAGCGATATTTTCTTTTTCTTTGTTCAGGTCCTCTTGTTTTGAGCATATTGTTTTTGCTCTATCGTACAAGCATTTTGCCACGCCTAACTTCACGTTTTTGTGGCAAATTTCAAAATGCCGTAAACGCACTACGAGAAAACGACGATGTCCTAAGAAAGGTTGATTTCAATTTTTTACGTCAAATTGACCTTTGTATTGATGAAGGTGGCCGTCATATTGAACATTTATTATAAAAAAAAACGTTTTGCCTTTGTTTCCCCTGCCAAATAAATTTTGTATTACAATTTTATTAAACTAGGAATGTCTGTTAGCAGTATGTAATAAATAATTTTTTCCTTCGAAACTGTGCGGAATGTGAAATTTTTACAAGAGTAACAAAATGGGGATAATTAATCAGTCTTCTCGCTAAAAAAATTGAGAACTGTATTACCACCCATAAGAAAGCTCTGAAAAAAATATCAGAGGATGAGGGTGGTTTTAACCCTTCTACAATTTCTTTTGGGTTTCTTTGATTATCGAAAGGAGAGTAATCCTCTAAAATGCACTTTTGTCAAATTTCATTCAATTTGTTTCACTCATTTCTGAACAGCGTACAAAAATGTGTTTTTTTATGTAAACTTTGAACTCTTCTCACGGACAAACGCTACATTTTGGTATATAAATAAATTGGGTCCAATCGACTTATTTTGAGCTCTACTACAAGTGGTAGTTCTGTGTCCCAGTTGCGTGCGTTCGTCTGACGGTTCCTTTTCCAGGTTGTCCCTTATGATAGTTAGTGCCTTACCAGTAGGCACATTTATGAATAAACTCGCAATGTCGAAGCTTACCAGTATTTATTCGTGGTTTGGTTGGAAGTTTCCGCGAAGTGCTGCACATTCTTGACCATAGACTCGGTTTTTCCTGATAAGGGAGTGATGATACCTAACAGACAGTGTGCTAATGGGTGACAAGGTGAATTTCTCGAGCTCACAATTGGTTTCAGAGGAATTCCTTGCTTATGAATCTTTGGTAGGCCGTACAGATGCGGAGGTTTGAGGTAGTCAAGTGCTTAGGAAAAAATTATATAACATATGAAATCGACTCAAGTGCGAAAACAGTCCTTCTCAGGACTAAGCCTGATGACGGAAGCAGAGTCCGCTTCCGAAATATCGCGCTCAAAAAGTAAAAACTGTGGAAATAGGCCGATCAACTCAACTAATGAGTAATAAACACTATAGGTATAAGTTCAAATTCTCGTTACGAGTAAATCAAATAAATAGCCGTGTAAGATATTAATGGCGTGTTTGAAACAAGAAAATGGATACATCATTAATAACTATTTTTTAAATTTGTTTGGGTCGATTAGTGTTTGCTGTTATTGCTTTCTAATTCACTATTATTGTTTTAATTTACATTGTTGTTAAATAAATTACAAGTTGTTGCAACTGTTTGCAAAGTAAGCTTTTCTTGACAGCCTTTTGTAAATATCTTCATTCGAAAAACCATGTAGTATTTACTCATCTTTTTACTAATGTCAAAAATATACTACCGTTCCATTTGAAAATTTGGAAAAAACAACGCAAAAACCAAACAATTTTTACACAGCGCACTCTATCGACAACCAAGAGCACAATTAATAGTGGAGAGAAAACTGTTTTTTAGTTTTGGTTTGTAGAGCAGACTAAAGTTTTTTTTTTAAGAAATTAACGCGTTTGCCACCACGCTAGTTTAAGAATAAGTTTCAGAAATATTTTAATTTTTTTTTTTTATAAATTTAATACGGCTAGCTTAACTTGATACCATTTGGGGAACGGTTGATTGTATAATTTAATGTAACTATGACCTAGTGGATACCCTACGAACTTTTTCTCACGTGCAGTTTTATTATAATTTTCCCCAAAACGCTGCACTAATCTATCACCAAGACAGAACCACTAGTCGATTTTAGTGGGCCCAATTAGTATAAGCAAATTTTGTATAAATCTCGAAAACCTAAAACGAACTACATGGTTATGCAGGTACAAGATAATGGCTTCAATTGCAACATTTGAAGGATCTTGAAGCAGAGCAGATGACGTTACATTTTAAATGAGAGCGTGACATACATTCCCACGTTTATATAAACTTGAGATTCAAAAAAATTTAAGGTCAGTGCCTTAGCAATAATATACAAACGTTTCCTACTGCAATAAAAATGGCGCCATTTGCAAAAAAAAAAAAACAATAAGTGCAGAAAAGGCTTCTTTTATATACAAGATAAACTTCAAAACACAAAGACGAAGTTATATTAATATAGAATTTGTGAATAACACAACGAAAAAAAAGTTATATAGTTGCATCGTATATAGTGTATTGCAGTCACGGAAGGTAAATTTTTAAAGAATCAGAAGTACGGCGTACATAGCTATCGTTCCGTGGAGCGCGGGCTCTACAGTATATTGTTAGATTTGGAGCTATGTTGGAAACCGAAATTAATGGCCACGCTGTCTATTTTCTATAAAAAAGAGAAAACTGTAAAATGCAATGTAACTGAACTGTTACGCCCACCAATGGACATAATAATCATTTAATTGTGAGGAGTTTTCTGAATTTGGTCCCTCTTTCCCACGTATGAAAGAACCTGTATAACAATATGCAAGTTAAGAATAATAAATGCGTGCATTATTGTTATTGGAATAATAACTCCGTTATAATAGATTAACCCACATTAACTTTAATTATTATTACATAGTTATACTTGAGAATATATTTTAAATAATTCATCGACTACGTGTTCACTACGAATTTTAATGATCTCAAACGGTCAATTCCAAGTTTGTTTAATTTAGATATGGAATTCAACAAACGCTTATAAATCTATTTACCACAAGGTTACATTCTAGCAAAGACCTTTATCATTGTCTCAATAAACGAGTTAGTTCTCATATTTTTCTTTTGAATTTGCAAAATTAGGTTAATCACTATTTGCTAGCGACTTTGCCTTCAATCAGTAGCAGATATATATTACGTACATCGTCTAATCTAATCAACACAACAATGAATGTGAAGTACAGCTTTGAGTAACAAACAATAACCAAATATTGAAGTTTCTAATTTACACACTAAGACAATTACCATTCGAAAGTAAGAAAAATTGTAATTGCGTTACGATATTCAGGTAGGTTATATAATTTGCAAAAAAAGTTTTTAATTAGTTATTGTTTAGTGAATGTAGAGCACGCTTACTTTCGTAGTTTTTAAGAGTAAAAAGGTATTAAGAGGTTCTGTAGTTTTCTAATTAATCCATTATAGTAATGAAAAACTGTTTCATTGCGTGCAGCAATGTCTTAATGGATGATAATCATAATTGGAAAATATTAAATTAGATTTGCCTAGAAAATAGTTGACATGAAAATGGTTTACAAAGATTTAAATAAATTGTTATTCCTCAAGTCATGCTATTCAGATACATAACAGTACATTACATTATTATTACTCTTTTAGTCATAACCTGCAAAGGTATTTTAACGTTCGTCTTTCAAGTGGTATAGTATTTTCAAAAATTGGCAAAAATTATTCTTACTAACATGTAAACACGGAAAAAATTGTGTCAACGTTTCGCTTAATGAAAACAATGCGTCGACTTAATATTTTATTATTAATTTTACACTTAACGCACATTTACCGGAAGTATGGTTAACACTTCATACTTTTCATAACGAATGTGGTTCACATTTATCTTACTTAATATTTTTTGTTAAAATCTTTGGCTTGATTCAGACTGAGAATAAAAAAAGGCATCTTTAAGTTTTAACGAGATGACGGATACATGTACAGGTTGTTCTATTTTCGTATGTTTTACGGGGTATCTCGCTTATTTTTTAGGTTAGAACCTTGCGGTTTTCGCGACACCGTGCTATTTTTTAATGAAACCAAAGATGCACTAATCAAATTTGCCATAGCCATCTTAGTTTGTGTGCTACAGGGTGATTTTGGAAAAATTGCATTTTCAGTCATCCCCTGTAACTCTGTTATTGTCAGACATACTAAAAAAGTAAAAACTGATATTTGTAAATATTTTACGTATAATCCAGTGGCGTGATCAGATTTTCTTTAGAGGCCACAGTTTTTGAGATATTGACATAACCTACATTTTTTTTATGGGACACCTTATATATTTTTTTAAAATATTTTTCCCCTTGCCAAGAGCTTTTCAAAAATATAGCATAGTCTATATTTATTTTTATAAATAACGTGACAAAATGATTTTTTTCTATAATTTACATTGATAATAGTGGATAGCCGTGGGTAACCATGGTAACGCAAAAAACAAAATAACTAACGTTCTGCCATTACTTAGGTATTTGATTTTTGAAGTTTCTGCTTATCTGAAATTATTCCTGGTTACATTTTCCCAAATTTAGTGCTGATATTTATTGTTATTCGTTGTTTTTGTTTATTGTTATCGTTCTTGTTCTTGTTGTTGTTGTTGTTGTTTAATTATTTTTTAATATGGCTCGAAACCAAAAAATTGTAAACTTTGAGAAATATGATATGAATACCTGCTTCATATTATCTAATGAAAACGCAGACCAGGCCTTAGAACAGGTCAGTTAATCTTTACATTAGAATTTGTATTTATTTTATATACCTATTTTGTCATATAGATATCCCGAAAGAAGACAACCCGACAGAAGAATATTTCAAAAATTAAAATTTAATGTTTGCCAACATGGATGTTTTGACAAACCTCGACGCCGAGTTTACAACAAAGAGAACGAGGAATCAGAGATCAACGTTTTAGCAGTTGTTCAAGCCACTCCTAAAATCTCGTGCAGGAAAATAGATGAAGAGACCGGTGTGTCTAAAACAACAGTGCAAAGGATTTAAAAAAAAAACATAAATTCAAACCCTACAAGTATAAACTTGTTCATCATCTGCACCCTGGTGATGCTGAACGTAGATTGGAGTTCTGCAATTGGTTTATAAATATGAAAACTCAGGACAATAAACAAAAAAAAAATAATTTGGTCAGACGAGGCACATTTCACAGGTTCGGGAATTCTTAATAGCCACAACTCGCGGTTTTGGAGTCAAGAAAACACCCACGTATTTTTCCTAGTGAGCGTCAAGGCAGGTTCGGATTTAATGTCTCCTGCTTTATTTTTAACCGAAAAATAGTTTACAAGATTTATGAAGAAAACCTAAACTCTAATGGGTACTTACAAATTCTACAAGAAAAAACTGTGAACATTTTAGAAGATATTCCACTGGCTCAACTGAACGATATATTCTTCCAGCAGGATGGGGCTCCAGCCCACAATGCTAGAATAATACAAAACTGGCTAAATGAACATTTTTCCCGGGCGATGGATTGGAACAAATGGACCTGTTCGATGGCCACCACGATCACCGGATCTCTCGGTTTTGGATTTTTTGTGGGGGTATTTAAAGAATAAAATTTATTCAAGGCAATATGCCAACATGCAACAATTAAAAATTGCAACGGAAAATGCTTTTGCAGAATTACGAAGACAATCATTTATTTTGGAAGATGCTATTTAAAAAATTTATAAACTTTGTGAAACTTGTAGGAGACATAATGGTCTGTAATTTGAACAATATTTGTGATTAATTAATTATTTTGTTTTTATCAATGTAAATTATAGAAAAAAATCATTTTGTCACGTTATTTATAAAAATAAATATAGACTATGCTATATTTTTGAAAAGCTCTTGGCAAGGGAAAATATTTAAAAAAAATATATAGGGTGTCCCATAAAAAAAGTAGGTTATGTCAATATCTCAAAAACTGTGACCTCTAAAGAAAATCTGAGTACGCCACTGGATTCTACGTAAAAAATCTACAAATATCAGTTTTTACTTTTTTAATATGTCTGACAATAACAGAGTTACAGGGGATGACTGAAAATGCAATTTTTCCAAAATCACCCTGTAGCACAAAAACTAAGATGGCTATGGCAAATTTGATTAGTGCATCTTTGGTTTCATTAAAAAGTAGCACGGGTCGCGAAAACCGCAAGGTTATAACCTAAAAAATAAGCGAGATACCCCGTAAAACATACGAAAATGGGACAACCTGTACAGTGGCGGCTCACGATTTCTAAGTAAAGCAGATTTATTATTGGCCATCACCCAAAAAGTATGTGACAAATTTAGTATCCCGCTACAACTTTAGCCGGCTACACACACAAAGGTTTATCTGGAGACTTTATCCAGGACGGTTCAAATCTGCGGTATTTGGCAAACTTTGCATGTCACAGACTAAACTGTCGCACTCCACTAACTTGAAAGACATGTCCGCAGACAACGCTGGCGTACTTAATCTTTCGCTAACAAAACTGTCCGTTAATGGCGAAAACTTTCAACTTGTCTGCTGACTTTGCCAAAACTGTGGAATTCAGTCTTGACATAAGTTTTTAGTGTAAGTCTTGCCGTTTCTGAGTTTCTGGTGACATTTTAATGTTTTGTTATTAGTGAGAAAATGCCCAGGAGTAATATAAATCGGAAAAAAGTTGCATTGTGTTTGGGTATGATCAAATTACATCTTATGACAAATACTTTGTACTCTATAACGTCAAAACGTCGAAGTAAATGGGTAAAAAAGTGGTTACTGGAAAAGGAAACTCTAAGTCATTTGCCTTTATTAAAGCAATTGAGACAAAATGAGCCCGATGATTTTAGAAATTATTTAAGAATGGACGCTACAAGTTTTGAAAAATTATTATCTATGGTAAAGCAAGGATTAACAAAGCAAATTACTGCCATGCGAGAACCAATTTCTCCAGAGGAACGTTTGCTAGCCACGCTTAGATTTCTCGCAACAGGCAGATCTTATGAAGATTTAAAATATTCCGTTGGGGTTTCTGCTCAAGCACTGGGCTACATTATACCACAGACAGGTTCTGTCATTTTTGATTCTCTGAATATGAAGGTAAATTAATAAATAAATCTTTATTCTGCATTTAAAAAGCGTTTCTTTGCAAATGAACGTAATATACCTGAAATCAACAATAAAAAAAAAACTAAAAATAAACTAGTGTTACAAAACTAAATGGTATATCGACTGAATTAACTACATATTATTACCAGATATAGCTTGTGCAGCATCTAAATAATATGTGCATAATGAATTGGGCGTAGCAGGTTCAGGACTTGGCTGAGGGGATGGTGATGACGTGTTTGTGGTACTTAAGGAAATCGGGTAGTTCGTATTATTGATGGTCGACTGGCAATAAAAAGTATCGTTCATAAAATTTTTCTCAGTAACATATTCTTGGAATAACCCTTTTGCTAATATTTTGTTGATAGGGACTCAGCTAAGACCTGCTGCATTGGATCCATTTTTCTCAATTTAGCGCTTACATTAATACCAATAGCATCAAATTCATCAGGCATATCATCTTTCCGCTTCAAGACTTCAGTGGAGGTTGTAATGAACTCTTCATGCTTTCCTTGAAGTAACTCGAGCTTTTTTCTATTTGTCAGTGATTTCTTGAAAATTCCCTTCTTTTTTGGAGTTGAAGGTTTCCAAAATGCGAAGAGGATTGGCAAAAAAATGCATCCGAGTTTGAAGCTCGTTGGAATTTCCCGAATTGTGGATGAGCTTTAGATGGAAAACACATTCGAATAGTTCCACCACCTGGGACAGGAGCTCTATATTACAACTATAAAAACTTTTATAGTGTTATATTAACGGCTTTGGTAAATGCAAATTACGAATTTATTTATATAGATGTTGAAAAACAAGGCAGAATGTCAGATGGTGGAGCAATTGAATGGACATCTTTTTATAAAAAGTTAACTACAAATGATTTGAAATTCCCAGACAACGGTGAAACTAAGGAAAATCTGTAGGGGATTTAGCATTTTCTCTAGAAATAATTTTTTTAAAACTCTACCTGGAAGAAACCCTTACTTATGAAAGGAAAATATTCAATTACAGATTATTTAGAGCACGAAATGTTGTAGAAAACACATTTGGTATACTAGTCTCTTGCTTTCGTGTTCTCCACACAAGTCTAGCAGTACGGCATGAAAATATTAATAAAATCATTATGGCTCGTTGCATATTGCACAATTTTTTAAGAAAAAATAGTGCGTCTTATGCAACAGCGACTACATTTGACAGAGAAAATCCAGTTACACATGACACTGAGAAAAGCGACTGGCGTTCGTAAGGTGTTGAATTGCTTTCTAAATAAAAGGTAATGCATCATTAAATGATAAAATTAATAGAAACAAGTACTGTGAGTATTTTAATGGTAAAGGACAAGTTGCATGGCAAGATGACATGATAAATGCCGGAAGAGCATAAGTTTTTTTTTTAAATAAATCATTGCAAATTGGTCACAAAATATTTTGTTCAACATATCTAGCAAGATATACGTATCTATTTACTTATTACTAAAATACCTATGTATGTATTTTCAATAAAATGTACTTACCTCTATTGGTTCCTATGTATTTTCAATAGCATTCCTTTCATTATTCTCGTTTTGACTCACATTCTCCATTATATCATTACAAGTTTCCTCCTAATCTTCTGCGTCAAGCACATTTGGACTCGCCGGCTCCTCTAAATTCTGACTTTCGACACTTTTCACCAGAAGCTCTTGGTCAGTTGTAAACAGAAATAATTCGAAGTATCACAGTTTTGGTTCATAAACGTCGTCTATTCCTGTTCATGTAGTTTTCGAGGCTACAACCTGTTTTAATTCTTTTCTAAAGCACCCGCGTAAATTTTGTATTTTTTTTAAACAAAACTACGGTCCGCACTAGGATACACTTTTCTACAATATTCATTCAGAGCTTCATAGCCTTTATTCTTTAAATTTTTGTTGGCATATTCATTTGATTTTATTTTCACACATTTTTAATTCTTTTTAAATACTCAAAATACTAAATCTACTACCCAGATTTAAAACGTCACAAAAATCTGTACATTTATGGTAACACGGAAGTTAGCCCGTGAAGTTTACCTTTCAGACAAGTCTATGCAGGATAAGACCGACGCGCGACTGGCACGGCTCAACCACTAACGCACGGATTTGTCGACAGACTTTAACGGTGGCGGGTCAAGTTTCATGATAAACCTTTGTGTGTGTAGCCGGCTTTTGTTCCACCACTATTTTTAAACAATGAGCTAAAAACTGCTTGTGGTGCAATTTTACTCTGTAAACTGCTATAGGTACTCCATTATAGTATTGTCCAATAAGTTTAGATCTATAGTTAAATTTTTTAAAACATGAATAGGAACGCTGACAGACATTCAATCACAATAAAACAACCTACATAAATAATTAGTGCACTTGTGTTATTATTTACCCAATTGCAGATTTTATTGCTCAGCGTTTTTCGAAAAGCGACAACGACTTAAGTCTAAAGTGATCACAACACCCGAAAAAAAAACAAAAATGAATTATCAGATCTTACAGTACAAATTTATAGCTAATTGGTTGCTTTATTGCAAATTTTGTCCTTCGTCATTAAAAAAAAAATGGCTACGCTGATTTAAATCTAAACTCTGCACCACCATGAAAAAAGACCAAAGCAAAATAAAGCACATTTTTTTCCCGTAGGTTCGAGCCCTACGTTGGGCGCCAAAATTATGTTACACGATCAAACCGCGCTAACGCCATATAGTGATTATAAAATTAGCAGGGTGCCGACTAACTGTAATGGAAATGGGCGGGTTTCAGACAAGACGTAAAGTGGCAGAAATTTGACTTCAAACACATTACACTTGCCCTAAAACAGCTCAAAATCGGAGATAAATGTCCTAAGATCGCCACTACGATATAAACTTATCTAGCAAAGTACCTTAACTAACATGTTGATAGACATAATGATATAGGTATAATTGATAAATTATATCCTCTCAAATAGGAGAGACCGGGCTTGATTGTTATAATTTTCATGTAATATTTTTTTGGTTACTTTGAATTAACCTAAGGCATCGAAATTAGGCAAGACGATTTGTTCGTCTTTTTCCTACTTTGAGTAAATTTAGCGCCGACACTAAAGAGCAAAAATGTCGTTGATTGACAATGTGTCAAATGTAACAATGTACCCCGTAAAGGGTTACATTGCTACACTGCCGGGGGTAAGTTGTTACATCCAAAAATTGATAGTCACTACAAACATAGCTATATATTCTCAGGACCACGTTTAAACAAGATCATTATCTGTATCAACATCTGAGAGTTCAAATAAATAATGTATATAATGGATTATCTTCACCACAAAGCACATTTCTTGCACGCTCTGCATTATATCAATTTCAACCCCTTTTATTTTTAGGAAAATGGTTCTAAACAGATGCAGTAGAGGCAGTCTTCTTCATCGTCTCGACAGCATTTGTGGCGTCAAATTGTTTCTTCCACTTCTGGTTTCTACTCCCTCAGAAGTCGAGCTTAGCCTATATGCAATTGACAAGCAAACAAATATAGGTTCCACCTATCTATTATTCTTCTGCTCTCAAAGCTTCTTTTATAGGAGTATCCGTCAGAATGGAAAACTTTACTTTCTTTCTTGCCGTATTCGTATTTTTTCTTGGCGCTGCTTTTAGGTTCTGGAATATTGCATCCATCTGGAGATCTTGGTCTACTAGGAGTTACACTTGACGGAGAATCAACTGTTTTGAGTCATTCCACGAATTTGGCGTTCATTTGCAGTTGTTGGCCTGCAGGCTATATCGGCACTTGTAGATGACGAAACTTCTGTCCCCAATTCACCTTCAGTTTCGTTTTCTGGTGCAGTGGTCTGTAAGTAACTTGTGGAGAAAGGAAATCTTGCTCTGTGTAGACGTTTCGATTGAAAAACCTCCGTTTCTTTTAAGTCGGTTGTTATATTTCTGGGCGTAACAGCTTTGGCAAGCGCAGGGATTTCATTGATGGAAACTGGCACACCAGGGTGTGAATTCATTCAATCTGAACAGTCAGTGTAGTAGTATTTTTAAAAAGGGCCATAAACACTTAAAATATAAAGCAGACGGTGCGACGTATGAGGTGGGAATAAAACGAGAACAATGCCCTTTTGCTTGCAAAAGTATAATACAGTGGATGATAAATGCAAAGGATGATAAATGCAAAATATGATTGTCTAGAAGAAATCAGCAGATGATGAGATGTGCTTATGAAAGTGTACCATGAATTGTTCGGATATAGTGCCAGTGATCCGTCCACTTGGATTAGCAGCGGTGGTGCAACCAGTTGGTCCTTGATTGATGAAGTGAAACTTGAAATTCACTCGGGGAAAAATCAATAGATGGAACGAAATCTCCAATGGCATTGACTGCCAATTCCATTGGAAGTTATTCCTTTTCCTCAAGAGGTCGTTGTTTCTACTTGTTTTCTGCCCTTTTCTGTCAGAATTTATGACGCTTTTTAGACCGTGGTTAACCCCGTTTCGTGCACGTTCTTTCAAACTTGTATCGTGTAACACTCTCCTCCAAATTATTATAAAAATGACCAACATTGTTGGCATTGAAGCTAGTAGCTCTTGCCAAGCTTGTCGCCTCCGGTTGGGGTAAGCTGAGGGTGGATTTTTTGTAACTTAACAGCCAATCCTCAGTTGCCATTTTTGAGTTGTTTCATTTATCAGGATACTGAATTTTACACGCCACTGCATATTCATACGCCAGCAACCTTACTTCCCTAGATGTCCATGCGCCGCCCTACATATTATTATTAATTTTTCACTCAACGAACATTTGCCGGAAGTGTGTTAACACTTAATACTGACGGAAGTCTTCCTTTTTATAACAAATGTGGATCACATTTATCTTACTCAATTCATTCTGAGATACCCATTTTACCTGTATGAAGTAAACCGCAAATCTTTTTTTTTATGATCTTTAGCTTGATTCATAATGAAATAAAAAGGCCATCCTTAGTCAGTGGCGGCTCTTGATTTCAATGATAGGCTAATCCCCAACAACTATGCGACGGATTAGAATGCCGCTGCAACCTTGTTTCACCACTAAATATAAACAATGCGCTTGAAAGTAAATAAAAACTGCTTGTGGTGCAATTTTTTAAATTTTAGACTGTAGACAGGTACAGGTACGCCATCACCATTATCCAATAAGTTTAGATTTCTAGCTGGATTTTTAAAACATGAATAAGAGCGCTGACTACCATTCCACCATAATGCAACAGAAACCTACAATTTTATTGATCTATTGCAGATTTTATTGCCGTTTTCGAAAAATCAATGGCTGTGCCGACTTAATTCTAAAGTCTTCACAACACCCGAAAAAATAGAATACACGAAAATCAATTACGGTACCAAAGTAAAATAAAGTAAATTTTTCTATCGAGGGTTCGAGCCCTATGTTGGGCGCCAAACATATTTTACACGATCAAACCGCGCTAGCGTCGTGTAGTACTTATACATCATAATCAGAATGCCGACTAACTACAATGAAGATGGACGGGTTCGAGATAAAACTTAAAATGGTAGACATTTTATTTCACACCTTACACTTATCCTAAAACAAATCTCAAAATCGGGAATAAATGTGACCACCACCACGATCTAAACTTATCTGGAAAGTTATGGACCTCAAGACATTCACTTACTCGGTACATAAGTGAATAAACCTTGTATAATTCACTTTAAATATTTGATTACCGACAATAATCCAAAATAAATAAATAATTATTACCCAATTTCAAAAGGTTAAACCTATTAATTTTTAAATTGCTCTGTAAAAGTACAATCCTGAACCATGATACAATACACAGAAGATAAGATCCTTAGCAGTCACAAATCAGTCCATCGTGCGCATGACATCACTTAGTGAGTAAAATTCGAATTTACCGCATTAAGAGGCAGCAGTTATGGCATTTTAATCTACAAATTACTGACTAAAAACATTCCGTTATAACTTTTTTTTATTGAAAGTGTTACAAAAACACATTTGAGAATGCATTTATTTACTTGTAGGAAAAATATACTTCGCAAAATCTTCAATCCATAATTGAATATGCATAAATACGACTGCGAATGCAAGTACAATTTTATTAAATATACTTTTATTGCAAATAAAACATTGCTTGAATAAACAAGGATAAAATAATGTAAATTTATGAATATTATAAATTACGTTTTTCAATGATACATATTATAAAAATTAAGATATTAACACTTTTAAATTTCTTTGCCAAAAGGTAAAGAACATATTCTAGCATTTAATACGTTAACGTTGTGGTCTCGTTTGCAAGCATGTAACCATTGTTTGTTTAAATTATCGTCTTTAGAAAAATGTAAGAATGTTTATTATCATATTTAGACTGGATTGTCTACGTTGCAAGTAGCAACAGCAATTTTGTGGCAATAACACTCTAATTCTCAACAAAAATTCACTAATAAAATCAGGCACCGTACGTAAACATACACTTCGCGACAGAATTACTCTCCAGCTCACGCGATCAGATCCGCCCACTATACGCAATATCCTATCTTGTGTTTATTGTATCGTGATCCTGAACGGAGTAAATACGTAATCACTGTTTCTATCTTAAAATAATTTAGATCTATATACAATCATATACTCTCAAATACTGTTAAACATTTTATCATTGATATATTAAAACGTTTGCAAGCATGACTCACCTTGATTCAAGTCGCATTATTTTGATACAAAAAAAAAAGATTAAATAAGGACTAATATGATGATAAAGTCACTGAAAATAAAGCTTGCAATGTATCTCCATTCAATCAACGAAATAAAATCAATTAAATTTTGTAATTAGCTTGCCCAAGAGAAATCTAATTATCAAGCCAAGTCATAAATAAAGCCAAAATTAATAACAAAAAGATTTATTATACTGAATCTTTGTGATCCTTCGTATACACGTAAAAAAACAAACCAAAAAAAATCTAATAAAGTACCATTAATTTGTAACACTTAAATTGACTTTCTGTTTTAATTAAGTCTCGCAATAAAATCGTTGAAAATAAAAGGAGTTGAATACAGTTGATATACATAGGTTCGTCATGAGGCGACACGCAAGAAAATATCTTAATTAGATTTGTCTGTACTAAGTCTTATGCTAGTCTCAGCCTAATGACTCAATAAAGGTAGTGATTAGAGATGATTGTCTTTATAGCGTAATTAAAACTACAATACTAGCAATGACCTTTTTTTTAAGATAATCAAACTTTCACTACACAATATATAAATCGCTCTTAGTAAATAACCTTGTACACCTTTAAAACGAAGTATCCTAGTTTAACAAGGTTGAGCACCTTTAAGTAATCCTTATAATTGTACATACTCGCACATAATCGGCCTCGACGACAAACACCAGACCATCGCTAACTTAAACGCCCGACGACCACTTACATCCTTCAAAGCTTGTATCAATTAGGCAATTAGTTCACTGTATGGAATGCCTTCTTAAATGTTCGTCACAGAATTTAATATTTTAGTACACTTTGTGACCAAATTTTAATTACTAAATTTGATTAAATCTCGTTAACAAATGCATATATATATATATATATATATATATATATATATATATATATATATATATATATATTTGTACCAGCATTAACAATATTTAATGCAGTCTTGACTTTCTTTCACAATAACCAAAACCTTTACTTAGTAATAAAGGATTACTTTAAATGTTTCTTTTACTACCGCGCGGGTATTTTTTATACAATACTGTCTTAACACAAAGGTTACTGTTACACACACACACGCGCGCGCGCACCACACACACAAAACACTCGAAAAAAATCTAAGTGTGCTCGAGTTATGCCAGCCTACCGCATAGGCCTCCTAGTAGCCGTAGCTCGGACAACTGCTTGCTGGCTTGCAAGGTAATCTCTTCTGGGTATGGAACCTCCTTTGTATAGGGCTACGTTGGGCACGTCTGGGGTAACGGGATAAGTGGCAGCGTTTTGTAAGTTGCAAGTAGGCTAATTTATGACAATACTAACTGATCGATACCGTTAGTAGGGAATGTTACAACGTCCGGTCTACCTACTAATTCAGGTTACGAGAGGCGACCAGGGTTGAACAGAAAGATCACATTGATGACTTCCGTATGAACAAGGAATGACGAGTTGGTCCGTGGAATGTTAGAGGTATGTATGGGAAAGAGTATCCTCGCGGGTAATGTGGATTAGACTGAAAACGAAATTTCGAAAGATAATTGTTATTGCATGTTACGCACTGGTAAATTAAGGAAAGCCCGAGAATGTGAGATTTTGAGAGCCATGTGAAGAGTAAATGGGAATAGTGAACTCATTGTGAATATTTGTGTAGAAAGAAATCGATTTGAATCTAATACATGATTTAAACATAAGTGTTCACAAATATACATGGCAGAGAGATAAATCTAAAAACATGCTCATTTATAATAGACTTAGGAACCCGGTTAGGAATACAAAAGTAATGCGTGGATCTGAATGTAGAACACAGAATGACGTTGAACGTAGTGGGGACGTCCATAATTAAAGGCGAACAACAGCTAGTTGGCAACGTGAAAATGAGGTAGGTATACAGAAGTTTTTATCAGAGATTTGAATGTGGATCTGCTTGAAATTCAATATTGTCAATGATGCTACACAGATATCTAGAAGAGCGACTGTGGCTAAGCAGAAAAATGGCGTTCGGTGGAGCGAGTCTGGAAAAAAAGCTAGTACGTAAGAAGAAATGCGGGCATAGAAATAATTGCTGAAAAAAGTGAGATTGAGAAAAAGCGGTTATATCAAGAATACATATTGAGAAAGAAAGCGAACAAAGAAGTAAGGACGAGTAGAGGAGTTAAGGGTCGCAGAAGTTGAGAAAATACAACGATTTTGAGGTAGATAAGAAACTTCTCGAAGTGGGTAAGAAATACAAAGTAAGATACAATATGGGTGAGTACGAATAGAAGATATGCCGGCAAGAATATTTTGAAAAGTTGTACAGAAATGAGAGTTAAACAAGGAGAATATCGAGAAGGTAAGAAATGAAACCGACAATGATATTAAGTTGAAAGAGGCAAATAAACCTGTACATAAGTTACAGAATGGTAAATGTGCAGGTGTAGATAGAAATACTGGTGAAATACGAATGTGAAAAACTTGAGGAAAGATTGTGTGAATTATTTAATATATGTGGAGAAATACGATCGATTGGGCGATTATTGTACATAGTACGATATTTGGGAAAGTTTTGAGTGATGCAATAACACCGAGTAAGATTTGGGTTGTTCAAGGTGCCTTCATGCCTGAATCAAATATGAGTATGAGTCAGGGTGAGTGATTACTTTAAAACAAAGCAAAGCGTTAAACAAGGCGGCGTGATGCCGTCGTGGTTGTATAAGGTGTATTCATGGATAAATGTGTTAGGCAATTACGTACTAATAATACAAATAGTCTAATGGTTACTGACGTTAATGTACGAGTACTAGGGCATCCTGACGATACAGTTTTACAAAACGAAAATTCCAGGAAGCTACAAACAAAGCTAAGGAAACTTGAAGTCTGCCAGAGTATGGATATAAAGATAAACGTGGACAAAACGAAGGTTGTAGTGTTTAATCGTGAGTATGAAGAAGAGACTTCATGTTTACCGTGCACGGTGGGATTGTAGAATAAGTTGATCAGTTTGTGTGTTTGGGTAGAATGTCCACAGAGGTGGTAGAATGAATGGTGAAATTAAACTGCGAGTCAATGTAGGAAAAAAGTGATTGGCAGTATATGGACCATAATAAAAAACGGCAGAATATGAAACGAGCTATCAGTAATAACTTGTTTATCCCGTCAATAAACGCAAAAGTAAAATAAATGCTTTAGGTATGAGATTTTTGCGGGACGAGAATGGATAGTGAAACAGTACGCTTCGTTGAATTGAAATGAACAATAAACGATTGATGGAGCAGATATATATATATATATATATATATATATATATATATACGTAAAGTTAGGGGTAAGACTGGGCGTGGCATACTTCGAAAGTGGTGGTTGAAAGCAGTAGAAAATGCGATTGAAAAATAAAGATAATGAGTATGAGGAATAAAAAGAAGTGTCAAAATTGTTGCATAAACATAGAGAAGTGAAAGAGGTATGTAAAGATACGGCGATATAAGGAAAAATTGTTAATGGTAAGGGATTGGCGTGATGGGTATTTATGCATGTAGGTACCCCTAACCTACAGAGCTATTATAACCTCTGACCAGATAAGGGTGGCGCGGTGATTATGACATTTTAGTTTATGAATTTGATGCATTTTTTACGTACGCATTTTCGAGAATTAATATGAACCTACAACTATACCACTGAGTAGCTGGCACCCAAATGATTGTTGTAATATTAAATTAATGATGGTAACCGAATGTTTTAAACATAATGGAAATGAATCTATATCTTCATAGGCATTGATTTGTAAGCAAGTTCATTGATCATCACATCTCACTATTGACAAAACAAATTGTTTAGTGGATGTAGTATGCTGTAACGTGGTATGAAATATACCTATGTGGGCGTTCAGTAAATGACCACTATATACCTAAAAACGTCTATTTGCCCATTATTTTTCAAATTAACTATTTCGTTACAAAATTTAATAAGATGCATACATGAGAAGTAGCAACAAATTGTTATGTCAACAATTTCGATCGTAGGAGTCGCTGTTTACAGATTTTAAGTTTTAACTCAGTGATTGGGCAATAAATACGAGTTTGAGCTTGTATTGATATTTAAACTGTATGTGTTAGACCTGTATGTCTTAGCTCATGTCACTTCTTTTAGAATACCACAGTAGGTCTTCAAGTCCTTATTTAGTTCACCTCTCTGATTAAAAATATTGTAATTTTTAATAGTTATCAGCGTTACTCTTATTAACTCCACATCATTATAAATATTTACTTTAGAATAACAAAATATTATTAAAAACGCAAAAACATTATTTTTGAATGTTTAGATCAAAATTAGAATAAGATTATTGCAATTTAATTAATGGAATATTTATTTACATTGATTAGATATAAATCGGAAATTAAAGCTAATTTATACAATAACATATGCATAAAAAACACGAACGCGGTCAAAGAACGTTTTTTTTTGCACCTGTTTACATATAAAAATTTAACAATTATTTTTCAAAACAACTAAGAAGTAATCGACCAAAAATTTATTTAGACAACATTTTGCAAAAGAGTTGGCGCTTTAACGCCGTTTTTGGTGAACAGTGTGCTCCCTAGGTTGTGCACTCATCATCTTTAATAACCACGTCCATAAACAGAGTGGGGTCTGAGAGAAGTTTGCCCATGTAGTCCTACTCGTATAAAAAATCGCTCCGTTTTGCTATTCTTCATCTGTACAATTGCAATTTCCCATATTTTCAGCATCAACCTGATTAACTCTTCCTCATAAACCTACAAACTCTATACCTGGAACAAGCTTTCTGGAGGTCTACCAACACAATATAAAGTTCAGCGTAAAAGTATTTATCCCTTTCATAATCGCATCAGCGTTAGTTTTTCTCTTAGAAAGCGTCCTTGATCCAGAAGTAACCCACCTTCTTTTCTTTTCTTTAACTACATACTTTCCCACTACATTAAAATATAATTGGATTTATTACAGCGGTTGAAAATAGTGAACTTTTAGAATAACCCATCGAATTTTGAGCAGTTGAAGATCCAAGTACAATTCGAAGTATATTAGCTTCTCCCTATACCACTATTTTTTTGTACCAGTTTTTCTCTAGACTAGTATCCAAGTATACAAGGTTCCCGCGATATGTCAATTTCAGAATTTCTCACTTTGAAAAGCATTTTATGCGAGCTTCTCTCACTTACCAGTTTCTTATTATACCAGTTTCCCGAGTGGTTAACCATTTAGTAATTTTGGTGTACAACTACCATCCGTAATTTTTTGTAATTTTCGTATCTTTGTAATTTCAATAATCGTTGACGTTTAGAACTTTTTGCCAATTTAACTAAGTTTTATAGCTATTTTAGAAATTTTTACTCGACGATCCAGAGGGAGCACTCTCAGTTTTCAGTTTTGTGATTCGATTCGAATACTTACCGTAACATGTAGTATTCGCCCACCTCTAATACTTACCATCTCACGGATCTTGTGATTAGTGAACTATTTATACCTTCTAGTTAGTGAAATTTTAATATGCGTAACATTGTAACATATGTTTTCGCGAAACAGTTCTTTGTAAAATGCGTGCATGTGTTCAATTGTGAATGGTCACTACGAACAAAATTGTTCAGTTTGTAGCAAACCAAGATTCCGCTACAATTTAATTTTGTGCAGATTGTAAAGGTGTTCATGTTTGATTATAAGCTATGGTATTTGTACCAACTTTAGTTGCAGAATCAATATTTCTGGGGTTTCAGTACATTTATTTACTTAAATCGTTCAAGAGGTTTGCGTGTAAATGCTTGTAACAAACCTTTTTGAATTGTATTAAAATATACAATAATTTAGGCAACTTCGTTCATTTTGTGTCATCTAAATTGCATACCTTAGTGGCTGAAAAAGTATACGTTTAAATATTTTAAAGTGGGGTAGTACGCGCATTTCGTCTTGCACATGAGTTCATGTGCAGACATCTATTTTGAAGTCGTTGTTACGATATGAAAGCAAAAGGCGTCCATTTTTGCTCTTGATTATTTTTATTAAAGTGTCGTAAATTTTACGGTAAGAGCTAACTAAACCTATTTTTCTTTGTCTATTATATTTATCCTTTTTAGGCACTTTTATTTTACTTTTATTTTACTTTGGTTTTACTTTTATTACGTTACATTTTCCTATTAAGTAATTTCATTGTATTATTACGTTTCAATTTAACGAGGATGGCGCAATAGAAGTTGTTGCTATATACGAAGTATTTCTATTTCTCCTCTGGTTTACAACATAGTTTTAAAACCGTGGCGTTTTACATATTTAAACTGTATCAATTAATTCAATTAATTTTAAAATTAATCCTTATACCATCATACTAAACAGTTTTGGACAAAAAGTTACCTCAACCGCCACATGTAAACGCTATAAATCCTTTCACCGTGATTCTAAAAGTTTGAATTATAAAGTGTCAATTCCAGTCTATCGTTACCTTAATTTAAGTTTCGAAATTTGTGTTATTATTGTTAAATATATTTACATTACATTGGTATCTTTTTCCTTTCAATAATTAAATTTTGTTATCTTTAGTCTACATAATTATGAATCCCTGTGTATATTTTAGACATCACTCTTTGTTGTTCTATGATCAACGTGAACGTTTTAATTACATTTTTGTATACAGGGTGTCCCAAATAGAGTAGGATAGTATGGGTATCTTTCTTATTATTAAAGGTAGAGATTTGGTTAAATGGGCAATATTCAAGATGGCGGTTTCCAAGATATTAATAACAACTTACTTATTTTAAATAGGCGCCATATTGGATTTTTACACAATTGAATTGGATATTGTTTCTCTATTCAACGATGTATAACAACCTATGTCCGAATAAAAAATTATGGGAAATATTAATTGTTTTCATTTTAAATCAAGTAGCCATGATTAACAATAAAACAAAATTTATTATAATACGACTAACTGTCAAAGTTGTATTGGTTTATTGATTGTGTAAATAATTAGTATTGCTGTGTTGTATTATTAAGTGATAAATTTATAATTGTTTTTTCTTTAATTATTTCTAATGGCGACCTTTCCAAGAAATGAACAAAATGATATGTTTTGTACATACATAAAGTGCTACAAAAACTCCCGTCTTTCTGCTCAAGAAAATCTAACAAATTTTCCAAGGCGTAGGCAACCGGACATGAACATATTTGCAAGATTAGATTCAAATATGCAGCATTATGGATGTCTTAAAAAGTCCAATAGGAACATAAACGTGGTTACAGAAGATGAGGAATTAACTTTAGCTTGTGTGCAAGTAAATCCGAATATTTCGACTCGAAAAAGTGAAGCTCAAGTTAATGTGTCTAAGACTAAATCATCTAGAACTTAAAAAAAAACACAATTTCCACGCATATAAATTACACATTGCGCAGACTTTGCTACCAAATGATAATATCCGTAGAACAGTATTTGTAGATGGTTTTTAAATAAAATTGCAGAACACGGTGATTTTATAAATCAAGTTTTATGCACTGACGAATCCTATTTCTCCAATTGTGGATTATTTAATCGTCATAATCAGCACCATTGGGCACAGGAAAATCCACACATAGTGGTTTCACGGCGCAACCAGGTTCGTTTCGGCTTTAATGTTTTTTGTGGCATATTGGGAAATCGCTTAGTTGGTCCTATAATTTTTGATGGAACCTTAACAACGGAGCGTTACATGGAAATTCTGCAAACATATCTTGAAGATTTATTAGATGATCTACCTTTGGCACAAAATGTTCAAATATGGTATCAGCAGGATGGCGCTCCCGCACGTAATGCTGGCAATGTTATCCGATATTTAAATAACCATTTTGATAATAGAGTAATTACCACCAATACACCTAATCAGTGGCCAGCCAGATCCGTAGATTTAACGCCTCTGGACTTTTATTTATGGGGCACTATCAAAAATAAAGTGTATGGTAGTAATTTTCATTACAATAATGCAGAAGAACTACGTGAAAGAGCGGTGGCGGCCTTTAACGGTGTTCATCGAAATACATTGCAAACAGTTACTAACAGTGTTGTAAGACGGTATCGATTGTGTATACATGAAAACGGCCAGCACTTTGAACATTTATTGTAATGTATTATGGTTTACTAATATCAAGGTGAGTAGTACTGAGAGAACATCCCCTCCACTTTTTTTACGTCACAAGCCCTGCCCACTTTCACTTTCTATGCTAGCCCACGTGTGAGACCGTCTTTTCCACCCCTATGGTTTCTTTTCGGAGGCCTTTTTCAACCCTTTTCATCCCTAATTAGTTTTGTTTTTTTTACTCGCCCACGTGTAAGACGTGTTTTTTCACCCCTATTTTATGGCCGCCCACGTGTAAGACGCGTTTTTTCTACCCCTATGGTTTCTTTTCGGAGGCCTTTTTCAACGCTTGATAGAATTTTCAACCTTAATTAGAGCCTTTTTTGTACTTGTAGGCCTTGGGATTGGTTTCGAGTTGGGGTTGGGGCAGGATGTTGGCTTCTTTTTGGGGGCCCTTTGCAACCCTTGGTTGGAGTTTAACCCTTAATTAAGATCCTTTTGGTTGTATTAAGAGCCTTTTTGGCTGTACACCCCTTGGAGGTTAGGCAATTGCGCACATATGCAGTGTTCTATTGGAAGGTGTAAAGTTAAGCCACGCCCCACTTTTAGCTGATTGGTCGTACGTGAACCAGCCTCCCTGGCTTCTGATTGGTCCTTAGCCCCACTACTCAGCCGCTGTGCTCTGGAGGACTAACTCTCTGCATTCTGATTGGTTATGGCTGGAAATTTGAAATTGTTTTTAATAATAAAGAGGTTCTTGAAAGACACGTGTAGATCTTCAAAACTTGTTCTCGAGCATTCGCCCCCTGTCGCGCCCCCCTGGTTGGTAATGGTATGGGGCCCTAACCTTATATATAAGTGCAGAAACTAGCTCTAGGGCCTTGGCTCCTATCGTGCCCCCTGGTGCAATTGTATCAGGGTCTGCGCCCTGGCCCCTTTGAGTTCAAATTGATTTTATCGCCATCTAGTGGCGTATAGACTAATGGACATTTTCTATAATAGAAGTTGATCATGCACACCTCTCTCTTGCTCTATCTCGTTTCTCTTTCTTGCTCTATCTCGTTTCTCTCTCTCACTCTCTCTTCGGCTCTTTCTCACACACAAACAAATCAATTAATTAATTAATTAATCAATCAATCTCCAACAAATCATGCTCGATCAAATCAATCAGATCAATGTCAATCAATCAACCAAAATCATGTCTTACAGTTTGCGGAAACCAAATTACAGTTCAAAACTGAATACATTAAATTCTAAATTAAATATGACATAATATGAAATATGAAATAATAAATCATTTCCACCCTAAAGTGGGCGGGGATTGTGACGTACAGAAAGTGGAGGGGATGGTGTCTCAGTACTACTAAGGTGTATCGTTGTGTTTAATTTGTTTAATAAATATTTTTTACTAAAAAATTGTTAACCATGGCTACTTGATTTAAAATGAAAACAATTAATATTTCCCATAATTTTTTATTCGTACATAGGTTGTTATACATCGTTGAAAAGAGAAAAAAAAAGCCTTTTTTCATATCTTTTATAATTACGGAGATATTTGAGTTTTTAGAAATCGGCGATTTTTGTTTTTTTTTTAATAATTTCCAAACTGTTCGGAAATTGAAATGTTTATCAACGGAATCGAACTCGGCCCAAAAAATGACACAATATTTACCATTTAACGAAATCTCCATCTTTAATAATAAGAACGATACCCATACTATCCTACTCTATTTGGGATACCCTGTATATTATATTTAATAAGAAACAAGGGTACGTCTCTACATTAAGGAAAACCGATTGTGTTAGGATAAACCTCTTATGTGAATTAATTTCGTATCGTGCAAAAGCGTGCTGCATGACGTCACGAAAAAATACATAAAATGGCGGTGATAATGAAATGTCATTTTCACGAATTATAAATGGAGACACCTTCGTTTTGCATTAATAACGCATGCTGTTATTCTGCTTTCGTCGTTTAATGTCAGCTTTTGCTGTTTTTGGAGCCTGCTTTTGTAGTTGACCTACATTCCGTCATAGTATGTGGAAGATTTTATATAAATTATCTTACCTTATCGTACGTTTATATTATGCAAATTATGGTCCACAGTTCGTTTATTTGTACGTTATTGACAAATGGAAATTACCTTTATCGTATGTTTATATTATGGAATGAGAAATGAAGTTCTCATGCTACAGTTCGTTTTAAGACGAAGTTGATGTATTTGTTTTGAGTACATGTATGTACATATACTAATGCAAGTACGTTTTAAATCAGTATAGTGTAATTTTGGTACGGTTATAAAGGAACAGCTGATTTTTGTTTCTAAGATAAAAACATTCGAGTTCATAACCTATAGTACTGTCATATTTATTGACGTAGGTCAAGTACAGGTTTATTATTGAATACAGTGTTGATCATATTACATTTTGAATTTTAAGTAAATATAGATTATAAGCTTGTATAGTTGTGTTAAATTAGTAATTATTTAGTATCCTAAATCTTTACGAGAAATATCGTGAGTCATTTTATGCCGAAATTAATCAGACATTTTGTTTTGCTTAAATATACATATAAATACAGTTGTTTAGTGTTTATTGAGATTACTTATTATGCTATTAAGGTACAAATTTCTCAATTGTTGTTGTATTTTAATTATTAAACCTATAAA
Organism: Vesta saturnalis; assembly: GCA_036346205.1. Classification (NCBI taxonomy): domain Eukaryota; kingdom Metazoa; phylum Arthropoda; class Insecta; order Coleoptera; family Lampyridae; genus Vesta; species Vesta saturnalis. The sequence continues at coordinate 4,287,918 of JARFJB010000793.1, forward strand.
TTGAGTGGCGTCCAAAAAACAAATGCTTTACTGTATATACCTTACTGAGCTAGACCGTGTTGCAAATTACCTTTTTAATATATAAATCAATCACACCTTAATTTTTTATTTGTTATATCATAAACAACTTTGCCATGTGTCAATAGTTGAACCACGAATTTTGTAACTTACAAACTTAAGTAGGCAGCATTAATTGAAATATTTAACTAGGCCTCTGAGGAGGTATCTAAATTGTAAGTGTAGAAAGTAATACAAAATGTTTTTTTGTAAATATTGGACATGTGACGTTCAGCTCCTATTCGAGAAACAACTTCTCCGATGCCATTTCACTATTATTGTTTATTCCTTAACTTGCGATTTGGGACCTACGTTAGTAATGTTTGTGATGTTTACCTACTAATATAATACGATGTGTCCAACATATACATAAAGTATGCTTATTCTTATCTTATTCGTCAAACGTCAGCAAAAAAATTGAAATTTAATTATAGCGATTATTCAGGTTTAATATCGCAAACATTCATTTCATACTTGTACTTTAAAATGCTGTTAATTTATATGATTTATTATGAATTATGATCTTAATTAATGCGAGTGATGACGCTTCCCACCATATCGTTAGTTTTTGGGATTCCCGACAACCCCACTATAATTAAAGGCAAAGCTTATATACACGAAGTGCCGTTATCTGTTGTGTTTGAAATTTTGTAAGCATTACATTTTCTCTCAAGATACTATAAGGTAAAGTTGCCCTTTGTGCATTCACATAAGGGTTTATGTTAGTGTATATGGGTGCTCAGAAATCCATAACAGGGCGTATGTATGTGTGTTGTAGTGTTTTGGGGTGGCAAACCCTGAGTCTACCCCGAAGGGCGCACAGTAGGTTTGCTCGGTTTCTTATCCTGTTAATTGTTGTCGGGGAGTCCACTAAAATCCCCCTAACACTCCATATGCCCTCCGCATCCCCCCGTCTATTTGATGATGACTTCGCAAGATACCGACAAACGAATTGGATTAGCCACACGCAGCACGCTACACCCAGATAAACAACACGCACCCCTAACCGATTAACATAAATATTCAAAATGAGCTATTTTTACTAATTGTTTAGAAAATTATCATCATTTTATCATCGGAACTCTTTGAAAAAGCATTGTGTATGCTCAGAACTATACGAGAATTGTTTTAGAATAATCAGAACAATCGACCAGCGTCTCATCTATATCCTTTTTTTCAAAGTATCCATGAACAATATTTTGAAGGGTTCCAATAGTTCCCTGAGAATATAATTCACATGTCACATGGTACATTTTTGATTACTTTCATTGGTTAAAATACAAAAACAAAATCGCAGAATAGGCCATCAAATCGGTGATAATTTTATCACGGCATGTTGACATGATTTTAATGAATAAAATAGTTTACTGTCAAACTGACAAAAAGTTTCAAAGAAATAAATAATTGTATTGATTATCTTTCAACTGTAATATTTACTATCAAAGTGACAGAGATTAAAAAATATATTTTCGATTTATACCCTCTTACCAAATATTAAACGTCTTACGATTAATAATCGATGATACCACTCGTTAAAACCTGTAGAACATTGAACGAGTGCTTCGTTCATCGGTTTTAATTCGAGCTATCACCGATGATAATCATAACACTAGTTATATTATCCCCCAAAATATCTCAGAAATGAACGATTTTAGTTATAGGGAGTGCTTAATAAAAATGAAAGAACATAAAGTGTATTTTCACTTTTTGAAATAAAATACAGGGTGATTCATTTGAAAAAATTGACAAAATCATGTGTTCGAGTTTTCGCTCGCTCTATATTCAACTGGTGCAATAATAAAGAAATAGCACTTTCTCGTAACACTGTACCAAAGTCAAAAAGTTATGTCTGGAAAAAATTATTGTTAGGTTGTACTGTCTAGGGTATACAGGACGTTGAATTGAGAATGATTTTCGTGTACAATTGACCATAACTTTTGAAATACCCTGTATAACGTAATGAAACCCTATATTGGAAGTATGGGGAAGATGAGCTTAATCTAAATTTGAAATAATATATAGGGTGTGCCATTTAAAAAAAAAGTATGTTTGGTTCACCCTCGTAATATGTAACACCCTGTAAATACGAAAATAATTTTATAATGTGAAGTTTGAAGTTACCCATAATTTTTGTAAATAACTTTTTTGGATATCTCCTTTAATAACGGGTATATCGTACTTCGACGCACTAATGCCGCACCCTGTATAATATACCATTAATTATAATTTTTTTAGGATAACTATGCAATCTCTTTTTCATACGTTCATAACGAAAACAGGCTACATTGTAAAAACAAAAACAATAATCTATGTCAGAATGTCTTGTCAGATAGATATTAATAAGACATAAATACATGTTAACTTGAAAAACAATTCCAATGCCGCCCACTTCTATATCACTAATATAGTTTAAGTATTTTCGTTCATCTTTAATTAATTTTTAGACTTACCTTGCGTTAGATTAAGAAACTTTATAAAAAAAAGTTATGTAAAATTAAATTTTCTTTAAAAAATATGTCTACACTTTTTCTTATATAATTAATCTTTGTTCAAATATTGAAAAAATGTGAACTAACACTTAAATTCTACTTTAGGATTTTTTTTGCCGCTAAATAAAAAAAATTGCATAGAACGTAATTAATCGATATGTTTAAGGTCTATATTTAGGTATGTTTATATCTTTGAAATATGCAGCTGTTTCAGAAATATTTGAAAAACAAAAACTGACCCCCAATAACTCGCCACTAGAGTTCTCCCAAAATGTAATCAGCTCCAATCCAAATGAAAACAAGCTTAAATACGTAGGTATTTTCGTTCTGGAGTTATGGTGGATAAGGACTAACATACATTCATACAGATACACACAGGCATCCAGACATCATGACCATTGGCGAAACTTGGCCAAAAGTTGTAAAATGAGCTAATAAGTGTATTTAGCGATAGTAAAAAAAAGTTGAGTGCATAACCTTCTATACCTACATATGTATAATGTAGGTTGGAAGGTAAATATTACAATTAAAACTACTCCATTTCTTTTAATTTTTGAAGTTAGCATCTAGATGTCTATTAACCTCTGTTTGACATGAACTTTTAAACATCTGTTTGACCTATATTGTTTTTGTTTTTACTATGTTGCCTATTTTCGTAATGAACTGATTATAAAAGAGATTGCATAATTATCTTAACAAAAACGTTATTAAAATTAATTCATTTCTTTTACTTTACATTTTGTAGGTTGGAAGGTCGTGTGGAATTCCACGCCAGATATTTTCATAAAATTTATATATTTAATAATTGAAAAATTATTTACACTGAAACAACTCAGCTTCTATGAAAAAAAAATTTTGTTTAATGATTCCAAGTCTTGAACCTTGGTGCTAAATACAAATTTTTTTGTGTAATACATTAATTACTGATCGGATTGCTTTCAGTCATTAGAATTACTTTTATAACTTTCTGAGTACTATTCAAATCTACTCTGGGAACTATTGGAACCCTTCAAAATATTGTTCATCGATACTTAAACATTTACGAGAATATAGATAGAATTCTCGTATAGTTCTGACCATACACAACGCCTTTCCAAAGAGTTCCGAAATTAATTAATTAATTAATTAATTAAAAATTAGTAACCAATAGCCCATTTTTCGGATAAATTCATTTTAAAAAAAAATATATAATTAACTTAAACACCGAAACTCTTTGGAAAGGCGTTGTGCATGTCGAGAACTATTGGAACTCTTCAAAATATCTATCGTCGATACTTAGAAAATTGAAGCTATGCAATTTTTTAAAGTAGAATAATTCTATAAATATTAATCGGATCGCCTTCGATCATTAGAATTTCTTTCAGAGTTTTCGAATACTATCCAAATCTGCTGCGAGAACTATTAAAACTCTAAAATATTTTTTGTCAACATTTTATTTTTTAAGTAAAAGGGCTGTAACTTTTTCATTTTTGGTTAGAATTTTTTTTTTATTAGCGAGATCTCTTAGGAATGAATAAAATAACATCAAAAATGATTGGAACTATTGCATGTCTAAATTGAATTTTCAAATACTTTTGATAGCTAGTCAGAACTACTGGATCTCCATTTTCCATGTGAAGTTAGCACCCCATTTTTCAAATTAAAATTTGGAACCGTTAATGAGCGGAACTCTTTTTATTTTTTATAAAGTACTTCTGAACTTTTTAAAAGGAAGCTAAAACTCTAATCAGAACTATTGCAACTCTTTGTCGGGGTGTTAACTTCACACGCGTACATACCCCCGCTTTGAAATTAACTAATTTTTAAGAAAACGAGTTCTTAATGCACTATGACCCTATTGAAAGACCTCATTTAAGTTAGCAAGACCAAATGGGCAGAATCAAACAAAGCCTATCAGATTATTTAGTACTTATTTTGTGCTAATTTGTACCATTAATAAAAATTTTGTACCCCATGCTGTTTTTAAAAAATCCGTGGCGCTGCCACATTAAGACAAGCTAGCAGGACCACAATAAAAAAAAACGATAAAAAGAAAATTAAGAGCAGCAATAGAAAGAATTGAATTGGTACTAATTTGTACCAAAAAAATAAATAAAATATTTTCATTTATTTCGTGAAAAACCCCCAATTGATTTCAGACATATTAGGCTCAAGAGTAAACTACCCTTTCCTTTCAGCAGAATCAATCCCTACTTGCACATGCGACGTTGCATAATATGTACTGACAAAATATACAGTTTTTGATTTTGTGCCCCCGCCGTTCCTTCGAAAACTACCCTCGACACCTATTAGGCTCAAGAGTAAACTACTCATTCTTTGTATTGCTCCTGATGGACTCTGAAGCCATGTATTGCATTTTTGCCACAAATAATGTGTACATCTGGCAACACAGAATCACACAGGTATCGTGTAGTCATGTGTAACTAAGTAAAATGCAAACAAAACGGAATGTCAAATTGACGATATTAATTATGAAAATATAGTATTAACTATTAAAATATAGAGTTGCACTTAATAGTGATTCATATTATTACTTGCAAAGCACCGAGGCCTTGTTGTATGAAATTGAACTTGTAAGGTGAGGAGGTCAACTTGTTATTACTGATGTGGAGATTATTTGTCCAGGTGATTGCTGAGGTGTTAGCTGAGGCTTACAATATTTGTTCAAATTGACGGCCATTTGCTTGTAAACACAGATGAAATCTACGTGGGATAGCATTTAACTGCTCGCAACATTTCAGGCGTGATCCATTGCACCGCGGGCAATATTCCGTTATCACATCGTCATTATTTGTCGGCGGAGTCGCATTTACTTTTTCCTTCAGTAATCCCCATGCAAAAAATCTAATGGATTAAGGTCCGAGGACCTAGCAGGCCATCCTATCGGACCATTACGGTCAATCTACCGATTCGCAAAGTGTTGGAATAGCCACTGTCTTACTATTCGTGTGCGGGAGCACCATAGTGCATGTAATACATATTAGGCCGGACAGCCAAGGCACAATATCTAACATTTCCTTCATCACATTATGTACGCTTCCGCATTTAGTCTGGCAGGTAAAAAAATGAGTCCAATGACTCGGCGATTAAGAATTCCCAACCAAACATTAACCGAAAACTTCCACTTATGTCTAAATTCACGATACTGATGGATGAAGACTTTCATGTGCCCAGATGTGCATGTTATGGTAATTAAAAATGCTATCCCTGGTAAAAGTGCATTCGTCGCTCCACAGGATTTATTCTGTAAAATTTGGTTGAAGATTGAGGATATTTATCATGGTATTGCAGTAGTTAATCCTACAATAGTGTCATCGTTCTCATATAATGGTTACACTCTTCTGAGATGACATGGTCGCAAGAGGTTTTCTTGTAATACACGATGCACTGTTTGTTAACTTGGAACATTCAAATTTCGAGCAACTTCTCTGGTGCTTCTGCGGGATCTTCATGCACGGCTTCTAAAATTGCTTCATCCCATTGAAATGTACGCCGAGTTCTCTCTCTACCACGATCTAAGTGTTGCGGGACTCCCGGACCGCTTCATTAGCATTTCCATCACAGAAGCCAAACAAAATACATATCAACATACTCAGTTGTACTGAATTCCATTGTTCACTTTAACAAAACGCTTGTCTAACAAAGAAACGTTAAACTAGAACACACAAACTATAATCACAAGTACGGTATTGAGTAGTATTTTGTAGAAAGTTGAGATATTCTTCACCGTTTAAACGATTAGGCAATTCTACAAGTCCAAGCAAATTATCACCAAGAACACCTATCCATACATTAATGCTAAACCTTTCCTGATGTTTACTTTCCCTCAACGCATGAGGGTTTTCCTCAACATAGGACTAATGGTATGCATTGTGCGTATTAAAAATTCCATCTTTTGTAAAATATTCTTTGATTCTTCTTGATTCTCGTTATTTTCCATCCAATTGGAAAAATCAACACGTGCAAAAAAATCACCTGCTTGCAAGGCCTGTACTTTTTTGAAATGAAAAGTATACAAGCCTTCCTTATGTAGAATCTTCCACACAGAAGATTTTGACACATTGGGATGCATTGCAGCCAACCTTCTTACGCTTATTTCGGGATTAAAATATCATCCTGATATTCTTCCATTACATCAGCATGTCTTCCCGTTTCATTATTTTTAGGAATTATCGATCCTGTTTCCCTAATTCTTTGATGAAGAAGCGTAAATGATTTAGGAGCAGGATGTCTTCTGCATATCTCGTGCTGCTGCACGAGCGTCGCATTGCAGTTCGCCGTACACTAAATGCATATCGGCATATTCTTCGTTACTAAACGAAACCATTCTAACAATATTCAACTTTTTGTATTTACGGTAATGTAACTAAACAATAAAAAATCTTTCACTTAACACTTATTTGACACTTTAACCTCAACTAGTATCTGTATTTTGACGTTCATGCAATTGTTATTTTGTTTATTTTCCATAGGCATCTTTCATCATTGTAAATGAATTCGTTAATTAATTTTATAAAAGTATGATTAACACATGAAAAGTTCAAATCGATTTATTTCGAAAACGGTGCGTCGTAGCGAGCAGACAAGAGTATCATTCTTTTATGAAAAAAACGGAATTTCTAATTTTATGTTAAAATTGCGAAATTTTGAAAAACAAAAACTTATGAATAACAATGTTCAATGCCCCGCCCAAATGAGCGGCTTATGAGTACAACTAAAAAATCATATTCACGCCATACGATTGGACATATTCCACTAAATAAATGTACAGAACGCTATCATTTAAAGGGAAACCATTTTGAAGATATTTGAATTAAACCGATGTTAGGGCGCCATCTTCCAAAAGTTCCAGCACTCTTAGGAAGTATTTTTGTATTAAGGTAATTTACGTCAAATCGACATAAAATCAGCCCTAGAATCTGCAGTTTTCTTTTGTGACAAGAGTTTATGGACACTATATATATATATATATATATATATATATATATATATATATATATACATACAAAATTTCAGATTTTGTACATCTGTCGTTCCTTCGGATACTACCCCCGACCCCTATTAGGCTCAAGAGAGAGTAAAGTACTTTTTTTTATCGGCAGAAATAATATATACCGTCAAAATGTAAATATTCAGATTTCAATAAAAAAGAGTAGTTTACTCTTGAGTCTAACAGGGGTCGAGGGTAGTTTTCGAAGGAACAGCGGGGTTATAAAATCTAAAACTTTATATTTTATCGGTACATATTATGCCGCGTCGCATGTGCAAGTAGCGATTGATTCTGCTGATAGGACAGAGTAGTTTACTCTTTTTTTATGTTTGAAAAGTTCATTAGCAATAATATACTTGCCAACAAAAATGTAAACATCTCCTAATTTTTAAGAAGACGCGCTCTTAATGCACCATCACCGTATTGAAAGGGGTGTTGAACCCTGTTCTACATGAAATATTTTTATTTCTTTAATTTTTTATATTAGAAGGGTTCATTAGCAACCGTATAAAAGCGAACAAAAATGGACATACCTCCCATTTTGAAATTATCTGTTTTTAAGAAAACGCGCTCCTAATGCACCATCACCGTATTGAAAGGGATATTGAACCCTGTTGTACATCACATATTTTTATTTTTTTAATTTTGTATATTTAAAGACTTCACTAGCAATAATGTACTCGCCAAAAAACCGCAAAACGCAACCAAAGAAAGGAAGGTGTACGAGTTGCCCACGAAACCAACATATAAATGCAAACCACAATTTTTGTAGTTTGATAATTATTAAAATACACGCTATTTTTTTGTTAAATAACATAATTCGCTTATAAATTGTGTACTTAAACATCCATAATAAGCCGTTCAAGATGAGTTCAAAACAAAAAATGTGTGCAACATATGACCTCACAATACAATGTAATTGATAATTTAAACAAGCACAAGTAAAATTGAAAGAATTTGATGTTTTATAACTAGTGTACTGTGTTTATTTTTTGCTACTAAAAATTTTGTACAGTTTTTTCATATTGTTAAATTGTTTTATTAAAAAAATCGTAATACTTCGACAGAAACATTGAAATATGACGACCAAGACACATTATTTTAAATTTAAGTTATTAATTAAATAATACAATTTTTTTTCCCCCAAAAATCATATCAAATGGTCAGAAATGGCCCAAAACGTGAAAAAATGTAAAAAAAAAATTTTCGAAAATTTTTGAGCCAAGGGCCAAAAAAGTTTTTTCCCAACAATCATCTCAAATGGTCAGAAATGGCTCAGAACGTGTAAAAATGCAAAAAAAATTCCAAAAATTTTTGACAAAGGCCAAAAAATTTTTTTCCCAAAAATCATCTCAAATGGTCAGAAATGTCTAAAAACGTGTATAAATGCAAAAAAAATTAACATTTTTTGCAAAGGGCCAAACAATTTTTTTTTCCAAAAATCGTCTCAAATTGTCAGAAATGGTCCAAAATGCGTAAAAATGAAAAAAAATTTCGAAAATTTTTGACCAAGGGGTAACATTTTTTTTTTTCAAAAATCGTTTCAAATGGCCAGAAATGCGTTAACACGTCTAATAAGATAAGATTAAAAAAAACCTCGTACATTATGGGTCTTGAACCCGAGGGTTCTGCGCTACCGGAGAGTTCACGAACACGAAAAACTTGGTAGATATTCAATTCTAGGATGGTTCACTTAGTTGCCTACGTAAAGACGTGCCGGTTTGCTACGAATAGCCGTTCGTATTTATACACTCTATAATAGTCGAAATCTGGACAGATTTCGTTCATCATTCCGTCTACTCATGGATCCGAATCAGGGTACCAAATTTCATGACGATCGAATCATCTTTGTGGACGATATCGCGCTGGAACAGATACTGACATACATTTTGAAACTTTTATGTTTGAACTTCTTTTTTTCCAACTTACGGTAAAACAATTTTTAAGTATGGCAGCTCATTTTAAAGGAAATTTAATCGTATTTAATAATACGCTAGGATCTACTTTCTGTCTATTTTCTATTTTGCGATAATTTACAAAAACTAGAGTGCTGCACTCGAAATTTCGCCGACCTATTACAATACCTCCTAACACTTTCGTATTGTGAGGTAATACAATGGGGTGTGCGAGAACCCCATCTGGTACTAAGGCGTATTAAAACGTTCTTGGCATTAGTAAGATTAATACTGTAGAACAATCGAATTTATTGATGCCGATTTTGTCAGAAAATTATAATTATAACTAAATACAAGGAAAAATCTAAAAACGTGCCTCCAAAAAAGAAGCCAATATTAGTTATTATTTAAAACGACTTTCTTTTACCTTTTAATTTATCGAAATCTACAAGTCTATTACGCAAAAACAGTGAAAACATTTTACAAAGGCGCGATGCGTGACGTTACATATGGAAATTTCAGGTAATCATCAAAACATAATTACGTTCATTAAATCTAGAATAATCATTTAAACTATCTAAAATTATTCCAAATTAACTACTTTTCCATGTGAATATGAGACACATGATGAGCAAGTTAATATTTTTTCCTTGACCTCCGATGAGATAAATTCAACACATCATTAAAAGTTATGTTACGGACACCTATACACACATATATCTATATATATATATATATATATATATATATATATATATATATATATATATATATATATATATACTATTTTATAAGCTGCATAATCTAATAATAGTTTGGTTTCTACAGGGTGTAATATAAAAGCGGTACAATATAGAACTCTTAATTTTTAAATAGAACACCATATATATTATTTTATTTTTCGATTTTCCTTATAATTTTACATCTTTTTTATAAGAATTACTTACAAGCTAAATCGTACAGTTTTTAAGATATTTCGCAAGTTAACTAAAACTGACATTTTTATGTAGTAATTCAAGTAGGCGTATCTCAGTTATTTTTAAAGATAAAAAAATCTTTGGTATAGAATTTATTCATACATGAGCTTACTTTAATCTATTGTCGAAATTAGATTTCAATATACAGAGTGATCACAAAAATTAATTCAATAACATAAATTTGAAAATGCTACATCTTCATTTTTTTAAATGGCACACCCTATATTTTTTTAATGCCTTGTCTTCGTCTATTAATCGGCTTTCATTTCTATTAAATATGGTGTATACCTATCTCTAATAGTTTCGGAGATATTTAAGTTTATTCAATTTTTTTCGTTGATAACACCGAAGAAGAGTAAAATTAGTGGGTCAAAGCAAGCTATGAACTTAACTTAACTTAACCTTCACGCCATTCCCTTGCGGGGTAAGCAAAACAATCCCAAACCAACGTAATGTACAACTTTTATATCTATCCATCATCATCTTTTCCTTACCACACTCCCTCATTATGCATTCATTTTTTATCTTGTCTCTTCTCGTTTTACCATATGCGCTTCTCAGGAATCTCATACCCACGGCATTTATTTTTCTTTCGTGCGTTTTTTGACATACCCATGTCTCACTTCCATACAGTACTGACGGGACGAATACGCCATTATAGATTGCTCGTTTCGCAGCTAGGCTCATGTTTTCATTTCTCATTATCGTCCACATACTTCCAATCACTTTCCTTCCAGCATTGACCCTTCGTCCAATCTCGCTCTCAATTGTACCATCTGCAGTAAACATTCTACCGAGATATACCAGCTCGTCCACTTGCTCCACAATTTCATCTTGCAGAGTAAATACTCTACTCTCCTTTCCACCTTCCCGATTGAACACCACAATCTTAGTTTTTTTCACGTATATCTTTAGGTCCATGCTCTCACAGACTGTATCAAACTTCCTCAGAGCGGTTTGCATCTCATCCGCACTGTCACTTAATAAGACTGTGTCATCTGCATACACCAGGAGTCGTACATTTACGTCACCAACCATTACACCATTTACACCTCCTCTCACCCTAACACATGCCCGACTACCGTTGTATACTGCCCTTATTCCATTTATTAGACCTTTATTTACGCCATATTCATGTAATATTTCCCACAGCTTCTCTCTATTCACTCTGGCATATGCTTTCTCCAGATCTACAAACGCACAGTACAACTTCCTTTTTACCTTTAAACACTTTTCGATCACCTGCTGGAGAGCAACCATCTGATCGACACATCCTCTCCCTGGCATGAAGCCACCTTGCACAACCCACATCTTTGATTGTGTAGTTTCTCGTACTCTATCAATCAGTATTCTTCTAAATACTTTACCAGGTGCGCTGAGCAAGTTTATTCCTCTGTAGTTCTAACAATCACTCTTGTTCCCCTTACCCTTATACAATGGTACAATGATCGCGCTCTTCCAATCCCTCGGCACTTTTCCACACATAAGGCATACATGGAATAATTCACACAATCTTCGTCTAAGCTTTGCACCACCATACTTCAGCATTTCACCAGTGATTTCATCTACGCCTGCTCCCTTGCCGTTTTTCAACCTCCCTACCGTTTTCTCTACCTCATTTATTCCAAAATCCTTCTCAGTTTCATTCATCATTTCTTCTATATTCTCCTTATTTAACCCTTCAGTCTTACTTTCCTCACTATTGTACAGCTTTCCGAAATATTCTTGCCAGCATTTCCTCACTTCACAATCGTCCCATACTATTTCGTTTCTATCATTCATCACTCCTGCAGCGTTCTGTTTTGGGCCACGTTTTGTATTTTTGACCCATTTCCAGAAGAGTTATTTGTTTCCTTCAAAATCATTCTGCATTTTCTCTCCTTCCACAGCCATCACTCCTTCTTTACTTATCTCACTGCCTCCTTCGCTTCTTTGTTTCTTAATCTCTACACCTCATGCAATCGTTTTTTCTCAGTCTCATTTTTTGCAGCAATCATTGCCATGTACGCATCTTTTTTCTTACTTACTGCCTTTTTTACCGACTCATTCCACCAAGCACATTTTTTCTGTCTACCTACAGTTACTCTCCCACATATTCGCACGGCACAATTGACAACAGCGTTTTTCAAGCTTATCCATGCACTTTCAACGTCAGTGTCTTTTATTTGTTCGTTCCACACTGCTTCATTCACATTCAACTCTTCATTCACAGCATCTGCGTATTTCATTCTCGCACCATTATCCACTAGTTTGTCAACCCTAATTCTGGACGTTCGCACTACGTTTGCTTTCCTTCTCCGCACCCACTTTTGCTCTAAACACAATCTTGATACATCCAAAAAGTGGTCCGATCCACACTCCGCTCCGCGCATTACTTTTGTGTCTTTCACCAGGTTACTAAGCCGTTCATCATACACTATCAAGTCATCATACTTTTAGATTCCCCTCTGTGCCATGTATAAATATGCACATTTATATGTTTAAACAACGTATTGGATACAAACAGGCTTCTCTCCACACAGATGTTCAGCAGGTGTTCACCGTTCTCATTGATTCTTTGGTTTCCGAACTTTCCTAGAACGCGTTCACTATGTTCTCTCTGTACACCCACCCATCCGTTCATATCCCCCAATATGGTCACTCTTACGTTTGGCTTACATACGTTCAACACGTTCTCTACTTCATTCCAGAAGTTGAGAACGTGTTGAACGTATGTAATCCAAACGAAAGAGTGATTATCAATACATAAGAAACTAAAAAACATATTAACTGAAATACAAACACTTACAATTATAATAAATGATCAATGTGACCACCATTTTGTTGCTGGTAAACATGAACTCTTTGAATAAACGGGTGATCACAAAAATTAATTCAACAACGTAAATTTGAAAATGCTATATCTTCATTTTTTTAAATAGCACACCCTATATTTTTTAACGCCTTGTCTTCGTCTATTAGCCGGCTTTAATTTTTATTAAATACGTTCTATACCGATCTCTAATAGTTTCGTAGATATTTAAGTTTGTTCAATTTTTTTCGTTGATAACACTGATGAAGAGTAACATTAGTCGGTCAAAGCAAGCTGTGAATATATAAGGAACTAAAAAATATTAACTGAAATACATAAATTGTAATTATAATAAATATTGTATGAAACCACCAGAGCGTAAAACAAAAGATGAACGAAAACAAATGAAGAAATCAAACTTGTCAAACAGTATTTGTGTAGTATTGTATACTTACTTCCTAAATTACAAAATGAATTTTTCGAAAGAAGAACTTGTTAATATGATTTACGTCCTTGGTGAAAGCGATAAAAAATGTCTTTTAGCTCATCGAATTTATAAGCAAAAATTTCCAAATGCACGACACCCGCAAGTTTCAGCATTTGCAAGATTGAAAGAGCGTTTCGAGCAAACAGGCAGTATTCATTACGAAGACAATTTAGAACGAGAAAGAACCGCAATTAACGAAGGTAATGAACATTTAGTTCTTCAATCCGTGATTGAAAATCCTCACGTTTCTTGTCGACAATTGGAATTAGAAATTGGAGTTTCAAAAACATCAGTTAATAGAATTATAAAAAAATATAAATATCATCCATACCATGTCCAACTTGCACAAGAATTAGATGAGGATGACTTCGTTAATAGATTAAACTTTTGCAGTTGGGCCATAAATAAATATTTAGAAAAACCCAACTATTTTAGCACGATCTTATTTACTGATGAAGCTACTTTCCACAAAAATGGATACGTTAATAGACATAATTTCCATTATTACGATACTGAGAATAACAGATTTATAATTCCTGTTGATCATCAACCGCTGGTCACTTAATGTTAGGGCCGGAATTATTGGGGAAATAATTATAGGACCATATTCTTTTGAAAACACGGTCATTGGAGATTCATTTTTAAACTTCTTGCGCAACGAATTTAAAACTTTTATTGAAGATTTACGTTTACAAACCCTTAGAGAAATGTGGCTGCAATTAGATGGCGCTCCTCCGCATTTTAGCAGAAACGTTAAAAATTATTTAAATATCCAGTTTCAAAACAAATGGATTGGAAGAGGAGGGCCGATCTCCTGGCCTGCAAGATCGCCTGACTTGACAAAGCTGGAATTTTTTCTTTGGGGTTGGATTAAAGAAAAAGTCTATTAAACTCCTCCAACGACTGTAGATGATATGAAGGCAAGAATTAGACACGTCATTCAAAATATAAATGTTTCCACGTTACCAAAAGTAAATTTGTCGTTTATTCAAAGACGTCATGTTTGCCAGCAACAAAATGGTGGTCACATTGAACATTTATTATAATTGTAAGTGTTTGTATTTCAGTTAATATGTTTTTTAGTTTCTTATGTATTCATAACTTGTTTTGACCGACTAATGTCAGTGTTATCAACGAAAAAAATTGAAAAAACTTAAATATCTCCGAAACTATTAGAGATAGGTATAGAACATATATAACAGAAATGAAAGCCGACTAATAGACGAAGACAAGGCATTAAAAAAATATAGGGTGTACCATTTAAAAAAATAAAAGATATAGCATTTTCAAATTTATGTTATTGAATTAATTTTTGTGATCAACGTGTATATTGAAATCCAATTTTGACAATAGATTAAAGTAAGCTCATGTATGAATAAATTCTATACCAAAGATTATTTTTTATCTTTAAAAATAACTGAGATACGCCTACTTGAATTACTACATAAAAATGTTAGTTTTTAGTTAACTTTGCAAATATCTCAAAAACTGTAAGATTTAGCTTGTAAGTAATTCTTATAAAAAAGATGTAAAATTATAAGGAGAATCGAAAATAAAATAATATATAGGGTAAAAACTAGAACACTGGAACTGTAGATTGTAAAAACAAATAATAACAAAATTAAAACACGAACGCGTTTCGATATACGCTACCATCATCGACCGCTGATGATGGTATATCGAAATAATTTTATTGTATTGTTTAATATATAGGTGTTCTATATAAAATCAAAAGTTCTATATTGTACCGCTTTTATATCACACCCTGTAGAAACCAAACTATTTTTAGATTATGCAGCTTATAAAAATAGACAACTTTCGTATTTAAACTTATCTTCTAAGTTTAATGGCTAAGGAGCTATCGACCGAATACGCACTATTGGGACACCCTATATATATATATATATATATATATATATATATATATATATATACAGGGTGAGCCAATAGTGCGTGGGTGGAAGATTGTGGGTTTATTAAGGATTATTTCTGAAGTTTGTTGATGGTGGGATGTGGTGTGGTATCCTTAAGCTTACAAACCTAAAATATTTTCACTTGAATCGCAAAATTTATACAAGGCGACTTATATCAAAGTTGCGTTTTTTTTAATGGAACTCCCTGTGTATTATTGCATATTTGGATTCCTTGGTCTATTCTAGTGATTTATGTAACATAAATGGTATCTAAAACGAATCGTTTAGCCGTAATTCGTCATTTTTACAAAAAGTAGACGTCTGAAAAAAATTAAATATCGCTGTGATCACAAAACTTAGAAGGCCATGACTCTGTGATGTTACTAGACTGGAATATACTAGCATAGACCGGACGGTCAAATGCGAATTCTTCTTGTGTTGAGAGAAATTACTATGTCAATTTAGAAAATTTCAATCAATGGTAAATTGATTTTTTCAATTGAAACGAGCATTTTTTCATTTTTGCATCAAACGCGGATTTTTTTACCTTTCTAACGATATAAATTTGTCGGTATCTATATTTGGTAGATTTCTGATTAATTTGCTGTATTTTTCGATTTTTAATTTATATTATCTAGTAACCCGTGGAAAATAAACAAAAAACGATTCACATTATAAAACACATAAACACAAAAAATCAAATTACGAGCTAAAATAAAAATAAAAATTATTTTAATCAATGGTAACATGATTTTTTTAAATGGAATGCCCATTTTTTTCATTTTTGCATCAAATGCGAAATTTCCGTACCTTTCTAACGATATAAATTTGTCGGTATCTATATTTCGTAGATTTCTGATTAATTTACCGTATTTTTCGATTTTTAATTTATATTATCTAATAACCCGTGGAAAATAAACAAAAAACGAATCACATTATAAAACACAGAAACACAAAAAATCAAATTATGAGCTAAAATAAAAAAAATTATTTTAATCAATGGTAACGTGATTTGTTTAAATGGAATAGCCATTTTTTTCATTTTTGCATCAAATGCGAAATTTCCGTACCTTTCTAACGATATAAATTTGTCGGTATCTATATTTCGTAGATTTCTAATTAATTTGCCGTATTTTTCGATTTTTAATTTATATTATCTAGTAACCCGTGGAAAATAAACAAAAAACGATTCACATTATAAAACACATAAACACAAAAAATCAAATTACGAGCTAAAATAAAAAAAATTATTTTAATCAATGGTAACGTGATTTGTTTAAATGGAATAGCCATTTTTTTCATTTTTGCATCAAATGCGAAATTTCCGTACCTTTCTAACGATATAAATTAGTCGGTATCTATATTTGGTAGATTTCTGATTAATTTGCTGTATTTTTCGATTTTTAATTTATATTATCTAGTAACCCGTGGAAAATAAACAAAAAACGATTCACATTATAAAACACATAAACACAAAAAATCAAATTACGAGCCAAAATAAAAATAAAAATTATTTTAATCAATGGTAACATGATTTTTTTATATGGAATGGCCATTTTTTTCATTTTTGCATCAAATGCGAAATTTCCGTACCTTTCTAACGATATAAATTTGTCGGTATCTATATTTAGTAGATTTCTGATTGATTTGCTGTATTTTTGGATTTTTAATTTATATTATCTAGTAAACCGTGGAAAATAAACAAAAAACGATTCACATTATAAAACACATAAACACAAAAAATCAAATTACGAGCTAAAATAAACATAAAAATTATTTTAAACAATGGTAACATGATTTTTTTTAAATGGAACGGCCATTTTATTCATTTTTGCAACAAATGCAAAATTCCCTTACCTTTCTAACGATATAAATTTGTCGGTATCTATCTTCGGTAGATTTTGATTAATTTCACAATTTTCGATTAATTTGTTGTATTTTTCAATTTTCAGAATAACTAGCAGCCTATGAAAAAGAAACAAATTCGGTCACTTGAACTTTACTTTGACATTAGTTACTTATTATCGTTGAGTAAAGGCTCGCACTGTTATTTCTGATTGTCATTTTTGTTTTGTAATTAACATTTAATTGAATAATTAAGTGATACGGTTTTTATTCTTGGAGAATGCTGAAAAAATCCGTTGCTTGCGAGTCGTATGTATAAAGCAAGATATCCTGATCGTCATCAAAGGGAAGAATCCTTTAAAAATGTTTTGGAAAGATTTATTGAGACATGGAGTGTTTGTTATCCACAGACGCAGGGAAGACTGAAAACTGTGTTGAACGAAGAAAATGAATTCAATATTTTCGCTGAAGTAATAGAAAATCCTCATGTAAGTACACGACAACTCGAAAAAGATTTTGAAATAAGAAAACATCTATTAGAAGAATGATTAGTAATAACAACTTTCATCCTTATCACATTCAACAACACCAAGAACTCCAAGAACAGGACTTCCAAAATAGAATTAATTTTTGCAATTGGATAGGTCGAAAGCCGAATGAAAATGGAAATATTTTGTATAGTACCGTGTTTACGGACGAGTGTACATTTCACCGCAATGGATTTGTTATTTTGTTAACCGGCACACCGTGTTGTGAGTAATTGGCTTAATAATACATTCAACGAAAAGTGGATAGAAAGAGACGGACCAACGCGCTGGCCAGCGAGTTCTCCAGACATAATCCCAATTGATTTCTTTTTATGGGGATATGTGAAGGAAAAAATATACACCGAACAACCAATGACGGTGGATGATATGAAAACGTTGTTGAAAATATCTCCCCAGAAATGTTCGAACATTTATTATAACTGTATCATTATAATGCGTTTTTTTTTGCTTTGTCTCCTAATTTGTACATATTTGGTAGATGTTAGATGACTCCATAATAAATGTTTTTAATTTGGATTGTTTATTTTCCAATGCCCACTAGTCACTCCTCCACATTATTCAGAAAATATGAAATTAAGAGAAAACTACTACTACTACTACAAATAACAAGATACTGACAATCTTAAACTACCAGAGATAATCTTGAGAAAGCTAATAAAATTTCGTATTTGATGACAAAATGAAAAGTAGTTAGTTCCATTTGAAAAAATCAAGTTACCTTAGATTGCATTTTCCTAAGTTGACATAGCGATTTCTCCAAACACAAAAAATATTTGAAATTGCACGTCCGGTCTACATTGGTACATTTCATGGTTAGTAATACCACAAAATCACAACCCTCTAAGTTTTATGGTCACATCGATATTCAATTTTTTTCAGACATCAACTTTTTCAAAAAATTACGATTTACGGCTAAACGGTTCGTTCTAGATATCATGTGTGATACATTAAGTCACACTCAATGTTACCGAACAATCCAAATATGCTATAATATACAGGTATTTCCATTTAAAAAATGCAACTTTGATATAGATCACCCTGTAAAAGTAGTGCGATTGGAGTGAAAGTATTTGGAGTTTGTAGGCTACTTACCATAACCCAGCGATAAACTTCAAAGATATGCGTTAATAAACCCACCCTATTCCGTCCACACACTATTGGCCCACCCTGTATGTGTCTATATATATATATATATATATATATATATATATATACAGGGTGTGGCGCGAAGACCTTGTATTAGACTTATTGATGAAAGGACTGATATTTGAAAATTGAAAATTTGTACTATAATATTTTTGGTCATGCAGAATTCAATGAAAATATTTTTAACTTTATACCACTTCCGGTTATACCGGAAGTAACCATCAACTTGCTTATTTTAAATAGAATGTAGTATATTTGGGTTGAAATTCGTATTCTACCTAAATTCAGAACAAATTTTTGTAAGGATAACCTATCTAAAAAATGAGCGGTTTTTGAGTTATTTTAAATTTTGTGAATTTTTTTCAAAAATCATATTCTCATATTATATACGATATCTTATCTAATTGATAATCGTTTACTTTCATATTTTGACCAAACAATATCAATGTGTGACGAAACATTGTGGATTGGAAATTACTTTGTTAATTTATACAGCGTGTTGCAAACCGAGCATCAATTCTAATAAATTCAAGCATTAATAACTGACTTAATTTAAATGGAACACCCTGTATTTTATGGTGCTATATGATTAATTATTTTATTTCTTTTCGATTTATAGTTACATTCCCTACAACTAAATGAGCCATTTTCAAGATAAGAATAACAATAAAAAACAATAACATAACATCATAACATAATTACAGAGGGTAATAATAATAACATAATAAGAACAACAATTTCAAAAATATTAATTACAACAAATGTTCAAAATCATTTCCATTTACTTCTAAGCATTTCTGAATCCTTTTAATAGTGTTTTGTTTCGTAGATTTACTAAGTTTTTGGGGATCGTAATTATTAAAAGCCTGTAATACTCACTGTATAATAATTTCCTTTGTTGTAATTGGTTCCGAGTATACTAGATTTTAATATGTCCCCAAATACTACTGTCTAGGGGTGTGAGATCAGGGTATCTCACCGGCCAATGATGTGGTCCCCTGTTGGCTCTCCACCTATCCTCAAAATGTTGGTACAGAAATCAGCATTAATTTGTAAGATGTGTGGCGGTGCCCCGTCCTGCTGATACCATACAAGACTTCTTTCTTCGGCATTTAAATTATTTAACGATGGCAAAATAGTGTCCCGAAGGATGTTGTAATATCCGACACCGGTCAGATTTTCATCATAAATTTTAAGTCCGAAAATTCTGCCATTTTTTATGGCACAAAAAGCATTAAACGACCAGCTCGTTTGAAAATAACGCTCTCTTGTTATGTGAGGGTTTTCGTGAGACCAAAACATTTTTGTAAAATTTTGCCTCGTCACACCAAATGATTCTTTGAGTAAAATTCTCATCTTCCTGGGTTTTCAACAAGAACAATTCACAAAATTCAACGCGCTTAGGGACATCTTCTGGCAGCAAGTGATGCACAACATGATAACAGAAAGGTTTCCACTTATACTCTTTAAGAATCCTATGAATTGTTCTTGTGGTTAATCGTAAGCTCATTTCGCAATCTCTAATAGAAGCATCTCGATATGCAGAAAAGAATTCCAGCACATTCGACACGTTAACTTCATCATCAACTAATGGTTTAATTTTTGCAATTTTAGAACGGCACGCTCCAAATTGCGACATGTTCTTTAAAAGTCTTGTTATGGTATCTCGAGTTGGCCTCCGTTTTTCCGGAAATCTTTCTGTAAATACACGACATGTTCGGCTAGCAATTCTATTACACTCTCCGTAGTGACAAATGCTATTAGATTTGAGTATAAGGTTTTATGCATTTATTCAAAAAGACCGAAATATCTTGAAAATGGCTCGATTTAGGTATCGGGAATGTAAACATAAATCGAAAGGAAATAAAATAATAAATCCCATAGCACCATAAAATACAGGGTGTTCCATTTAAATTACTCAAGTTTTTAATATTTGAATTTATTACAATTGGTCGCTCGATTTTCAACACCCTGTATAAATTAACAAACTCATTTCCCATCCACAATGTTTCATACATTGATATTGTTTGGTCAAAATATGAAAGTAAACGATTATCAATTAGATAAGATATCGTAAATAATATGGAAATATGATTTTTGAAAAAAATTCACAAAGCTTAAAACAACTCACAAACCGCTCATGTATGAGATATGTTATCCTTATAAAAATTTGTTCAAAATTTTATGTAGAATAAGAATTTCAACCAAAATATACCACATTCTGTTTAAAATAAGCTAGTTGATGGTTACTTCCGGTATAACCGGAAGTGCTATAAAGTTACAAATATATTCATTAAATTCAGCATGGGCAAAAATATTAAAATACAAATTTTCAATTTTCAAATATCAGTAGTTTCACCAATAAGTCTTATGCAAGGTCTTCGCGCCACACCCTATATATATATATATATATATATATATATATATATATATATATATATATATATATACAAGGTTTCCCAACGATTTGGGGTGGAAGATTACGCCTATACTGTTAATTTAATAAAAAGATTATTGTAGTCAACAACAAGAAGCATCTTGTAAAAATATTTTTGCATATATAGGGTGTCCGATTATCGAGTAGTACACTAAACTTGTTTAATGGAACAACCTATATATTTTTGTATATTTGAATTCTATGTTTAATGGTGAGCAAAATGATATAATGTACTATGGGTCTACGACTAACGGTTCCCAAGTTATTGACATTTCTACGCAAAAAATTAGTTAAGTAGGCCCCTGTTCCGCCATCTTGAAAGATATCGAAGTCAAATTTTGGGATTTGTTTTTCAAATCTGTCCAGTTTTAATTTCTACATTCAGATTGCAGACTCTTTTCTTTGGATATACAGGGTGGTCCATTTTGCTCAATGTTATTTTTCTCATTTTTTTAAATGGCACACCCTGTATTTTATTACAGATTTGAATAGCATTTTTTACGGAGTTTTCAATAGATAGTCACTTTTTACTACATATTCCTAAGTGTTTTTGAATTGTTTAGTGATAAAGTTGAAAATTGTAAACATTTTTTATTTTTGTTGAATTTGTCACCATATAAAATAATTAAAGACAATATCATAATTCACAGAAAAACAAAAATGAAACAATTCTAATTGCTATACAACCGTGAAGCTATAGGTTTATGACACAATTCAATATTTTGCACTATAAGGCCTCTCGCACACACAACGACTTGTCGTCGCTTCTCGTGGCGACCACACGTGATCATACACAACCACCAGTGGTTGACACAGATAGTTGCTACCGGTGGTTGGATTCTACAGTCGTTGGTCGCCACTTTTCCAAAGGTTTTCTAATTAGTTTGCAATAAAATGGACTCCAGTATGGAAGCACTCACCGCGGTACTGATAGTAAGAAGACGCAAACGGCGTAGATTAATAAGAAGGTATCGCCGTTATTGGGTACATCGAATACTTAGTTCTCGCGAAAGAAATGGACATTTCAGATTCTTTTTGAAGATTTGAAACTGCACGAAGATAAGTTCTTCAACTACTTTCATATGAGTTTGAGAATATTTAATGAATTATTATTTTTGCTGCAAAATCACTTGAAGCATCGAGGCACGCCAATGCGAAAAAGCATTGCTGCAGCAGAAAGATTGGCTATTACGTTGAGGTAAGATTTAAAATCAATGAGACTTTTGTTATGGATTTCCTAAACTTTAATTATTATTAGAATATACAGCAAAACGGTAATACATGCCGTGAATTCAAAAAGAAATTACAGAAGTAGGTTGACCATAAAAAATATCGAGAATGTTTATTCCAAGCTCTTTTTCAGAAATTCTAAAGCAACAACAGAAAGATTTTATTTTTCCATGGCCAAACCTTTTTGAACTCACGATACATTTTGACAAAAGAAAAATCAGGAACATTTCAAATCTTTATTTAAACAAGTTATAAATGTTCGTACATATCTTCAATTATGGATTCACTATCAGAAAGCACTGAAATAGATGCAGCAGATGACGGAGTTGACGTTGGAATATTATTACAGGTAGAACGGTCGTAATCTTGAGAAGGGGACGCTGTCTCGTGTACTAAAGGCCCCGGAGTACGAACAGTTGTTAGTCGTGGATACACTTCAGGTACCATAGACTGTTGACCATAATATCCATACTGGGGTTGATAACGAACTTGTTGTTGTTGATTTAAATTTTTGTACTTTTTTAAAACGACTAACAGCTCCGTCTTCAGATCCAGTTTTAAATCTTCGTGGATTCTTTTAAATACTGGTACCAGAGACATTAAGAAACTGCGGTCGGGATCATTTTCATCTTCACTGGTCATTCTTTTGTTAAGGTTATTTAATAATTATAGTTTTTTATAATCTTGTCAACAATTGACACAGTTTTCATTTTCTTTCGAGTGCTAATATTTGCAGTTGGAGATGGCGGATCTTGATCTCGTTCGACATTCTGAGATTCGGGTCTCGATTCTGCCAAAACAGGCAAAACAGAAAGTTGCTGGAAATACATGTATTCTTTTCGAGAGGATGCTCCTGTACCACCCTTAAGTTTTCGTTGTCTGCTCCTTTCTCTGTTATAGCTGTCTCTAAAGCTCTTCCATTTACGTTGTATTTGGGTAGCTAAAACAAAAAGTATTTTTGAAGTACTTAAAGTGCAGTTACGTAATTGCTCGCATGGTCAGCGCTGACGATCCGTCCTGATCATATGCTTAATGTAAAACGGCACTTATAGTTTATAACAAGTTTGCTGTTTTTACCCTCATGATTTTTTACCGTTACTCATTGTTTCACTTATGTATTTTCTCAACATGCTGTATTGAAACGCATTGACACATACATATTTATATAAAGATTGTGTAATTATATATGAAAAATTAGTGCTATTAATTATGAATTCCACGATTACAAGTTAGCATTACGCCCCTTATTAGATTCCAATTTTCCGCCAATGACGCTCGACAATGCACGAAGGCCCCCGAACAAGTTCCGATCACGACAAGGGGACGAAGCCTCGAGAGCAAGTTGTGCAGCCCTGTACCTGGCTTACAAGTTAGCATTAGGTCCCTTATTAGATTCAAATTTTCCGCCAATGGGTCTCGACAATGCACGAAGGCCCCCGAACAAGGTTTGATCACAACACTGGGGCGAGGACCCGAGAACAAGTTGCGAAGCCTGTCTTATAATTTAGCATTAGGCCCCCTTATTAGATTCAAATTTCCCGCCACAACCAATCAGAATACAGCGAATTAATCCTCCAATCAGAGCACAGCTGTCGCGTAGTGGTGATCAATCAGAAGCCAGAGGAATGCACCTTACACGAGTCAATCAGGTGTAAGGATGGGTTTGGTCTAGCCTTAGCCTCGCCTACGTACAACCAATCAGGTAAAAGGAGTCGGTATGGTCACGCCTTAATGAAGCCATATCGACCTTAAACCCCCACCTTAAGGCTGACAAAATGGCCGCTATATCACACCCTAGGGAGCATCCAACACCTTTAACCAAGGGGTTAGGCCTCAATAAATGCTGTTAATATTGCCAAAAGGGCTTTAATTAGGGGTTAAACTGCGCCCATGGGTTGAAATCGCCCCCGAAAAGAAGCTGGTCTCACGCCTAGCCCCACCCCACACCCCCCACTCTGCCTCCCACCACTTTTAATTAACCCCACTACCCCTCACCACTTTTACTTAATGCAATTAATTAGAGACTCAGGTGGGCCCCTTCTACTTACTACCACCCGCTACGCTTCGTAACACATCTTAAAAACATTTTCGAAATTTTGTTATTTATTACTCCACATATGTATGAAATGAACTATAGCAACTTGTATATTTTTTGTATCAAATCTAAAAAAAACTTTTATGGAAGGTTTACACACAACCTGATACACAACAATGATATACTAAAGGAAATGATGATAATTGAATGTGAAATCAGTTTCCGCTTATTTTCTAGACACAACAAAATCGATCATAGTAGTATAAAAGCCAAAAAAGAGCTGAAAATCTAAGTCTTACCAGAGTAACCAGTAAATATAAACAAATCAAACACATTTTAATTGAAGAGTGGACGCTCAACAAAAACCGAGGTTTGCTACTAATATGGTTTCTAAAGGTGAGGCTTCAAAACTGGGTATAAGAATTGACTAGTTACACCCGATTTAGATGACAACGGCAACCATTTCGTAATTATATCTCCACTGTTCAAAACTGACTTTAGCCTGAGACACACGTTAATATAGGTATTACAAGTACAGATATCTTACGTAGTAAGATATCTATGATTATAAGGCATATCCTAGTTTTAAACCAAATACGTTAAGTGCAATACTAAAGAGTATAATAAATTTTATTAATTCTGAAAACTAATTACTTTCGTTTATTTTGATTCCTTTAAAGAAAATTCGAACATTAATTTGTATGTTTAATTAATTAAAATATATTTACTGCGTAACACAGAATACAGTCATTCTGTAGCGGTTTAAAGTCAAAAGTGCTCGACCGGAAGTTGAACTGCCATGTGTTCGATTCCCCCGTTGGAGAATTATTTTTAATTCATTCTTTAAGAATTAAAAAAATCTCATGTGGCCAGCACAACTTTGTTATGCCTTTATCGTGGTGTACTACCAAACAGGGACAATGAGTCACAATACGGATATTTTCAACTTATTCATACTTCCTTTTAGGTTAAATGTACAAAATACATTACATTAATTATACAAGTATAGAAATTTTTGTATTGTGGAAAAGTATCATAATAACACGCTAAATTTAATAATTTGTTGAACATTTTTCTTTTCATGTAGTATAATACACAATATTCCTCCTTTTAATAATCCTTGTGTTCATAAGTGTAAATTATTAACACGTCAGTACACGCCCACATTTTTGAACACAAGAACACGCTATGACGGCAATTTGCTCATGTCAGCTTAGATCGTTTATTTCAGTACTTTGTATATTTTTACAGAGGTTGAAAAACGTTTTAAACAAAGTTTGTTTTATAAGCTTAATGTCAATACTTTCAAACCTGCGATTTATTGAATAATAATAATTTTTAAAAATATTTAATAATCGTTTGCATATTTTATTATTTTGCATACTACGCAAGAGCACGCCACGTTAGCATATTGCTGCACTCTTTGATTTTCAGTGTAGCGCCAGAGCATGCGCTGTTAACAAATTACCGCTTTACCATTCACAGTTAGTGTTAACAAACTATATATAATTACATATCTAAACAATTAAGAAATTATACTGAAGTTGCACAAGTGTAATTTTGTCATCTTAATCTTCACCATCCTCAACAGTTTCAACTGGTTCTTGGTCACGCTTGGTGCAGTTTGTGCATGATGATCGAGTATGTTCCTTGCAGATTGGAGTCTGGCATTTGTTGCAAATTACAGTTGTTTTTCTGTTTTTTCGTCGAGGACAAATGCGGCAAACACTGTAACGACCTCGTTGCACAGATGCTGCATGTGCTTCTCGTCTTGCTGGATAAAATTTAAATATTTCGGTCAGTCGGTTCTTTATCTCTCTTGCAATTGGGTAATTTGTAGCAACTCTTCTTTGTGCATGCTCCAAAACAAGTTGTCTACCAATTTTTTCCAAGAAGATTTTTCTTGAAGGATTGCTGTCTTCGTTGACTTCTGTGTTGTTGGCTTTCCATATAATAAAGGCATTTATTCCACCACCATTCAGCTCGAAGAAGAACATGGTTAGCGGCCAGCGGTTTGATATCCTTGATACACTGTAGTCTTTTGCGTCACTAACATCTACACCATATTTGTTTTTATTGTAAAAGGTTATAATTGATGGTTTACTTGCGTCACCAGAACTTTTATCAATTTCATCATCCTCATGAAAAGTGGAAAGTAATGTCACAAACTTTTTTTCCGTCGCTTTGTAAGATACTAAAGTTTCGTTTAAAGTGAATGCAAACATTGAAGTATTTCTTGGCCTTTTGTTTACTTTATCTTCAGTTATGAGTTCTAACGGAATTTCACTTTTGTTCTTACGAATCGTACCAACCAATGTCAGTTGTTTTTTCAGGAGATCTTGAGCGAGAGGTATAGATGTGAAGAAATTGTCACACGTTATGTTTCGCCCCGTATTTTCCATGTGTGATACCATTCTGTTAACTAAATCTCTAGTAGATGTACTTACGAAATAGGGGCCTCTTTTTTGGTTAGGAATGAAAACCTCCAATTTCGATGTGTAATAGGTTTTTGAGTCTGTGACTGCTCAAACCTTAATACCAAACTTTCCAGGTTTCTTTGGCATATAAACGCGAAAGCTGCATTTTCCACGGAAGTTTGGCAGCATCTCATCAATTGTCACTTAAGTGCTGAGACTGTAGTTTTCCTGACATCGATGAGAAAAATCTTCAAAGAATTCTCTGAAGCAATAAAACTTGTCCTCTTCTCTGTTGTCTGTCCTCACTAACTACGTCATCGAAACGCAAATTATGCATCAAAAATCTAAAGCGGTTAACTCCTATTATTAGCCGGAAAAGTTCCACTCCTAAATCGTCTTTCTTTCATAAATCTAGCGTTTTGTTTAGCAGAAATAGTGACGCCTGCTAAATACAATAATCCTATAAGTGCTCTTATTTCACACGCGTCGGTTTCTCTTGCGTCCCGTATGCGTGCATAGTTCTGTTGTACTTGAATTATTTTGATATTAGCATAGTGGACAAGTCATTCAACGATTGCCTCAGGAAAAAATAAGTTCCAGCATTCAATTTCACTTTGTGCATGTCTAGCTTGTCTTCTTGGTCCGGGTAGCTGCGTAACAAGGTTATGTCTCCTAGTTCTTCCAGGTCGTGGTTGAGGAGTATTTGACCAAATTGTGGGAATAGGCTTATTCCTACCCGAGTACGTTGGGTTGAGTAGCAGTCGTTGGTTTTGCGGAACATCAGGTGGATCTGAAGCAACTGATATTGATCCCGTTGATAGAACCACGGGATCATTCTGATGGTTTGGAGTAGAAGCAGAAAGTGCAAGGTCATCTAAATTGTCATCGACCTCCATCTCAACAGATAGATTCCCCTCGATACTCTCTTCAGAATCACTAACTGCGGCGTTCATCAACATTTCATCCTCAACATCACTAAAATTAGATTCCGGGTCTCCTAGTTCACTAGATGCGTTTTCAAACATTTCTCTCATTCGTTCTTGTTCCCTCTCATACGAATCCATTTTCACAAGTACAAAAATCACGCAAATGCGCACGTTAGAAAATTGCTCACGGTAGACAAAAATAAGCACTACGTGACTACACGCCGCTTAGCAAATTGCTCACAGTGACATGTAACCAAGCGTCTACTCACAAGAAATGTGCAAAATCGTCTGCTTGATCTAGTCTTATCTACATTGGGTACTGAAATATTACGAGACAATAGTCCGTTAATAAAAGAGGATCTTTATCATCCAGCCCTAATGTTTTCATTGAGTCTCACTACTTTACGCAGTAATTCAGTCTTCCTAAATCGTTAATATATATATATATATATATATATATATATATAATATTAGAGTATTGTGTTTTTGAGGAAGCAGTCGCAGTCTAATTAGGCCAGAATTAAGAAGGCAGAAGATCAGCGATTAATTTAACATACATTAATACACCAGAAACACACTAATTTAACCAAAACTTGTAATAACCAACCAGTCTATAACAATTGCCATAACTTCGTTTTGTTAAAACAATTAAAAGATTTAAAACAATTACTAAAACACGGACAACTCATATATTACATTGCAATTGTCAACATTAAAATACACAAATAATATAAATAAATAGTATAGCTTATTTCAAATAGTGACTATGTGTGCTATGTATTTATAAGATGAACACAGGATGTATGTACGTAACGATAAACACAATATATAAGAACAAACTACTCAAAAATTATATAACCATTATCCTACTATATAAAACCAATTTATTATATTAAATATAAAATCACGTCAATAATAAAATCTAAACAACTAAATTATTATTACTTGTGAAACGTTAGGATGTAACTGTATTATACGACTGAGGTTCTTGATGTCAGATTTTTTGTTTACCGTCTGATTCTGACTAATGTTTACCATTTCTAAGAAAGTTCGCTTGACGTAGTTCACTTCGGATTCTATTATTTTAGCGTTGTCGTAATCGAATTTATAGCATGCTCGGCTAAAGCACATGATAAAACTTTGCGCTTGACATCACTTTTGTGAGTCTCCCCGACAACCATCTCGACGTTTGCCCTATGTACAGTTTGTTACAGCTCTAGCACGGTATAGAATATATCACGTTAGATCTCCCACGACCTATCCAACTCCAACTTGGACAGAAAAATGACGAGAGCCCCATTTTGCATGAAGTAGACATTATGCCATGAATTCAGTGCTAAATAATTCAGGTAATTAACTAAATGGTGCTAAAGGATATATATATATATATATATATATATATATATATATATATATATATATATATATATATATATACACACACACACACACAGGATGGCACAAAAATAAAGTACATATCAAAGTTATATTTTTTCTTATGGAACACCCTATAATTTTTTTATATTTTTAGATACTATAGACCAAATAAAGGTAAGTTTCTATTACACTTCCTATACCTAAAACTGATCGTTTCTGAGAAATTTTGAGAAATATAAAAATACATACTGTAATTTAAAAATTGCTTACACCCTGTAACATAGAACGAGCTGCTCATAATTAAATCTACTGGTTAGCTGAAAGGTTAAGGTGTACTACCATATAAAAGTTTTATTTCAAAATTATACAGAGTGGTGAAAAAAATTGCTCCAAAGTTTAGGCACACATTTTAAAGTTAAATGGAACACCCCGTATTTAGTGGCTTATTTCGACGCAGAATTAGATCCCCTTTAAAACTATTTTAGGGTTCCCTATACCTATCTCTTATGCTTTTTACGCAAACGGCGTTTTTATATTTTACTTATGAATAATTTCTTTATCGTAAATGTATTGTAATGAAAATCTAAAAAGCATTTTTTAAAAGCATTTTATTGAACGGTTAACAAACTTAAATAGTAAAATAATTATTATTTTAATAAATGTTCAAAGTTGTGTCCATTATTCTCAATACATAAGCGAACTCTTTTTCGAAATGATTGCTGAACCCTGGATAACATATTTGGCGTTATGGAACGAAATGCTTCTCTTATTCGTACTTTCATGTCGTTAGGTATCGTTGGCGGTGTATTGTAAACAATATTTTTAATATATCCCCATACAAAATAGTCGAGACTGGTTAGGTCCGGAGACCTGGCTGACCAGTCCTGTGGACCTACTCGCCCTATCCATCTATTGTGATATTGCCCATCTAATTCATTCCTAACACGTCTATCAAAGTGTGCAGGAGCATCATCTAGCTGCATCCACATTCGTTGGCGAATACTAAGCGGAATAGTTTCCAATAGTATAGGCAAATTGTTCCTAATAAATCTAAGAAACATGGCGCCGTTTAAGTGGCCATCAAAAAAGTATGGACCTAATATTTGCGTTCCGATTACTACACCCCACACGTTAACACACCATCTGTGCTGGTGGTCAAGGGTTCTAAAAATATTAGGATTTTCGTCACTATAGTAGTGAAAGTTATGTCTATTAACTAATCCGTTGTTATGAAAACTTGACTCATCGGAAAAAAGCACGTATTCAAAAAAATTTTCATCATCACCAAACTTTTCTAGAACCCATAAACAAAAATTCAGTCGTCGATCATAATCTTCTTCAGAAAGTTGTTGATGTACTTAGTTGTATGTGATACCGGTAAAATTTGTGTTTTTTAATTATTCTATGGATGCTCTGTCTGCTTATTTCAGTTGCTTCATGTATTTTTCGGTGACTTGTTTGAGGGTCTTCTACCAGAGATTCCATCACTAAATATTCATTTTCCTCATTTCCGGTAACCGATTTTTGTCGTTCGGGCTTAGTATAAGACACGCTGGCTGATCTTCGGAAAAGCTGCAACAACTTTTCCAATGAACGCTTATTAGAATGATGCATGTTAAGATACCTTTAGGCATATATTCTTGACGCTAATAAACAGTTTTCTTCACACTGACCGATTACCAAGATCATATCAATTCGTTCTTCCTGGCGGTAAGTTCTCATTTTAACTAATGAAATGTAACAATCTCGAAAAACAATTTTAAACTACGATAATGGTTTGACTAACAAGTAGCGTCACTGTCAAATCATTTTTTTTTAAATAATTAACGCCATCTTGGCCAAAGTCTACTATTATTAAAAAAATAGTAGGATAGGTATAGCAGATAAAAAGTAAAATATAAAAACGCCGTCTGCGTAAAAAGCATAAGAGATAGGCATAGGGAACCCTAATATAGTTTTAAAGGGAACCTAATTCTGCGTCGAAATAAGCCACTAAATACGGGGTGTTCCCTTTAACTTTAAGAAGTTATTCAATAAAATGTGTGCCTAAACTTTGGAGCAACTTTTTTCATCACTCTGTATAATTTTGAAATAAAACTTTTATATGGTAGTATACCTTAACCTTTCAGCTAACCAGTAGATTTAATTTTGAGCAGCTCGTTCTATGTTACAGGGTGTAAGCAATTTTAAATTACAATATGTATTTTATATTTTCAAAATTTCTCAGAAACGATCAGTTTTAGGTATAGGAAGTGTAACAGAAACTTACCTTTATTTGGTCTATAGTATCTAAAAATAAAAATTATAGGGTGTTCCATAAGAAAAAATATAACTTTGATATGTACGTTATTTTTGTGCCACCCTGCATATTCAAAATAATTTTGGAATATGCTCAACTATGATGGTAAAATTATTTAACCCTTTTCATTTCTATATATATATATATATATATATATATATATATATATATATATATATATATATATATATATAAGAAATGAAAAGGGTTAAATATTTATATATATATATATATATATATATATATATATATATATATATATATATATATATATATATATATATACAGGTGATTCAAATTTGAGGCTAACCATGGGATTTCGAAAACGGAAAAGATAGAGGGTGGTTTAAATTTGGCAAAGTTGCGAAATTTTGGGAACAACAACATGCTGCCGAGAAACCAAAAAAATTTTATTTCGTTTTCGAGATTTTTTAAAAAAACAAAAATCTTTCATTTTCGTTTTTATTTTTTCCTGACCTTATTTACAAAGATATTCAAAATTAAACAATACATTCTTAAGACAACTTTTTCTTGCCTACAAAATAGCGGCATCGAAATTTTAATACGACGCTTCGTCTTCTGCCGACCATCATCAACTTTTTTATTTCTTATGGCCGCCATCTTGAATTCTTAGACCACTAAATAGAGCTCTGTTTGTGATTTCAAAAATGTATAATTTGCCTACCTTATGTTGAACTGTTTAGCTAATATTATCAAAAAAGTAAAATTATTGTTGATTTTAAAAAACGATCTAGATACCATTGCACTGTAGATGCGTGTACATATTGTTTTTTATTATCAAGATACCTTTGAATTTGATTATTCTTTATTGTATTTAATATGGCTACGGTACTGTAATTGTATTTGTGAATGTTGTAATTGTATTAGTATTTAAAATGCAATTTTCAAACGATGAAAAGCGTGACATGTTGCAAGTCTATTATGCCAAAGACAGAAACTCGAGAGAAACATTAAACACCTATTTCGAAATGTATCCTGAAAGAAATCAACCAAACGAAAGTTATTTCTTAAGACTTCACCGAAATTTGTCAGAATACGGAAAATTTAATGCATCAAGACCGAAATACGGGAGTAGGCACCCTTTAGCAGTTAAAGAGGAAATTCTTGATACAGTAAGTCTTTCTTATGTTTTTTTTGTCACAGATCTATGTTTTGATTTAATTTTAGGTAAACCTAAACCCGTCTATTTCTACAAGAGAGACATCTGTAAATTTAAATATCCCGCAAACAACAGCGTGGAGAACATTGAATGAGGCGAATTTCAAACCTTATAAAATACATACAAGTCAAGTTTTAGATCCCGGTGATAACCAGAGGCGGCTTAGATTTTACAATTGGTTACTTGACCAAGCAAACCACGATGCGAATTTTGTTGAAAAAATAATTTGGACTGAAAAATGTCGCTTCTCCAATTTAGGCGTTTTTAATCGCAATAATGAACACATCTGGAAAACTGAAAATCCTAGAGAGAACAGGCAAGTCCGAGATCAAATTCGCTTTGGGTTTAACGTCTGGATCGGTTTAACTAAGAATAGGTTACTAGACCCTTTTATTTATGAGGCTACGTTAAATTCAGTTAGATATCTAGAGTTCTTAAGAGGACCAATCCTGGGGTATTTGGAAGAAATGCCATTTAACGAATTAAGAGAACTTTGGTGGCAGCAAGATGGTGCCCCACCACATAACGCTGTTTTAGTTCGTAATTATCTAAACGAAATTTTTCCAAACGCTGGATAGGTAACAGAGGTGTTATCGAATGACCAGCGCGTAGTCCCGACCTTACTCCGCTAGATTTTTTTTTATGGGGAACCTTAAAAAATATTTATAAGCAGCGCTACGAAAACAGCCAAGAACTTCGAAATATCGTTATAATTGCCTGGCAAAATATTCCCCGAAGAAGTATTCAACGAGCAATACGTAGTGTAATCAAAAGAGCTAATATGTGTGTACAGCAAAATGGTTTTCTTTTTGAACACCTATTGTAATCCTAAACGTTTAAAAATAGTTTAATTTATTATTATTTTTCTTGCTTTACTTGTTCCTTTTCGTTTACTTGTTTCTCATAGTTTTTTTTTATAAGTCAAAAGTACATTATGTGTTAATAGTAATTTTATTTTATTTTTTTTTTGTAAATTTAGGTATCTTGATAATAAAAAACAATATGTACACGCATCTACAGTGCAATGGTATCTAGATCGTTTTTTAGAATCAACAATAATTTTACTTTTTTGATAATATTAGCTAAACGGTTCAACATAAGGTAGGCAAATTATACATTTTTGAAATCACAAAAAAAAGCTCTATTTAGTGGTCTAAGAATTCAAGATGGCGGCCATAAGAAATAAAAAAGTTGATGACGGTCGGCAGAAGACGAAACGTCGTATTAAAATTTTGATGCCGCCATTTGTAGGCAAGAAAAAGTTGTCTTAAGAATGTATTGTTTAATTTTGAATATCTTTGTAAATAAGGTCAGGAAAAAATTAAAAAGAAAATGAGAGATTTTGGTTTTTATAAAAAATCTCGAAAACGAAATAAAATTTTTTTGGTTTCTTGCAGCATGTTGTTGTTCCCAAAATTTCGCAAGTTTGCCAAATTTAAACCACCCCTCTATCTCTTACCGTTTTCGAAATCCCCATGGTTAGCCTCGAATTTGAATCACCCTGTATATATATATATATATATATATATATATATCGAAAATTTTTTTAAAACTGATGTTAAGCACTTCTGGAATTTTATTAAAAAAAAGAAAGGGAGTACTCGTATTGAGAGTAAGATGTATTACAATAACATTTTATACGATACACACTAGAAATGATTCTCAATGTCGTGTTGTCGTCAAGACAACACAACTTGTCGGTTGCACGCATGGTCAGCGCTGACGATCCGTCCTGATCATACGCTTCATGTTAAACGGCACTTATAGCACAGTATAAACACGAACAGTAATTTCACTCCTTGTCGGCGTCTTTGATATTGCTGTAACGAATATTTTTTTAAAATCTACTGCGCAGGGTGCCAGTGTCATGATAAATTGTCGTTAGTATGTAACAGTGGCGGCGTATATTTTACTGCTCATAGGCGTACTAGTTCTTTCTCGAATAGAGTTTGTATGAGGAAGGTGTTAACACAGTATAATAATATATACACTGTGGTGTACTGCGTACTAAATCTATAAAATGTAATAAATTTAGTACAATTGTATGTACTAACAATCAAAGCCCTATAAGTAAATAAAACATTCACGTAAAATTAGCCATTTTTTGTCACAGTTCAAAGCGCAGGGTGCCACGCGCATTTGGCGCGAAATAAGTGTGAATTGATAAATTTCCTCTAGTGAAATTACTGTTCGTGTTTATACTGTGCTTATAGTTTATACCAAGTTTGCTGTTTTTACCCTCATGATTTCTTACCGTTACTCATTGTTTCACTTATGTATTTTCTCAACATGCTGTATTGAAACGCATTGACACATACATATTTATATAAAGATTGTGTAATTATATATGAAAAATTAGTGCTATTAATTATGAATTCCACGAAGTGTGTATAAATTTGAATACGTAATTGATTTTTATTTATTTTATTTTTTCCTTGTGGCTGTGCAGTGTTTAGATTTAAGTGAGCACAATGTTTTTTTGAGTCGCAAGTTTGAACTATAAGCATTCGTTTGTTTTTCATACGCTATGCTGTGTTTAGATTTAAAGCCACCTTTTTTTTAAGACTGTGACTATCCGCACGCAAAATTAACCTAAATCTGTTTTAAAAAATGGAAATAAAAAGGAAATCTAAAATCTACAGTAACCTGGGATCCAAGCTACGTTACACTACAGTCCATTGAGAGAATCCCAGGTTACCGTAGATTTTTTTTTCCTTTTTATTTTCATCTTTAGACAGTTTAAGGTTATAATTTTTGCGTGTGGATAGTCACAGCGTTTTTTTAATGACGATTGACAAAATTCGTAACAGCAATTAATTGGACACAAATTTGCACTATAAGAATGTGTAATTGATTTTTGTTTATTTTATTTTTTTGTGCAGCTGAGCTGAGTTGACGTAAGTCAGCACAGTTATAAAGTAAATAATTAGCAACAAAAGAACACGGAATATTTACATTGGGATTGTGCTAAAATGGCTGTGCCAGCTATGTAGACATTGATAACGTACATGCGATTATAAACAATAATTAATAGTAAAGAATGTAATGCGTTTATTTTCATTGCCATTAATCATTAACGTTATCTTATTTCTTTTTTCTCTTAAATCTTACAAATGTTTTAAACCGGTATAAGGTTTTAATGGTTTAGTTGACCTACCCTCGGGTTAACCACACGATTTAAAAAAAAATCAAAATTTAATACATGTTAATTAATTTTAGAAAATTTTGAGAAACTCTAATACTAACATATATATGTATCTATTGTTAGTAAAAAATTAAACACAATTTTATTATTTTATAAGTGTGTAAAGTAACCGGAAATAACACAGATTTGGATATTATCAAACAAAATTATCAGAAAAGTGTAGGAAACGTTGTTCAATGACACAAGCCAGCGCTTTCAACATGTTTGATAAAAATGCAAGAAAGTAGATTATATAAATTTCAGTGCATAATTTTCATACTTTAATGATTATTGCAAGACTATGACTGACCTCTAAACGCTAAACGCAAGTTTGGCTTTTTTAAAGAATTCGATGTACTGTTTGTTTTTAATGCAGTATCCTTATTAACAGCGTAGCATAAATAAAATTATAACTTATGGTTTTATTATTTATTAATCATGCAAATTCAAAATTTGTCAACTTGCGAATTAACAGTAAAATGTGAACAAAGAATTTTTTAAAATTTTTGCTTAACATCCGGTTAGAGGGTTAAGTCGAGGGTGAATTTAAAAAGAAATTCGAGTATAACAAATTTAGGTTGCTAATGGAATGCGAAGGAATTTAGGCGCAAGTTAACAGAATAGAAAATACGTACCCAATTATACGTCAAACATCCAAAAACAAAAGTTGAAATCTAAATAGAATACATGACACTACACATTCCACGCACACGAGTTATATCTTGTCCTCATACATGTTCTTATCAGATTAGTTATCAATTATTTACACGTTGTTTTTGTATACAAACATAACAGAGCGCAAATTCAACTGAATTTCTATTTTAATACTAATAACACGTTCTAACCTAAACTAATATCCATTAATAACTTTGTTATACGTAATAAAAGTAAGACGAGACAACTTCTTCCACTCTTTTACTCTTGCACTCTAAAGAATAAAGATATAAAATCCCCACCAGTATTCTTATCGTAATCAAAACGTAATAATACACATGAATGAATGCTTACTTTCCTTATTTATTTCATTACGTAGAGCTATACTAAATAAAACACTCACAGATAGCTGGCGTAACGGAAAAAATTACAAAAATTCTGCATCAAAAGTTGCCTAATGCGAAGGCGCATAATAAAACCACTATGTATTTTATTTAATTTGCGATTTAAATTGCGATTTATGATTGAGACTTTCTGTATCCGCAAGAAAGCTCTATAACTTGTTGACATTTAAGTTATTAACATCTGCAATATTTTTAGTTATAAATTAGGGCGGTTCCAGGGTTATTATTTTGGATGTTGGGTAGATCACATTCCGGGGGATATGGAATAAATACCCCACCGATAGACAGGGCCTGTGTTTAAAATGTGCCGCTTGCATCAAGCCTATAGAACGTTAATAAAAAAATATTGTAAGGTTAGTATTTTACTAATTTAGTAAACAGCAAAACAATTTCTACAAATTAAAGGTGAACTAACACTTCAATAAACAACCTAAAGCACAATAATTATTTATCGTAATAAGGATTTATATAGTGTCCAACAATGCGTATGTCGATAGTCTAGCATTAAACTTAGAAGATAAGTTTAAATAAAGTTGTCTATTTATAGCTGCATAATCTCAAAATAGTTTGGTTTCACAGGGTGTAATAAAGTAGTAAATATAGAACTTTTAATTTAAATAGACATCCTATATATTATTTTATTTCGATTCTCCTTAATTTTACATCTTTTATAAGAATTACTTACAAGCTAAATCTACAGTTTGAGATATTTGCAAAGTTAACTAAACACCGGCAGATTTAATGTATCGTGCATCAGCTAGAATAAAAAATATTTAGTTAGTATTTACTAATTTAGTAAACAGCAAAACAATTTCACAAATTAAAGGTGAACTAACACTCAATAAACAACCTAAAGCACAATAATTATTATCGTAATAAGGATTTATATGGTGTCCCAACTATGCGTATTCGGTCGATAGTAGCCATTAAACTTAGAAGATAAGTTTAAACGAAAGTTGTCTTTTATAAGCTGTATAATCTCAAAATAGTTTGGTTTCTAGGGAATAAAACGGTAATATAGAACTTAATTTAAATAGAACATCCTATACATTATTTTATTTTCGATTCTCCTTATAATTTACATCTTTTTATAAGAATTACTTACAAGCTAAATCTTACAGTTTTGAGATATTTGCAAAGTTAACTAAAACACCGGTAGACAGGGACTTTAATGTACTGCCGTTTGCAAGCCTATAGAACGTTAATAAAAATATTGTAAGGTTAGTATTTTACTAATTTAGTAAACAGCAACAATTTAAAATTAAAGGTGAACTAACATTAATAAACAACAAAGCACAATAATTATTTATCGTAATAAGGATTTATATACAGTGTCCCAACAATGCGTATTCGGTCGATACTAGCCATTAAACTTAGAAGATAAGTTTAAATACGAAAGTTGTCTATTTTAAGCTGATAATCTCAAAATAGTTTGGTTTTACAGGGTGTAATAAAGTAGTACAATATAGAACTTAATTTTTAAATAGAACATCCTATAATTATTTTATTTCGATTCTCCTTTAATTTTACATCTTTTTAGAATTAAAGTAAATCTTACAGTTTTGAGATCACATTGCGATAGTGGAACTAAATACACCGATAGACAGGGCTGTGTTTAAAATGTGCCGCTTGCATCAAGCCTATAGAACGTTAATAAAAAATATTGTAAGGTTAGTATTTTACTAATTTAGTAAACAGCAAAACAATTTCTACAAATTAAAGGTGAACTAACACTTCAATAAACAACCTAAAGCACAATAATTATTTATCGTAATAAGGATTTATATACAGGTGTCCCAACAATGCGTATTCGGTCGATAGCTCCTTAGCCATTAAACTTAGAAGATAAGTTTAAATACGAAAGTTGTCTATTTTTATAAGCTGCATAATCTCAAAATAGTTTGGTTTCTACAGGGTGTAATATAAAAGTAGTACAATATAGAACTTTTAATTTTTAAATAGAACATCCTATATATTATTTTATTTTCGATTCTCCTTATAATTTTACATCTTTTTATAAGAATTACTTACAAGCTAAATCTTACAGTTTTGAGATATTTGCAAAGTTAACTTAAAACACCGGTAGACAGGGACTGTGTTTAAAATGTACTGTGCCGCTTGCATCAAGCCTATAGAACGTTAATAAAAAAATATTGTAAGGTTAGTATTTTACTAATTTAGTAAACAGCAAAACAATTTCTACAAATTAAAGGTGAACTAACACTTCAATAAACAACCTAAAGCACAATAATTATTTATCGTAATAAGGATTTATATACAGGGTGTCCCAACAATGCGTATTCGGTCGATAGCTCCTTAGCCATTAAACTTAGAAGATAAGTTTAAATACGAAAGTTGTCTATTTTTATAAGCTGTATAATCTCAAAATAGTTTGGTTTCTACAGGGTGTAATATAAACGTAGTACAATATAGAACTTTTAATTTTTAAATAGAACATCCTATACATTATTTTATTTTTCGATTCTCCTTATAATTTTACATCTTTTTTATAAGAATTACTTACAAGCTAAATCTTACAGTTTTTGAGATATTTGCAAAGTTAACTAAAAACACCGGTAGACAGGGACTGTGTTTAAAATGTACTGTGCCGCTTGCATCAAGCCTATAGAACGTTAATAAAAAAATATTGTAAGGTTAGTATTTTACTAATTTAGTAAACAGCAAAACAATTTCTACAAATTAAAGGTGAACTAACACTTTAATAAACAACCTAAAGCACAATAATTATTTATCGTAATAAGGATTTATATACAGGGTGTCCCAACAATGCGTATTCGGTCGATAGCTCCTTAGCCATTAAACTTAGAAGATAAGTTTAAATACGAAAGTTGTCTATTTTTATAAGCTGTATAATCTCAAAATAGTTTGGTTTCTACAGGGTGTAATATAAAAGTAGTACAATATAGAACTTTTAATTTTTAAATAGAACATCCTATACATTATTTTATTTTCGATTCTCCTTATAATTTTACATCTTTTTATAAGAATTACTTACAAGCTAAATCTTACAGTTTTGAGATATTTGCAAAGTTAACTAAAAACACCGGTAGACAGGGACTGTGTTTAAAATGTACTGTGCCGCTTGCATCAAGCCTATAGAACGTTAATAAAAAAATATTGTAAGGTTAGTATTTTACTAATTTAGTAAACAGCAAAACAATTTCTACAAATTAAAGGTGAACTAACACTTAAATAAACAACCTAAAGCACAATAATTATTTATCGTAATAAGGATTTATATACAGGGTGTCCCAACAATGCGTATTCGGTCGATAGCTCCTTAGCCATTAAACTTAGAAGATAAGTTTAAATACGAAAGTTGTCTATTTTTATAAGCTGCATAATCTAAAAATAATTTGATTTCTACAGGGTGTAATATAAAAGCGGTACAATATAGAACTTTTGATTTTTAAATAGAACATCCTATATATTATTTTATTTTTCGATTCTCCTTATAATTTTACATCTTACAAGCTAAATCTTACAGTTTTTGAGATATTTGCAAAGTTAACTAAAAACTGACATTTTTATGTAGTAATTCAAGTAGCCGTGTCTCAGTTAGTTATTTTTAAAGATAAATTAGTAATCTTTGGTATAGAATTTATTCATACATGAGCTTACTTTAATCTATTGTCAAAATTGGATTTCAATATACAGAGTGATCACAAAAATTAATTCAATAACATAAATTTGAAAATGCTATATCTTCATTTTTTTAAATGACACCCTATATTTTTTTAATGCCTTGTCCTCGTCTATTAGTCGGCTTTCATTTCTGTTAAATATGTTCTATACCTATCTCTAATAGTTTCGGAGATATTTAAGTTTGTTCAATTTTTTTTTTTGATAACACTGAAGAAGAGTAACATTAGTCAGTCAAAGCAAGCTATGAATACATAAGAAACTAAAAAACATATTAACTGAAATACAAACACTTAAAATTATAATAAATGTTCAATCCAATATTGTGCGGAAGCCTCAATAGAAGAAATCGTGTTTATTCGATTATTAACATGAATTTCAGCGACTTCCAAAAATAGAACTAATCCTGACATCTTTTAGAAAGTAGATGTAGAAAAAAACCCCACTAAAATAGAACCCTGTATAAGTAATTTCAATAAACATAGGAATTACTCTGATGTCAGTGGCGCACATCGAAACTAGCGCATTTGCCCCGGTTTATGTTGTAGAACGCTGCACTTTCTGGTTTCTAAACCATTCTTTCAATCTGTATTTTGTAGTACAAGTTTGCAGCGCATAAGTTTTATTTCGAACAAAAACAAGACCTTTCTAGGTGCTTTCAAAATAATTTTGCAATGTACCGATCATAATTTTTTTTTAATTGTTTTTCGTTAGATTTCTAAGCAGATTCTCAAATAAATTGTGTAAATTGGTCAAATTATAATTTATTTCAAATAAAAGCAGGACCAATGCACTCTAATTTGTACGTGTTATTACAAATAGGTGCTTTGTTTTAGTGAATTTGGGTTCTTTTGGTGCTTTATTTAGTAAAACAATGGAGGAAAAAGATGTAGAATTGTTACGCGAGTTGGCGTATCAAACGGAGGAGGATAGTGATAGTGCCGATGAACTTTCTGATAGCGAATTCGATGACGACGACGCGGAGGAAAACATTCCCGCTAGAGGAGAGAGCCCACAGCCAGGGCCAAGTGGGCTCACTCAATTGCAGCCTCTACATCTTACGCGGTCCCGAGAGTATAATGATTCCAGTGAAGAGGAAACGTCAGGTGTCGACGAAGTTGTCGACAAAGGTGCCGACGAAGATGACGACGTGCAATCAATTCAGCACGATATATGGGTTGAGGATGGAGACATTCGGGAACCATTTCCTTTTAAACATGATCATGGTCCGACAGGTGGAATTCTGACTGCGAAAGAACCGGTAGAGTTTTACGAATGTTTTATTGATGACAATTTTGCACAACTCGTTGCTGAACAAACCAATTTATATGCGGAGCAGAAAATTACGGAAAAAAGGACAAGTGGTAAGATGACTACTGAGTCTAGAGATTTATATTGGGTGGACACATCAGCCAACGAGGTAAAACTTTTGTTGGGACTTTTGTTGATTCAAGGGGTTATTCGGAAACCCACACTTCCAATGTATTTTTCTAGAAAATGGCTTGTGGATACGCCAATTTTTTATGAAATGGTGACGGAGAGACGCTTCCTTTTATTGCTCCGATTTCTACATTTTAGCAATAATGATCAATTTGATACAAATGTAGATAACGTCAAGCTATATAAAATTCTTCCTGTTTTACAGTATCTTGTGGCGAAATTTCAAGAAAATTATATTCTGGGGAAAGATATGTCCATTGACGAATCTCTTTTGTTATGGAAAGTGTAAATTCCAAAAAAAAGGTCACGGTTTGGAATGGAATCTTATCGACTGTGTGAGGCAAAATCCGGATATGTGTGGAATATAATCATGTATACCGGAAAAAATACTGATCTGGCCACAGAAGTACGGGGGATGGATATATCCGCATGCACGAAACCAACTGGGGTCGTCCTTTCCTTGGCGGAAAGGCTACTTGGTAGGGGACACCGAATCGTTTTCGACAACTACTATGGTTCACCGGAAAAGAAAACTGAAGAAAGGAGAGACCGTGTCTGTATTTTGTGGCCGTATGATATACTTACGCTGGATGGATAACCAATACGTAAATATGCTCAGCACCACTCATACCAACAGCATTGTGGATATTGGGAACCAGTTCAGAAAGAAACTTAAACCAAAAGTTGTAGTTGACTACCACACTGGTATGGGTGGTGTTGATTGAGCCGATCAGTACATGGTCACATATAGCATATCACGTAAGAGGTTAAAGAAGTACTACCAAAACATGTTTCGCCACATGTTGGATGTGGCCATGTTCAATTCCTTCGTTATTTTCAAGAATCGTGGCGGTAAGTGTAACCATTTGGACTACCGGTTAAACGTAATTTAGAGTTTATTTGAAAAATATGGTGATGCAACAAAAAAAACCGACCAGATCAGCTGTAAATCCAAATGTACCAGCGCGACTGACGGCAAGACATTTTCCCGCTTATTTGCCTAGTGTAGACGGCAAGCGAAACCATGGGCAGAAACGGTGTGTTGTGTGCTTGCCTGGAAAAGTGCGGAAACAAACTCAAATACATTGCCGCGAATGTAATGTTGCATTATGTGTCGATCCTTGTTTTAAGAATTTCCATACCCTCCAGAACTATTGAACCATATTCTCCAGAATTATTGAACAATTGCAATGTTTAGTGATTAGAATATTTCGAAATTTTATTAGGTATAGATTTTTTGAAGTTTTATGACATTGCCAACATAGTGTTTAGTGCATTTTGTTTGCGTCTTTATTAGGTGTAGATTTTTTGGTTTAGTGACATTTGTGTATATACATGTATATAGTACTAGTTTATTATTATTATTATTATTATTTTAAGCAATACTGTTTAGTGTATTTCACTTTTATTAGGTCCAGATCTTTTAGTTTGATGACATTTGTGTATATTCATGTATACAGTACTACTTTACTATTACTATGATTATTATTATTAATGCACGCCACTGTCTATTGTTAGATAAGTATATAAAGTTTATGTAACGCGAGTGCACTTAGATGTTCGTGAACTTTGTTATGGTTCTTACTGGACGCCACTGGTGTTCCACGTGAAAAAATGCATCAATATCTAGACACACATATATGTATGTGTAATATGTTATTTTTCAATACTTTTACTACTTTCATTATTATTATTATTATTATTATTATTATTATTATTATTATTATTATTATTATTATTATTATTGACGCCACTGGTTTTTAACGTAAAAAAAATGCACAAATATTTAGGTACAAATATATATGCAATTTGTTATTCTTCAATATTTTTAGTATGTTATGAACTTTCACGCCCCCCTTTTACACGTCCAATTACACGCCCC
Organism: Vesta saturnalis; assembly: GCA_036346205.1. Taxonomy (NCBI): domain Eukaryota; kingdom Metazoa; phylum Arthropoda; class Insecta; order Coleoptera; family Lampyridae; genus Vesta; species Vesta saturnalis. The sequence goes on from JARFJB010000793.1 coordinate 4,332,184, forward strand.
TGACTGAAAAAAACAAGTGCTGCAAATCGACTAAAAATGATAATACATATTTTCTCAACAATATTAGAATTAAAAAAAATATAAAAAAAAATCTAGAATAAGGTTTTATGAAAACACTAGTTGTCGCCACCGTGTGAATCATACCGGTATTATACGCTGCCAGGCAACGGGTTAATAGATTGTCGTGTGGTATATCGTAACTCCTGAAATAGTTAAAAAGCCTGACCCATTGTTTGTCAATAAAACAAGAAACTTCTTTCCACTCTTTTATTTTTTTGACTGGTTGTATATTATTTAATGCACACAATTTCATCAAAAAGTTCCGAATCATCTATATCTATATAAATATCAAGGTGTAGTTTTGTAAAAACAGTTATCTATTGTACATCCAAGAATAACAGAGAGTAATAAATCATGTTATTAGTGAAATAATGTCGTTTTTTTACATGGAAGCGGCAAAAAGAAATCAGTAGCAAACAGGGCTAGTTTAAATCACAACGACGGTTCAGGTAAACGGCAAACAAAATTCGACTTAAGCCTGAAGATCAAACAACTCATAGACGTGCGGTTGGGATTTCAGTGTATCAAAAATTGTAGATTAATTATCAAACAATTGAAAGGCGTGAAAGTACTAAACACTTATTTTAGATGTGGCTATTTCAAAATGCTAATGTTTTGATTAATATAAAATAATTATAAATGTAGTTTACAGTATTTTTTTTACATTTAATATTGTCAGAAAGGTAAGTATTGGAAACAAATGCGATATGTAACTAACAACCAGTCTTTATCATACTCATCCGATTCGGAAGAGCTGTTATGCTGTCCTACGGATATTATAACGGGTTCTATAGTTTCTTCCATAATCACATCAAGTTCCCACATACACTGTTCCTCTTTAATTACATGATCATCACACTTTTCTGCATTGAGATTGTCTATGAGTAGAAGAGGGGCACCTTCCCTTTCACTGTTTGACCTTGGGAACTCCCAAGGCCGCCCACGTGGAGGACGTAATTTAACCTTGAGGTTGACCTCGGGTTTGACTTTGAGACTGGCCTTGGGACCTGGCATTGGAATTGACCTTGGACCTGACCGTGGAGTTGGCCTTGGGCTAGCCAAGGTCGGAAACAAAATTTTGTTCAGCGGGAAATTTGAAATTTTCTAATAAGGTGCCCTAATACTAACTTGTAAGACAGTTATAAGAATTTCTGTTAGGGTCTGCGCCCTCTTGTCGTGGCCCCCTTGGCTGGAAATAGTATTCTAATATAGGGGCCCTAATGCTAACTTGTAAGACAGCTATAAGAACTTGTGTTAGGGTCTACACCCGCTTGCCATGGCCTCCTTGGCTGGAAATAGTATTCTGATATGGGGGCCCTAATACTAACTTGTAAGACAGCTATAAGAACTTCTGTTTGGGTCTGCGCCCTCTTTTCGTGGCCCCCTTGGCTGGAAATAGTATTCTAATATAGGGGCCCTAATGCTAACTTGTAAGACACCTATAAGAACTTATGTTAGGGTCTGCGCCCTCTTATCGTGGCCCCTTGGCTGGAAATAGTATTATAATAAGGACGCCCTAATGCTATCTCGTAAGACAATAAGAACTTGTGTTAGGGCCTGGGCCCCTTGACGCGAAATTTGAATTTGTTTGTAGTACCATCTAGTGGTGAATTTCTTGGACTAATGCATGTTTTCTGTAATAAAGGTGATGGCTCCATCTAACGGAATATTTTTTGCACGAAATTTGAATTTGATTGTGGCCCCATCTAGTGTACTAATGAATGTTTTCTGTAATAGAGGCTGCTTCACCTAGCGGCGTATTTTTAAAAGTACATGCATGGCCCTGCAATCGTTAATACAGGAAATTTGAAATAGTTTTCTATAATAGAGTTCGTTTATCGATAATAAAAAGATTTTTATTTTGATTAAGAGGTTTTCAATAATTTATACATGTAATAATATTATTTTTAGGATTACATCTCATGTATCAGAAGCATCAGTATCATCCCCTTCCCAGTGCAGTAATCACGCCGGGGCAGTGCCCCGGGGCCCCACCTGGGGAGTGCCATATCAAAAATTTTAAAACAATCTAAAAAATATAACAACACAAAAAGGGTGAAATTGCAACCAAGGGTAAAACATATTGCTTATATGCATTTAATTTCATTCGAGGAATCAAAAAGCGAGTATGAATTCCTAGAATAGAGCAGTGCCGCTGTCGAATGGCTGGCGCGGCGTAACTGGAATGGAAGCGGTGCGGCGCATAAGGAATTCGGTAAACTGCAATTCTTGCAATTTTGTTATCGCAAATTCTGGCGCCTACATAAACATTGGCTTACTATTTATAGTCGGGGGATTGCATTTGAAGAAGACACTTCTGCGAGTTTTAAACCCGACTTTCTACCGTTTTTATTATTACATTCGCTGTATTTATTCATTGCTTAACAATGAAATGGAATTATCCAAGTGGTTCGTCTAAACGCAAAAAATGTTATCACGTAAAGCTGTAGCTGTCAACAGTGGAATTGCTTTAACATCTTGGTTGTCAGGTGTACAAAAGCCTGGTACATCATCCACAGAATTACACACTGCAGATGCTAACGTAATGCATCAATCAGATTCTGGTAAGTAGAAAAAAATGTAGTCCCAACCCAACATAACATTGTGAAAATCGAGCGATAAACTTCCAAACTTTGTTCGGGTTTTCGTTCTCAGCTTCAAGCGTTAATTCGCAATTTGTAGTAATTTGCAACTAGATAATTTGTAAACTTTTAATAATAAATAAATAATAAAAATTCATTATCGATTAAAATGCATTTTTTTTTATTGATTTCTGATTCGTTAACTGTCCCCAAACTCCTAGTTCATGAAAACGAAGAACTTGCCATAGACATCTGGTTCAAGTAAGTTGGAAATATATACCTTTTATAATAATAATATATTGTTTGTCATTATATTTATTATTTTCATCATACCAAGTGTGTCCTGTCCTGTTACGCATAATACGCATTAATTACTATGTACATTACGCATGGAATCACGTATGTACATTGAATAGTCTAATGTATTCAAATTTTAATATTGTATAGGTATTTATAGTAGAGTTCAAGTATTTAATATGATTTACTTTTATTACGTTTATAAATAGCAATAGATAAAATTCAAATTTAACAATTCGATTTGGAACTCTAATAGAGAGTTGTTTTGATACTTTAGGCTCGCTGCTTCAACAGGACAGTCCAACCACACCTTTAACTTCCGCACCTACCACATCAGAAACTGCAGCTTCTACATCATGTACACCCTAACAATTTCTGTCGTCTCCAACTGTCATCGCCAACTCTCAAACTAAACGTGACTTCATTCATGCAACAGCACTCCAACCAACATGACCGTTCCCTAGAAATAAAGATGGACGCTCATTTTCAACTTCATTCTACACTTTTACAACAAAATCCGGTATCAAACGCAACAGGTTCTGGATCAACTATTCCGCAGAATCAGATTTCTCATACTGTACACCATGTTGGCTATTTCCCCAAGAAGCTATATCTGGTCACCAAGCAGTGTGGGAATGTCTGATTGGAAACATATTTCTGAAAGAATTGCCGCCCACGAATCTTCGCAACATCAGATATCCTCCAGTATTGTGTATGATAAGTGGCAACAAAATAAAACTATACAAGAAATCCTTGAAGATACCCTCGTACAAGAAGGCTCCTTCTAGCGAAAAGTATTGCATCGAATTCTAGCTGCCATTCTCATGCTATTCAGTTGCAATCTTCCATTTCGTGGTCCTTCAGATGACATCACAAGCGGCAAAAGGGAAACCTTCCGTCAATAATTAGCCAAATATGATAGTATCCTCACCGAAGTAATAAACCTACCTCCAAACAGCATCAAATACTTCAGTCTGCAGAACGAATTTATTTTTTTATTATCAAATACGGTTCTACGAAATATCGAAGGTGATCTACAAAACGCGCCGTACTTTGCAATAATACTGGACACAACGCAAGATATTGCGAAAATAGACCAGTTAAGAGAGGTATTTAGATATGTGAAAATTATATACGATACAAATGGCAAACCTGTTTAAATGAAAATATGCGAAATATTTACTGGATTCCATGTGGTGGAAGATCAAACTGCAGCAGGTCTGTGTGCAAAAATTCTGGAGTCGATCACAAAAAAAGGTCTTGGCATAAAGAAATGCATATAATGGCGTTCAGATAAAAATTCTGGATTTGTCACCTCACTCATACTATGTACATTGCACTGCACACAATCTAAATTTAGTATTAAAGGATGCAGTATCAGGGAACCGCTACATAGAGCAATTTTATGAAGATGTAAAAAACATCTACAATTTCTTTGGGCGTAGTATACTTCGTTGGAGCGATCTACAAAAAGAAAACAACAGTGGAAGCGAGATAACTATAAAAAAATTGAATCCAACTCGCTGGTCTGGAAGATACGAGGCATTATGCACTAAAGGAAACGTTGTATAACGTTCTCAAAACACTTCCAAAAATCATCCTAACAAGTCGCAAAGCAAAAGAAAGAAACTGGACGTAGGAAGACGCTTGAGAAGTTTGACTTTGTTTTGATGCTGACAATACAAACGACGCTGCTAAAAAATATCAACATTGTTTCGAGAATGTTACAAGCAGATAATCAAGATTTGAAAACTGTGTACAAAACATTAGAGACAACGTTATCATCAGTATCTTCTCTTAGAGATTCTTTTGAAGTATTGGTTGTGGAAGCAGAAGAGATCAGCAAGAAATGGGGAATAAGCAACCAGTTCAGTAACGACCGCAAAGTAAAGCGTCATTATGACGAATCAACTGAAGATGAGCGACTGACGGATCCCAAAACTAGATTTAAAGTCGACATATTCTATACAATGAGGAAATAAATTTGGTCAACAATTCCAAAATGATATGTCTCCCCTATTTGGTCCACAGCTGCTTTCGCTCAAATCATCACTCAGCAAAGAACTACAGGCAATGTCAAATATTCAGGAACAAGTGCACTTCATTGTAGTGAAAAATAATATCTTGTCATCAAGTTATCAGGATGTATGTACTGCATGTTTTATGTATTTGACTCTTCCAGTAACACTAGCTAAAGCAGAGAGATCGTTTTCGAAACTGAAGTTAATTAAAACGTACTTACGCAGTACGATGGGTCGGGGCCGATTATCTGGATTGTCAGTTTTGTCAATAGAGCATGAAAGAACAGTAATCAATGATTTTGCATCCAAACAATCGAGGAAGAAGAAATTTTAGCAAGAATTCTAATTTCCTACTATGTGTGTTCTTATTCCGTGTATGATCGCTTATTACAATTATGTATAACTGTCATATGTTAAAGTTAATGGATTTTTATTTTATTACAAACACAAGAAATAAAATTAATGGTTTATTTTCATACTCACAAATATTCCATATTGGCACGCCTATTAAGTGCCGAAAAGTATAACAATATAATCCTCTATAGTAAATACATACGAGTTTAGTAACAGTAAGTATTTAAAACTAAATAACAATATGCTTTTTGAATTTAATGGGTTTGTTTAGGTTACCATAAACCAAAAACCCTGTCAGCTGGCTTTTTTGCACCTACTGCCCCGGGGCCTCGCGCCCTCTAGTTAGGCACTACACCCTCCCGATCTGTTAGATCATAGATCTTCCTTGTCATATGACTTCTCGGAGTTTGTGTCGGTATTAACTTTGATCCATCTCGCAGACGCATCTTATTTAACATCTTCTGTAGCATCATCTTCTGGGGTTCTCATGCAATAATAATTTCCTCTCAAATCCTCAAAATCCCGTATATCTTCGATTGTGGGTTCATAAGATGGCGAATTCATTTTAGATTCTTGGCAAAATCACAGTTTGAAAGTTGCTAACGTCAAACCAATGATATGTCTGCATTTAGAGTAGACAAATACTTATCTGTAATTATTATGTATTATTTTATATTACATAACATAACAAACATAACATTAAAACATCTGTACAGGTAATTAATTAAATAAGGTAAATAAATAAAACAATATTTAAAACCAGCAATTTTTTTAATTACATCTCATTTCAATTTTAAATCGCTAAGTATTTGATCTTGCTTCCAGATTTTAAAATCAATTTTTCGATTCAAAATACTGTTTTTGCTTCAGGTTGAAAAACAATGGACCCATTTTGATATTAAAATGATAATCAAGATAAAGATAAAATACACAATTGATTTTAAATACGCGTTAAATTCTATATAATAATAATGAAACAGCTAATGGGGTTTACATAATCAGTGGTTATACAAATAGGATTTCGTAACTGGATGTAAACAATAATAAATTCAATACGGATTTTACTATATATATATATATATATATATATATATATATATATATATATATATGAAAGGGCCCAGCTGAGGGACAACCACGACCGCCGTCGCGACGGCCGAGATTCGTGCAATCACCGAGGGGCGTCGGCACGCCCACGTGGTCGTGCCCATTTCTCACCCCATGGTTTCTTTTCGGGGTCATTTTTCAAGCCCTAGACGGAATTTTCAACCCATTGATGGTATTTTTACCCTAATTAGCTGAAAGTCGGTTTCTTTTCGGGGGAGTTTTTTCCTTGATGGAATTTTCAGCCGTTGGCGGTATTTTCAACCCTAATTAAGGACTTTTTGGCTGTATCTTGGAACGGGCGTGGGGGTGGTCACGTGACATTTTCGACCCTAATTAAGGTCTCAGCCCCTGGAGAGTAGGCAAAAGCGTGCGTATACAGTGTTCTGATTGGTGGGCCTGGTGGTAGGACCCGAGTTTCTGATTAGCCTACAAGCTACGCCCCTGGTAACTTGTAAGACAGGTGTAAGGCTTCGCAACATGTTCTCGAGGCCTTGTCGTGATTGGAAATTGTTCGGGGGGTACATTTTAAAACTACACACTAACTTTTAAGGTAGGACGTATGCATCTGGGTCTCAGCACACTGTTACGCATAATATACTTTAGTTTTAATTGTGAGTCATAATTAAATTTATAAATAAAAAAGATAAAGGGTTTTAATCAATTATTATAAGTAATCCTATTTTGAGATTTAAAACTATTGAACGTTTTGTGTAATAAGGGCTGGCGTTATTGGAAATGGAAAAATGCTAATTAAAATATTTTACATACAAAATATGCCTTAGTGGAAACACCTTTGTCAAAAAGGCCCTTAGATTTATATGCAAGCCTGAATGTCCTAAGTCGTTATTAAGCTGTTCATAAAAAAGATAAAGGGTTTTAATTATTTATTATAAGTAATACTATTTTGAGATTTAAAACTATTGAACGTTTTCTGTAATAAGGGCTGGCGTTATTGGAAATGGAAAAATGCTAATTAAAATATTTTACATACAAAATATGCCTTAGTGGAAACACCTCTGTCAAAAAGGCCCTTAGATTTATATGCAAGCCTGAATGTCCTAAGTCGTTATTAAGCTGTTCATAAAAAAGATAAAGGGTTTTAATTATTTATTATAAGTAATACTATTTTGAGATTTAAAACTAATGAATGACTTATGTAGTATGGCCTAGCGTTATTGGAAATGGAAAAATCACTCTAGATCAAACCAAATAATCGGATCAATCACAATTAATCAAAGCAATTAGCCATAGCAGTCAAATCGATCAATCTCGATCAAATCAAAGAAAAAGCTGTTCTAAAAATTCTTCATAACCAGGTAACGATTCTCCCACTGTAATAAAAATAATAATAATAATTTATTTGCGTGTTACTGTGCAGAGCACTTACATTTGTCATATCACAATATCGATACAAAAAACATATACAAAACAATTTAGAAAAAAAAAAAACAAATACCATAACTAGCAAAGATACAGAAAAAACAAACATTAAACAACTTTTAAAAACATCCACGTTAAAATTAAATAATGTGTGGGAAGCTAATCAATTTAGAGTAGATAAATCATCACACAGGAATTCCTTAATTGAGTAGTACGCTTTGATAGTTAAAAAATGTTTTAATTTATTTTTTAAGTTTGATCTAGTTATCGTTTTGATTTGAATGGGAAGACAATTAAAGAGATTTTGAGAAATGTATACAGGACCCTTCTGCGTTTTGAATAACCTACAGTAGTTGGTTCTGATGTTATTTCGCGATCGTGTATAATGGTCATGTATACCAGATTGTGATTTAAATAAGTGTAAGTTGTCTTTTGCATACAATATACTTTCCAATATAAACAGGGATGGCACTGTAAGAATTTTCAAGTCAACAAAAGACATCTTACAATCATCCTGATATCGCTGTGCATTTATAATTCTTACTGCACGTCTCTGCAGTCCAAATACTATGCTTGCTGAGGAACAATTTCCCCACACCATTATGCCATAACTTACTACAGAGTGTATTAGAGAGTAGTAAGCGTTTATTAGAACATTTTTGGAAACATTTTCCGCCAAACGTCTTAGAACGAAAATATTTTTACTAATCTTTCTACTTATCATTTCTGTATGAACATTAAAGTTTAAGTGTATACCTAAAAATTTTACTGATTGAGTGTTTACATGTGAATGCGGACGTAGCGAAAGCAATAAGTTTTTTGATTTTGTTTCATTTAATTTTAATTCGTTTGGTATGAACCACTGTGACGCTAAGGTTTGTACTTTTTTTTGTTTTAAAATAAGTTCATCTAACGATTTTTCATTTACAGAAAGGGTTGTATAATCAGCGTAGAAAATGCAATCAGCATAAATGTTTACAAAGTCTGGTAAATCGTTGAAATAAATCAGAAACAATAGAGGACCGAGAATGGATCCTTGGGGAACACCACGAGTTATAGAAAGTCTGTTTGACAGAATTCCATTGAAAGAAACGTTGAAATCTGTCTGATATATATATATATATATATATATATATATATATATATATATATATATATATATATATATATATATATATATATATATATATATGACGAGATTAGTGTAACGCTGCTTTCGCTAAAATTATATATACTTCTCAATTTTTGCAGCAAGATATTGTGCAATACACAATCGAATGCTTTGGTTAAGTCCAGGAGCATAGCGATTGTGTATGCACCGTTTTCAAATCAGTCTAATGTGGTATTTACAAATTTTATTAATGCATCCGAGGTACATTTACGTTTTCTAAAACCATATTGGTCAGAATAAAAAATCTGGTTACCTTCAAAATATTTGTAAATCTGCCTACTCATCGCCTTTTCAAATACCTTAGAAAACGTCGGTAATATAGATATAGGTCTATAATCGGCAATTTCGTTTATATTCCCTGACTTAAATAAGGGCATAATGGAAGCAACCTTTAGTAATTTTGAAAAACAGCCAGATCTAAATGCGTCATTTATTAACTTTGTTAAAAGTGCAACATAAAGGCTAATATTTTGTTTAACAAGATAAGTGGAAATTCCGGTAGATGTCTTTAGCTTTACTATTTTTGAGACTCATTAATATATCTCTTGTTTCAGCCTGAGATATTTCTTGAAAGTTAAATCGAATGTTTGAATTCACGCTTACCTTGCACACATCTAAAGCGCAGAATTGGCTTTTTGGTAAATCCTTAACTATTCTAGTTGCCATATTTACAAAAAAAGAATTAAAATCGTCCGAGCTTATATCAACCGATGGAGAAATACTCCTTGAATTCCTGTGTGAATTTATTACTTGCCACATAGCTTTCGTCTTATTTACTGCTTGTGAAATAACACTGTCATTAGCTGTAATTTTAGCAAATCTGATGGCTTTCTTATATTTAATACGAAAAGTATTGCGCAATAGTTTAAAATTTTCAGTTTTGTGTGTGTTATACAAATTATTTATGAAGTGTAGTTTCTCTCTAAGAGCTCGAATTTCTTTACTAAACCACTTTATTCCATGGTCACATTGACGGGTTACTAATTTACGTTCAGGGAAAGCCATTAGAAATGCACTAGTGAATTGTTTGTGAAATGTTTCAAACTTTTCATTAGTATCTAATTTACAATCATCTAGAGTATTCCAAGACGTATGATTAAGAGCGTTAAATAAAGCCATAAGTCCCTTTTGAGTAATTGGTCTAAAGGTACCCGTAATTTATTTCTATCACTAATTTCTATTTGAAGTGTAATGTATTGACCTAAGTGATCTGATAAACCCGTGTCTACATTTTTGAAAGTAAAGCTGTTTATAGAGAAATTTATAAAAAAATTATCCAAACAGTTTCTTCCTCTTGTAACTTCAACAGTTGCTTTTCCAAAGCCATACGACAAGAAAATATTACTAATAGTGGTGGCATTATACTTACAACTGTTGAACTTCACATTAAAATCACCACATATTATCACATGCGAGTAAGTCTTTAATAAATACAAAATACTTTCCAGATTTTCACAAAATATATTAAAATCTCCTAACGGCGATCTGTATAGGGAAATTAAGGCTACATTAAACGAGACACAGTATATAGCTGATAGTTCACAATGAATTTCTTTAGATAATTGGGTTATTTTTGGAAGAGGACAAAGATTTAAGTTTGCTGTGGAGTTGAATAAAATTAAAACACCACCATGACTTCGGTTTGTTCGGCAAAAATAGGATGCAATTTTCCAAGCACCCATTTTAAGTCCTCCGCTTAACTCCGCATCCGATAACTGTATATACCTAGCTCCTATGAGCGACCGCTTACTTTGAAGATAAGGCTAACCGATACTCAGAGCTGTCGAACATCCGCAAATCAATCTCAATCAATCATATCATAACTGACAGGTTGCAAAAATCAGCTTAAAATTAAAATATACAGGTCTGGCGTAACCTACAGCTTGTTAAAATCAATCACAATTCAAAAATACATGAAATAGCCTTCGGCATTACTGCCAATATACGAAAACCAAATTAGCATGTAACACTATTACCGCGTAAATACCTCTGCCAAAAGGGCCCCAGATTTATAAGCAAGCTTGAACGCCCTATCCTGTTTTTGAAAATGGATAAATGCCCGAGGGCAAATAAACAAGCTAACCTCCATTTTCAATTTTGATAATACACGGATCATTAGAAACTAACACCTATTTCATTTCGTAAGGCAGCTATAGGACCCTGTGTATTATTTTACACTACGCTTATCACTATCATTAGACAGTCATAATAATAATATCACTCAAATTCGGAAATACCTCTGACTAAAAAGACCCTAGATTTTATAAACCGGTTTGAACGCACTATTTCGTTTTGAAAACGGTCAAACTCCCCAGGGGTAATTAAACCAGTTGACTTTCATTTACAATTTGGTAATACACATGTGATTTGAAACTAACACCGGTTTCATTGCGAATGACAACTATAGGCCTGTGTGTTTTTATTTTACCCAACGCATTATCATTAGCCAACCATAATAACAATAACGTCAGTCGAATTAACATGTAACACTATTGTTGAGTTTTGCATACAGTAATAAAAATACGTTTTACCATTAAAGCAGTAAAAAAAAAGAACTATACAACAGGTATAACCAAACTTGAAATCAGGGCTCTAGCAATTAAATAAAGTAAATAAAATATGTATAATATTAGGTTAGATTAGTATAATCAAAATCTTAGGTTAGATCAATATACGTACAATGTTAGGTTAGATTAATAACCGCACGGTTTTAGGCTAGTACACTGGAACTAGTGATGTATTTTTAAACTAGAGAGTATTTTCTGTAACAGAAGTTGATCGTGTCCGTCTCACTCGTCTCTCTATCTCCCCCCCCCCCTCTCTCTCTCTCTTCTACCTCGTTCTCCTCTCTCTCTTATCAGGGGGCTGAAAAACGCCCCCGAAAAGAAACCGACCATCAGCTGAAAGGTCACTAATTAGTAAAAATAGCATGAAGGTTGAAAATTCCGTCTATGGGTTGAAGAACGACCCCGAAAATTAGCCATGGACGACCACGTGTGTTGCGCCCTCGGTGATTGCACGAATCTAGGCGCCGACGGCGGCGTCGTTGTCCCTCAACTGGGCTCTTTTACACACACACACACACACACACACACACACACACACACACACACACACACACACACACACACACACACACACACACACACACACACACACACACACACACACACACACACATATATATATATATATATATATATATATATATATATATATATATATATATATATATATATATATATATATATATATATATATATCTGGGCATTAGCTATCGTAAGACAGATTAACTAGAGATGCAATGCAATTGCGTAGGATGTTATATATAAACAAATCGCTAAAAGAATAATAATTGTCTATCAAACTCTTCATGTAAACAGTCAGCAAAACCCGTTATATATCTTTAATACAAAAATAACAATTACTGATAAGGTGATTGCTGTAGTTTTAGCGAAGCAAACTTCAAGTTGCACGTTTTGGTGATTCATTCATACAAAGAAGGTAAGATCAAATTACCCCAAGCGTTTTATCATTTTCAATAAGACATTTGTCAATTGTAATTTACCAGAGCAGAATTGCGGAAAAACAAGTATTATGCAATAACTAGATTACTCCATCATTTATTAAATCAATCTCAAGTAATCAATCAGTTCAACCCCAAACAAATCGATTGGTCAAACCAATCAGCCAATTCAACCTCTATCAAATCAATTAATCAAGTCAATCAATCAGACTAAATACATAAACATATTTTTAATTACACCCCAATTTAGATCGAAAAGTAATACGGAAACAAATTCAAGATGTTGAAGTGAAATCGACTTCTATCAAAACATCGTGTTTATTTTCAGTAATAAAAACATAAATCTCGCGACTTGAGTGCTTTTTATGACGCCTCTTAAAATTATTTTTCCCAATGCATTACATAGTATTTTTAAGATGGTCATTACAAGATCTGCCTTATCGGAAACACCTCTACCAAAAAGGATAGATTTAAAAACAAGTCTGAACGTTATAAGGCGTTATTGAAAATTGAAAAATGCCTGCGGGATAAATAAGCAAGCGGACTTCCATTTCTAATTTTGATAATACACCAACGATTTAACTTTGAGATAAAAAAAATATCAGGGCCTTAGCTATGGCAAACCGCAATTAGTTAGTTAGAATTGTCATGTAGTTCAATAAATGCATTGCGTAGGGCGTTATAATTCAAATGTTTTACATACAAGATCAGCATTATCGGAAACAACTCTGTCAAAAAGGGTCTTAGATTTATAAACAAGCCTGAACGTTCTAAGTCGTTCTTAAAGATGGAAAAAATGTCGGAGGACAAATAAGCAAGGCAACTTTCAATTTCTAATCATGATAATACTCCTATGATTTGAAAGTAATACAGATTTCACCCCGTAAGACAGGGCCTTAGTATTATAAACATAGGTTAGGTCAATACACGTACAATATTAGGTTAGATTAATAAACGCACGGTTTAGGTTACGCCAATGCTCGCGCGAGTATTGACCTAACCTAAACCGAGAAAGTCCAGCGAGATCGGTGAGATGAAAGAGACGAGAGAGCCGAGTGAGGCGAGAAAGAGGAGCGAGATGAGAGAGACGAGATAAACGAGCACGATCAGTTTCTATTACAGAAAACATTTGCAAGTTTAAAAATACACCACTAGTTGGCGACACAGACAAACTCAAATTTCGCACAAAAATATATATAACTCCACAGCCAGGTCCAAGGCCAATTCCAATGGCAGGCCCCAAGGCCAGTCTCAAGGTCAAACCCGAGGTCAACCTCGAGGTTAATCTCAAGGTTAAATTATGTCCTCCACGTGGGTAGCCTTGGGAATTCCCAAGGTGAAAAAGTGAAAGGTAAGGTGCCCCTCTTCTACTTCTATGGCTTGCATTCAAAGCTGCCGCACTTCACTTAGTTTAAAAGTCGTATTGCTACGACATTTTTTACTTGAGCACAAACTAACTCTATGGGGTTGAGTTCGCAGTGAGATGGTGGTAATCTATGTACGGTAATGCCGCGAGAAGCACCGAGTTCATTGATAACATACTTAACAGATTGTTGTTTATGCTGATTTGCTATAGCTAAAAGCTCTCTTGTGAGCACAGTTTCTTCAAATTGTATCTATTTTGATTTTAGCCATTTGGCATTGTCTCCTTTTTCCCAAGTAATTGTTGGAAAGCTTACCTAGAATGGTAACTTGCATTTGTTCAAAATATTCTTCAAAAACATCAGCGTTCATATCGTCGTGATATGACATGATATGATGGTGGATTTATTCCAGTTGACCAACCCTCTTGGACTGCTTGATCGCGACATTTTTATCTTTCCAATTTTTTGTTATATCCTTCGTTCAACCAAGTTTCAACGAGATAAAAGATTTCTCGTCCTTTGGCACCATTTTTCTTCATCTCACGAAGGTACTTGCGAGTTCAAGAAACAATTGGGAGATTATCAATTTGCATTGACTTTCGATTTACTTTTTGCCCCGAAAGTCTCCTGTGTAGTATTGACCGAGACAATTGTGGTCCTTCAACGTCTTCCTTTAGTACTGCTACTAGTTTGTTGAGGGTAGGAATTTCTTTAGTGAAGTAAGTGAAGTGAAGTGTTATCTTCGATGCTGTAGGTAGCGGACCGCGAAAATTTTATTTTTGCCACAAACATTTTTTAAATCGCAATTGTTACCGCGATAGAAAAAGGGTTTAACATATTTTATTAAATATTAAGTCGTTATTTGAGCATGGTTTTCGGGATATTTTATTTTTGTGACTAATTTTTGGCTAAGGGTTGAAAAACATGTGTTTGAGGTTTAATTAGCAGGTGTACGCTTAAAGGCTGCTTTACTGAAGGGGCGTAACGAATCCTTAGAAATTCTTAGGCGCACATTCTTGATGTAAAAATGTCACTAGTTTAGTAATTAATTACGTCGATACACACTACAATCAAAGACGTCTTTGTTTGGTACGTTGAAACTTGAGACCTAAATGTAGCGCTTGCTACGGACGAATGCATATTTTTAAAATTAAGATGTCGTTCAATAATTAATATGCCACTGTTCCAACATAATAATTTTTTGTTTTTTTATTACTTTTGTAAAATGGGGGTTGATTGCGGGAGTAAAGATAGCTAGATTTAAATCGGAGGAAAAGTTAGTAACAGTTAGAGCGTCGATCGAGCTAGATCGATTTGGTTAATTAAATATGTAACAAACCTTTTTATGTATGTTTAAAATTTACGTTCATATTGGCAACTTGAGTGCATTTCATGTAGCGTTAGTTGCATACCTTATTGGCATAAAATCTCTATTTAGTTCTTTTACTAAATTATTTCAATTATTATTCACTGCACAGGGTTACTTTGAGCGTCACTCATTCATTGCTTGAACTACGTGTTAAAGTAGAAGCCATTTTCGCTTTGTTTATTTTTTTATTTGGAGTGCCACATTTACATGGTGAGGTATTAAAATTGCCATACGGAAATGTGAGATATTTACATTTCAGGCAACTCAATTTTATTTATACTGTTACCACTTATTTTACTTTGAACCACATAAAATCAATTCAGTTTCGAAGTTTATACAGAAATTTCTATATATTTGGAATAACCAGCATATCAATCTGATGTTTACTTCAACTTCCATCAAAATTGCGCAATACATTTAAAATGATGAGTAGACAGCATTTCCTTATATGCCGAAGTTCCAGTGACACCCAAAACGTAAAAGAAATTACATCATGTATTTCATATTGTTAATTAATTCACATTATAGTTTAAGGCAGTTAATTAAGAATCAGTAACATTCGTTTTTAAGAGATCATCCTTATAATCCAAATTAAGTATCGCAATAAAACTCATTGTCATTATTTTTTACTTGTCATTTTTATGAGTTTTTTGTGACTTTTCAATTTTTAAGGTTCATGTGTTCTTTAAAAACAAATTGGTGTCCGAGATTAGATTATTTATTTTCAGATTTGAAGCAACACCTTTTTTTGGAAAGCGAAAATATCTAAGCAATTCTATTTTGTTAATAAGCAAATCAAATGTTATTGAACCTGGACCTATTAATCTACCGATGAGCAAGTGGCATAAAATCTTCTAGTTAACCATTATTTTCCATAGCTAATTATAGCTCTGGGGTAGAAGTATTTAATCATAAGTGGGTGAATTAATTATACACCTGTTTAAGTTTACATCTTAATGTTGGTACTGCTTTTCTTCCTTTTATAGCTAATGTTAAAAATAGAATTGAAAAAATCCTAATCAAATATGGCATTAGGACTATTTTTAAACCTACAAGAAAAATTAAAGAACATTTAAGATCACCTAAAGATGTGTCAAACCCTTTATCATCTTCCGGAGTGTATAAGTTATCTTGTTCATGTGGAAAAGTATACATCGGGACCACAAAATGTAGCTTTGATACAAGACGCAAAGAACATATGAGATTTTGTAGATTGGGTCAACCAGAGAGGTCTGCTGTGGCTGACCATGCCCTGAATAATCTAAATCATGACATTCAATTTGACAATATGAAAATATTGTCAAGACAAACCCATTATTATGTTCGTTTGCAACGTGAAGCTATTGAAATATATAAACACCCGAATAATTTTAATAGACAAGAAGAAAATCTCCGTTTAAATAGGTTTTGGCATCTTATAATTAAAAAGAGCATAATGATACGCCTTGATTTTAATTTGTTTTCAACTTTTGGTATGTCTAGGTTTTTGCTTGTTTTTCCTAGACCTTGAAGCAAATGCTTTACCAATTATATGTTAAATTTCCACAGCACTATAATTTAACATAAGTAGTTGAAACTAAATTGAAATTAAAAATTACAAAGAACGTTCTGCATTGTGCTTTTCATTGTTAATAACACTTCCAATTATTGATAAAGATATCTCTTTGTTAGATTTAACTGGGTTATTTTATTTGATGTAATGTTTGGATTTGTGAATGCTTCTATCATTTTAAAATTGAAGGTTTTCACAACTTTACACTTACTTCATAACTCGATTAAATTTTGTTAAATGTGTTTTTTGGCTGGCAAATTTCATTGTTAGCTTTCGTCGTAGAGAGTGTTCTGGTTTGTCATCTTTGAGGCAGTTTAACAATATTTAACTTTAATGACCTAGTTATTCTTTACTACAATTTTATAGTTGGCTTATACGTTTCTCAAACTGTTATATTAATAGCAGGCTTATGTTTATGTTTGAATTTTTCAAATTTGACAAAATTGTTTACTACATCTTTAACAATTTTTAACAAACATTACTACTGACGAATATAACTGTAAGTGTTATCGAAACGTTTAGATTGTATAATTTAAAGTACACCATTAAAAATCCCAAAAGATAAGTATCTTATTTCACATTAACGTCAAATATATTATTTTTTTTATGTATATTATCTTTTCGATATAATATTTGTAAGAACTGTTAAAGATGTTGCAAAATTTGTCAATAAAATTAAAATCATGTTTATAACAGTTTGAAATAAATCTCTAAAATTAAATTTCAAATTTAGGCAGTTTAACAATATTTAATTTTTAATGACCTCTAGTTATTCTTTACTAAAATTTGAAATTTAATTTTTAGAGTTGGCTTTTTACGTTTCTCAAACTGTTGTATTAATAGCAGACTGATGTTTATGTTTTAATTTTTCAACTTTGACGAAATTGTTTACAACATCTTTAACAATTCTTATAAATATTACTACTGCCGAAGATAACTGTAAGGGTTATCGAAACGTTTAGATTGTATAATTTAAATACTCCATTAAAAATCCCAAAAAAGATAAGTATTTTATTATTGGATTATAATAGGTATGGTTTACATCTAAACTGAGGTGGTAAACGAAAGTTGTGCAAAACAGTTGCACATTTTATAAAATTTTTTTGGTACTAGACATGTTTAAATAGTTTAAATAGACAGCCGGAAAAAACATAACTTATAGTAAAAATACTGATATTATGCGTTTTTTCCCGACAACACTCTTCAAAACAGCTCAAACCTAAAACAAAATCAAAAAGCGGTCGATGTATCCCAAAGTAAACCTAATAGCATCAGTAGTTCAAATTTATTACATATAAATAGCCAATGTTTGAGAAATAAGATACATGAATTTGAAAGTTTTCTTTGTAATAACAAAAAATTTGATTTCATATGTATTAATGAACACTGGTTAATACTTGATGAAATTGAGGCCTTATTCTTAAGCGATTATAACGTTATCTCTTACTTTTCTAGAAGCACACATATTCATAGCAATCCTCGCTGGGAAATCAGGTAAAGCAATAGAAAAAATTAAAAATTTCTCTGCTGAATTACACTGTGAGTTTGCAGCAATAAAATTTGAAAACATTAATCTTATGACTGCCTATAGATCTCCCAAAGTCAAGTATATGTTTTTAGAAAACGTTTCAAAATGTTTAAAACTTCTTACCAAAAGCAACAAAACCGTTATAGTAACTGGAGATTTTAATGTTTTGTTTAACACAAATAACAATCAAACACTTCGTTTACTAAATACTTTTCTTAGTTATGTCTTTAGTCCCATAGATACATCTAACACCAGGAAAGATAATTGTCTGGACAATATCTTTATTAATAGCAAGTCACTTAATTATTATACCAGTATACTGGATACAAATCTATCCGATCATTTTGGAATAACTGTAGGATTTAATACTCACAATAAGCAGGTTTCACAGAAAGTTATGCATAGGCCTATTTCAACACTTGGCTTATTTAAGTTGAACTCTTTAATAGGGAATACGGACTATGCGTTTGTTGATGAACAAAACATGAATATTCAAGAAAAATTTGATTGTTTTATAAATGTCATTTGTAATGCGATAGAAACTGCCTTTCCAAAAAAATATAAATTTGTAACCTCAAATAATACTAAAAAGCTGCAAGTATATTGGTTTAATAATGATTTGAAAAAAAAAGAGAAATTCTAAATAAATTGCAAGATGTTTACAAACTACAACCATCTGTAAACTTACATAATAAAATAAAACAGAAAAAGTTTGAATATCGGATCGCTATAGCTGATGCAAAAAAATCAGCCCATCACAGCTATATTTCAAGTAAACATCACTTTACGTATTACTTATCACAGATCACTAACAATGGCTCGATAAAAAGTTTTAAGTTTCAAACAGCCTCTTTTGTAGAAATTAATGATATAATAAATACTCTAAATAAAACCTCTAGTAAAGATGCGTACAATATTAATCCAAAAATACTATTTACTATTCGTTATGAAATTGTATATCCACTAACCAAATTAATGAATCAATGCATTCTTAGCAACACGTTTCCTGATGTTTTGAAAGTATCGCGAGTTGTACCCATTTACAAAAAAGGCTCGAACAAAGACGTTGTTAATTGCAGACCCATATCAATAATTCCTATCTTTGCCAAAATTTTTGAAACATTAATGAAACAACAACTGGTAAATTATCTAGAAACAAATAATTATATTAATCATGCACAATTTGGATTTAGAAAACACCACTCGACTACATTAGCTATTAATAATTTAACATCTTTCATACATAACAACTTTGAAAAAGGTAATTATGTTCATTCTCAATTTGTAGACCTTACGAAAGCTTTTGATTGTGTTTCGCATAATATTCTAATAGAAAAGTTAAAATATGCTTTTAATAATAATAGTATAAGTTTAATTTCATCTTACCTTCAGGGTCGTTACCAGTTTGTTGTCACTGAAGAATCTAGATCAAAAAATGCAAAGGTTAATATTGGGGTGCCTCAAGGGTCGATCTTAGGCCCAATTTTATTTCTTATATGTATTAACGACCTACCTGTGATCTGAACACAAAATGTATTGTATTTGCTGACGATACAACATTATGCAATCCAAACAAGGACTTAAAAAAATTTATTGGTGGACGTTCAGAAATCACAAAAAACAGCAAATGATTGGTTTCTAGCTAATAAAATATGTCTTAATAAGAATAAAACTGAAAACGTACTGTTTACTTTGAAAGAAAACAACAATACAAATTCTAATGCCGTAAAATTTCTAGGTTTACATTTAGATCTTAAGTTAACGCGGGTGCATCAAATAAATGCTATTAATAAAAAATTGTCCAGAATTGCATACTTACTGTGAAACTTGGCTAATATGACATCTCAAGGTACACTATTAACAGCGTATCAAGGTTTAGTCCATTCAGTTCTTTCTTACGGTATTTTAGTATGGGGTCATGCAAAAAGTAGTGAATCAGTATTTGCCATACAAAGAAAAATAGTAAGAATAATTGCTAATCTGAAATATAGAGAAGATTGTAAAGATGCTTTTATTAAATTGAATATTCTAACTATACCTTCTGTTTACATTTTATGTTGCTTATTACACATTAAGAATCGCCAAAAGATTACCGTACACAAAACCTTACTCATGAACACTTAACTAGACACAAAGAAAAAATTCAAATGAAACAAATGCATTTATCGAAATCTAGAGATGGGCCCAACTACTATGCAATAAAATTTTATAATGTGCTACCATTGCTACCAACCGACTTTAAAACTGTCCAGATTGCGGTTTATAAAAAATGATTAAAACATTTTTTACTAGCAAATGCGTTTTACAACGTTGAAGATTTTTTATCTACAAATTTTTCTACTTTATAGCTTAATAAATATTGTTGTATTTTGTTAACTCAATGTATGTCTTCTTAATAATGGCCTTTTACACCATATTTATGTTACAATGGATTTTAGATTTTTTTTTCTCTCTTAAATTTTAAGATACCTGTTCAAATTTTTTATCCACAAATGTTGTAATGCTTTGTGAAAGAATAATGTGTTTGACAAGAATGCAGTTCATTCTGGATTGTTAAATACAACAGAAGAATGAACTGCGTTCCCATAATTAGTAACTTAAGGGAACAGTTTGCCATAATCTGAAATTATACTCAATTAATATTGGACGTGTGTAAATACTAATTGTATACATAGCACTAATAAATAAATATATAATATGTAAATAAATAAATATGTATACAGCGTGTCCGAATAGTGCGTTTTCGGTCGATAGCTCCTTAGCCATTAAACTTAGAAGATAAGTTTAAATACGAAAGTTGTCTTTTGTTATAAGCTGCATAATCTAAAAATAGTTTGGTTTCTACAGGGTGCAATATAAAAGCGGTACAATACAGAACTTTTGATTTTTAAATAGAACACCCTATATATTATTTTATTTTTCGATTCTCCTTATAATTTTACATCTTTTTTATAAGAATTACTTACAAGCTAAATCTTACAGTTTTTGAGATATTTGCAGAGCTAACTAAAAACTAACATTTTTATGTAGTAATTCAAGTAGGCGTATCTCAGTTATTTTTAAAGATAAAAAAATAATCTTTGGTATAGAATTTATTCATACATGAGCTTACTTTAATCTATTGTCAAAATTGGATTTCAATATACACGGTGATCACAAAAATTAATTCAACAACGTAAATTTGAAAATGCTATATCTTCCTTTTCTAATTAGCACACCCTATATTTTTTAACGCCTTGTCTTTGTCTATTAGTCGGCTTTAATTTTTATTAAATATGTTCTATACCTATCTCTAATAGTTTCGGAGATATTTAAGTTTGTTCAATTTTTTTCGTTGATAACACTGATGATTAGTCGGTCAAAGCAAGCTGTGGATACATAAGAAACTAAAAAGTATTAACTGAAATACATAAATTGTAATTATAGTAAATATTGTATGAAACCACCATTTTTAAGAGATATTTGAGATGTTTTTAAACCATTCATCGTAAAACTAAACAATTTAATCAAAACAGCGTAAAACAAATGAAGAAATCAAACTTGTGAAACAGTGCTAATATTTGTGTAGTATTGTATGCTTACTTCCTAAATTACAAAATGAATTTTTCGAAAGAAGAACTTGTTAATATGATTTACGTCCTTGGTGAAAGCGATAAAAATTGTCTTTTAGCTCATCGAAATTATAAGCAAAAATTTCCAAAAAATGCACGACACCCGCAAGTTTCAGCATTTGCAAGATTGAAAGATCGTTTCGAGCAAACAGGCAGTATTCATTACGACGACAATTTAGAACGAGAAAGAACCGCAATTAACGAAGGTAATGAACATTTAGTTCTTCAATCCGTGATTGAAAATCCTCACGTTTCTTGTCGACAATTGGAATTAGAAGTTGGAGTTTCAAAAACATCAGTTAATAGAATTATAAAAAAATATAAATATCATCCATACCATGTCCAACTTGCACAAGAATTAGACGAGGATGACTTCGTTAATGGATTAAACTTTTGTAATTGGGCCATAAATAAAAATTTAGAAAAACCCAACTATTTTAGCACGATCTTATTTACTGATGAAGCTACTTTCCACAAAAATGGATACGTTAATAGACATAATTTCCATTATTACGATACTGAGAAACCCAGATTTATAATTCCTGTTGATCATCAACAGTGCTGGTCACTTAATGTTTGGGCCGGAATTATTGGGGAAAGAATTATAGGACCATATTTTTTTGAAAACACGGTCAATGGAGATTCATTTTTAAACTTCTTGCGCAACGAATTTAAAACTTTTATTGAAGATTTACCTTTACAAACCCTTAGAGAAATGTGGCTGCAATTACATGGCGCTCCTCCGCATTTTAGCAGAACTGTTAGAAATTATTTAAATATCCAGTTTCAAAACAAATGGATTGGAAGAGGAGAGCCGACCTCCTGGCCTGCAAGATCGCCTGACTTGACAAGAATGGACTTTTTTCTTTGGGGTTGGATTAAAGAAAAAGTCTATCAAACTCCTCCAACGACTGTAGATGATATGAAGGCAAGAATTAGAGACGTCATTCAAAATATAAATGTTTCCATGTTACGAAAAGTAAATTTGTCGTTTATTCAAACACTTCATGTTTGCCAGCAACAAAATGGTGGTCACATTGAACATTTATCATAATTTTAAGTGTTTGTATTTCAGTTAATATGTTTTTTTAGTTTCTTATGTATTCATAGCTTGCTTTGACCGACCAATGTTATTATTCTTCAGTGTTACAAACGAAAAAAATTGAACAAACTTAAATATCTCCGAAACTATTAGAGATAGGTATAGAACATATTTAACAGAAATGAAAACTGACACGAAGACAAGGTATTAAAAAAGTATAGGGTGTGCCATTTAAATAAATGAAGATATAGCATTTTCAAATTTGTTATTGAATTAATTTTTGTGATCACCGTGTATATTGAAATCCAATTTTGACAATAGATTAAAGTAAGCTCATGTATGAATAAATTCTATACTAAAAATTATTATTTTATCTTTAAAAATAACTGAGATACGCCTATTTGAATTGCTACATAAAAATGTCAGTTTTTAGTTAATTTTGCAAATATCTCAAAAACTGTAAGATTTGGCTTGTAAGTGATTATTATACAAAAGATGTAAAATTATAAGGAGAATCGAAAAATAAAATAATATATAGGGTGTTCTATTTAAAAATCAAAAGTTCTATATTGTACCGCTTTTATATTACACCCTGTAGATACCAAACTATTTTTAAATTATGCAGCTTATAAAAATAGACAACTTTCGTATTTAAACTTATCTTCTAAGTTTAATGGCTAAAGCTATCGACCGAATACGCACTATTGGGACACCCTATATATATATATATATATATATATATATATATATATATATATATATATATATATATATATATATATATATATATATATATATGAACAAGCACAATAACTAATAATGCATCTTACGCATGGACTTGATAGTACTTTTCAGAAAGGTAATAGAAGAGCTATTAATATTACATTCTGACGATATTTGGTTGAAATTGATGCACATAACAAAGATGGGTGACTTACGTAACATATTAGTTAAGGCAATAGAATGTAGTAGGGTTACGACAAAAATACTGAGACAGAAGAAAATCTAGGTACGACAATAAAACGGGAGAGTCAATTTCATTGTAACAACTTATACAAAAAGATAACACTGTTTTGTATCCTTCTCAGCTCTAGGGACTGAATTAGAACTTGGATAAGATAAGATAATTATCGTAGCCAGTTACAGGATATGCACCCTCAACTTTAAAGAACAAGAATTTCAAAAATTTTCTTTGAACGGATTCTAACATAGTTTTATGGTTATTATAATAAGGGTACCAAATTAATGCGCAGTATTCTAACTTGGAACGCACGAGTGCAAAATATAGCGACTTTAATGCAGAAATATTTTTAAAATCTTTGCAATTCCTAGACATGAAACCTGCCATTTTCAAACCAGACTTGCATACATTATGAATATGTTTACTGAAGCTAAATTTGTGATCAAACGTTATACCTAAATCAGTAACCTCATTGAAGCGGGTAAGAAGACGATTTTCACACATATACGGGTATTTTATAGGATGATTTTTTTTAGAATGTTACTACCTTACACTTTGCAGGATTAAGATGTAGACTATTTTTAGCACACCAACTTTGTATATTGTCAATTTGCAATTGCAGCTTTTTACAGTCATTAATAGTCTTAACTGAACAGAATGTTTTTAGGTCGTCTGCAAATAACAATTTTTCAGCGGACAGGCTAGATGGTAGATCGTTAACAAATAGAAGAAAAAGTAAAGGACCCAGGTTAGATCCCTGTGGAACACCAGAAGAAGCAACGAAATCACTAGAACAGTGATTGTCAAAATCCGAATACTGGATTCGGCACTTCAAATATAACGTGAAAAACTAGCTCGTTAAAACCAAACGTTTTTAGTTTTGAAATGATAATGCTGTGGTCTATTTCGTCAAACGCTTTTGTGAAGTCCGTATAAATTGTATCTACTTGACCTTCGTTATCAATTAGTTTAGCCGTATATTGAGTGAAATACATCAGATTAGTGAGCAGGAAGCTGGGGATGAGACCCGGGCCTGCGGTCATTTTGTTACTGAGTTTATTTAACGCAGTTAATATTTGAGCCTCAGATACATTGCTAAAATGAATAGATGGTAGATTTGTAAACAAAAAAAAAAACAAAAACAACAAACAACACATATATACTTAGTGATGTAATTTAAATCAGATAATTAATAAATAACGATACTAGGCAAAGTTTTCCCTAGATACAATTATTTAACAAATGGTAAACCTTTCATCACTAATTATATGCCGTTTATCATTTAATTAATATGCCGTCTCGTCCACAATCGGTAGATTAAAAAAGGGAGGATTCTATTATATTGAATTGGTAACTCACCTGAAATGCCGCTTGTCTCTCAATTGCTTATTAGTTATTTTCACTTATGCCTAGTAATAAAAAATTATGTAAACATTTAAATATATAATTAAATGAATTCTCGGGCACCATGTTATCTTTGACTGGAATAACAAAACCTATTTAATGAACATTAAAAGCTTTCTAATAATAACAAATAATAACAATATGCAAAAATTTATTTACCAAAATTTATGGATAGTAGGAGAGGTACTAAAAGGTTTTAACGCTAAGCTTAATAGATATAAAATTTACCACAAAAATTCCTCAGCATAAAGATTTCTATAGACAGCTTCCTGTGATTAAATACGGAGGCGGAACGGTCAATACAGATGAAAGCATTTCTACATCTCTTTCTTATTCTGGATGTTTTATTGAATTAAACTTGCATTTTAATATTATATTATTATTTTTTTTCCGAAGAGAAACTTGTGTAAATAAGTTACTTAAGAGCCATTTGTAATATAAATATAAGTACGTAAAATAAAAGTGTAAAAATAGAAGTAAAGTAGAAATATTAACGTGTTTAAAAATTAAAAGGTGGTGGTAGTATAGTGCCTAAAAACAAACAAATGCTTAATTTTAAACTACAATGAGAAAAAAACAACTCACCACCCAAAATATGATGGCACTAATATAAAACATTAAGTTAGATTCATTCTTATTGCTGTTAACAGTCAGCATACACTGAATTACCAAAAGCGTTCTGCATAACTCAAGTATATCAGTTTTCTTGCGTTGCGCTGTTACATAATATCAATCCAATTTTTTAAAGAGAGGGAATTAAAACTATTTATGTAATATTACACACAAAAGATTTGTTCTAGAAAATGTAATTTAAGTTGCCAGTTTTCACGTTTACATGAAAATAATTAAAAAAAATCTAATTTTACGCCAAATAAATTAATGATTTTAGATTAACGTATTTTTTGTACAACCACAAAAAAAGGTTGTTACAGATTGTTAAAATAGTTATCAACGAATCAATTGTAGAAGGTACATGATACACGCTACTGAAGTACTTGGTAAAAGCATTGAGAATCATATCTGGTGTATCGTATAAAATGTTATTGTAATACATCTTACTCTCAATACGAGTACTGCCTTTCTTTTTTTTAATAAAATTCCAGAACTGCTTAACATCAGTTTTAAAACAATTTTCAACATTTGAGGTGTAGCTTTTATATGAATTGCCTATTTGTCCCTTAACATGCGAACGTAAACGATGAAAGTTTTGGTAATTAGCAATTGATTTGTTTTTTTTTTATATTTCTGAAAGAAGTAATTTTTTAGTTTAATATTTTTAATAAAATCAGGTGTATACCACACAGGAAAGGAGCGAGTTCGGGTACAACTTAATGGGACGTATAAATTGAACAGTGAATATATATATATATATATATATATATATATATATATATATATATATATATATATATTATAGAATTCTGAACAAACTACATTAATCAGTAAAATCATTAAAAAAGGACCAGTCAATGTTCAGAAGAGACACTAGATCAAGCAGACGATTTTGCACATTAGTGATTGAGTTATATTGAGATAAGTTTAGAAAATTTATCAAGTTATTTAATAATTTACACTTATTATCATTAACACAAGGATTATTAAAAGTAGGAATATTGTGTATTACACTATCAACAAATTATTAAATTTAGCGTGTTATTATGATACTTTTCCACAATACAAAAATTTCTTCTATACGTTTATAGTTAATGTAATGTATTTTGTACATTTAATCTAAAAGGAAGTATGAATAAGTTGAAAATATCCGTATTGTGACTCATTGTCCCTGTTTGGTAATACACCACGATAAAGGCATAACAAAGTTGTGCTGGCCACATGAGATTTTTTTGATTCTTAAAGAATGAATTAAAAATAATTATCTAACGGGGGAATCGAACACATGGCAGTTCAACTTTCGGTCGAGCACTTTTGACTTTAAGCCGCTAGAGAATGAGTGTGTTCTGCGTTACGCAGTAAATATATTTTAATTAATTAAACATACAAATTAATGTTTGAATTTTCTTTAAAGGAATCAAAATAAACGAAAGTAATTAGTTTTCAGAATTAATAAAATTTATTATACTCTTTAGTATTGCACTTAACGTATTTGGTTTAAAACTAGGATATGCCTTATAATCATAGATATCTACACTTATAATACATATATTAAAGTGTGTCTCAGTCTAAAGTCAGTTTTGGACAATGGAGATATAATTACGAAATGGTTGCCGTTGTCGTATAAATCGGGTGTAACTAGTCAATTCTTATGAAATATGTTACTTGGATTTCCTGGTACCCACTTTTGAAGCCTCACCTTTAGATGCCCCCTAGGGTGTGGTATAGCGGCCATTTTGTCAGCCTTAAGGTGGGGGTTTAAGGCCGATATGGCTTCATTAAGGCGTGGCTATACCTTTTACCTGGTTGTACGTAGGCGGCGCTAAGGCTAGACCAAACCCATCCTTACACGTGATTGACTCGTGTAAGGCGCACCCCTCTGGCTTCTGGTTGGTCTTTAGCCCCACTTCGCAACAGCTGTGCTCTGATTGTAGGATTAATTCTTTGCATTCTGATTGGTTGTGGCGGGAAATTTGAGTCTAATAAGGGGGTCTAATGCTAAATTATAAGACATGTGTAGGGCTTCGCATTGTTGTGATCGAATCTTGTTCGGGGGCCTTCGTGCATTGTCGAGACACATTGGCGGAAAATTTGAATCTAATAAGGGGCCTAATGCTAACTTGTAAGCCAGGTGCAGGGCTGCACAACTTGCTGTCGAGGCTTTTCCCCCTTGTCGTGATCGGAACTTGTTCGGGGTCCTTCGTGCATTGTCGAGCGCCATTGGCGGTAAATTTGAATCTAATAAGGGGCGTAATGCTAACTTGTAAGACCAGTGTAGGACTACGGAACTTGCTCTAGAGGCTTTTCCCCCTTGTCGTGATCGGAACTTGTTCGGAGGGCCTTCGTACATTGGCTGGAAATTTGAATTTGTGTTCTAATAAGGGGGCCTAATGTTAAGTTGTTTCGCAGCTTGGTCTCGGGACTTTGTCCCCTTGTCGAGGCCCCATTGGCGGAAAATTTGGATTTGTATTTAAGTTTGCATTCTGTTTGGCTGTTTCGGGAAATATGGATTTTAATTCTAATAAGGAGCCTAATGCTAACTTGTAAGACAGATGTAGGGCTTAGCAACTTACTCTCAGGCTTTCGCCCCTTGACCAAAAATTTGAATTTGTTTGTGGCGCCACGATATATTTTTAAAAGTACATACAGGGACCTGTAATGGTTATGGCGGGAAATTTGAAGTAAGGGGTCTAACACCATGTTTTAAGGTATGACGTATGCATCTGAGTCTCAACCCTCTGTTACGCATAATATACTTTGCCTTTAATGATAAGTCATAATCACCCTTAAATAAAACAATTAAAATAGTAAAAGCTTTTTTTTTATTTATCAGACTAGAACTGTAGTAGAAAAACAAACATTATACAGTAACTTGATTATCTCATCGTTTATAATTAAACATGTAGTACAAAATTAATCATTGATAAATTATTTAATCTAAAATACAAAAACATCAGCGTATAAGGTCCACACACATCCGAAAGCCTTGCGGGGGCCGTCCAAAAGAGTCAAAATATTCGCCATCGCCATTCTCGTCAATGTAGATAGCAGTCCAATGTTGACCTAGTTTGTTTGCTGGATCCGTATTTACAATAATTGCACACGGTTTAGGCACCTGCCTCGGTAGTTGATTAGAAGAACATAAAAGTCGAAACACATTTTTGGGGCTGTGGATCGATTTCAAACATTTCAACACTTGTACCGCATACATCCTTGAAGTTGGTCTGCGTCCAGTCTTGCAATAGTAAGGCGTTTTCCAGTGCACACAGGCTCAGCGATGTTATGGTTTAAACAGCTATAACCCTTTGATCCTTTTTTCAATTTTTTAAGCGATAGACAACCAGTCTTGTCCAGGTTTATCGCTGGCTTGTTACGAAATCTTAAAAAGTGCTGTTGTTCACTGCCCTTCACGTGAATTTTGTTAAATGGCATTGCGCTCTTATCAGATCCTCTTGGAAATTGTTGTAGGGTACATACCCCGATCGCCATTTCAAACCGTGATATTTATCCTCTAAATACCTTATCTGTCTTGACATGGGTTTTGATATACAATAATCTCGAGATGACTTTATCAGTATCAACAATAACGAGCCGTGATCTGTAACCACAGCAATTTCTTTCGGTATGAATTCGATATCATCGCCTCTAAACCCTTGTACGTCCAAGTATGCGTCCATCTTCTTTCAAGTGCTGTTGTACACTGAAGATTGTGTTTAACAGCTGAAATCCACGACAACATTCCGATGTTTATCGATCTCAATCACGTTGCCGAATTCGGCGTATACCAAACTGTGAACGGTTTCCGTGAGAGCTTCTTCAAAGCCGACTTCCAGCCGAAGAGGTCCGTTTCTAACTAAATTCCAGTGGGTGCTAGAATTGCAGACAAGTCAGGAGTTACGTCAAAGACCATTAAACAGTAACCGTTGGGGTAATCGCTTCTCGATATATCGTTCCTCTCATTCAAAAAATGAATACCCGTACTGGAGAATAAGCTGTGATACGCCCTTACATATAAACCATTAGCTGTCAAGTCTGGTTGTAAGGCTTTCCAAGAAATTTGTTGGCTGTCTATATATAAGGTCATGTAGTTAATATTGTTTTGATGAAAATTAAACGGGTTTGAGGGGTAATCACCGTTGAAGGCTTTATTTGCCACAAAACCTACGATACATCGTTTAGGTAACTACCCCAGGAAGACATTATTCAATGATTTTCGCTGTATGCCCGTAGGTATAGTTAACACTTTTACGTATGTCCTTGTAACAGGGTATTTTACTGCAGTCGTTTCTAAGGCTTTAGGGTGAGCATTAGAATGGTTGGATTGATTCGCATACGTCTCACTAGTAAACTAGCGTCCATAATTGTCTTGCAATTTGAACATTGTGCTGCCATTAGACTAAAGCTATCTCTTGATCGTACAAATTTAGCCTTTAACTCAACACCACTTATAAGAAACTTTTCTTGATTAAACAAATCAGAGTGCACATGACCAATCATCTCAATCTGTTTGCTGGTCGTTGCAAGTACTTGACGTTTTGAGAAGCCATTATTTGCGTGGCCCAGCGTATTCATCTGTCCGGCTGTGTCATTATGCCATAAGGTACAACCTAGATGTGAGTTCTTGGCCTCCTTTCCATAATTTAACAACGTTTCGATATATGAGCGGTAGGCGTAGGTGTTGTTTGGTTGTGACACCATCTTCTGATTTAAGTAAACCTCCACTTGCGAGAAAAGTGAATGCATCCAATTGTTTACCGGTGCTACAACATCTGCGTCAGTAAGTGCTGTATCATCTTGCTTTAGAACTTTAGCTGTGATGTAACATGGTCTGACTTAAATCTATGTAATCCTTTCCATTTCTCGGCACTACAGATTCTATTGGGGCGTCATCACTCTCGATACTTGCCTGCATCGAGGGTAAAGAAGACAAATCCAATTCGGACTTGACACATTCACACGATTGTGCATGTAAAAAAGCCATTATCTTGAAAATATATCGTCGCAAGTAGTTTTCTTCTTCTTCTTCTTCTTGCTAGCAACAACTCTCGGCAGAGAGGCTATTATCGGTCAGACGTACCCTTTTATAGCCGGAACCCTCTATCATTTTATCGATTTTCTCGTCGGCTTTACGCTTAAGGATTTCTAGCCGATTCGAGAAACTTCTCTTGAAACGACTCCTTAATACGTCGATTCTCTATGGCATCACCAAGAATATTGGTACGCGCCCTTAGAGCTTCTTTTCCAATAGCCGTTGCACCAGACTTAAATAACGGTATTATATTTTTAAATATGCCTCGTAACCAGCTTCCTATACCGTGCTCACTCTGATATGGTGCGCCTATGTAGATGGAGCCGATACATTATCGGCCTGATTCATATAATATTGTTGATAAGGACAAACTATTATTGGACTTTCTTAAAGTGTAGCTTCAGACACAACGTCCCAAACTCGAATGGCATTGCTGCACCCGTATCTGTTTTTATATAAATCTCGATGTTTTCAAATCCTTGCGTCATCACCGGTATGTAGTGTGTAGGCGAAAAAATCTCATCTTTATGGCTCCCGTAACCATAGTTTTCTGAAGAAATGTTTATTATACGCATAAGCGGAGATAAAACATCACCCACAATTTGCGGTTCAACAATGTCGCAATAAACAAACATCTGCGTTGGTAATCCTATCCATATACTAGCGGAGTGCAGGGGTATTAGTTCCATAGCTATGTTCTGAAACGGGTGATAACCCAACTGTAAAGCTAAACATTGTGGGAAGACGAATAGCGAATAACGGTTTTTAATTTCGTAGTGACACGCTTAGTTAACTTATGGTATTCGATCGTTAACAATTTACTTATTAACTCGTGGTTATTTAGCGTTGGCAATGTCTTCTATACTGAATAATTCCCGAAGCGAAACGTACATACCAACCGTCCTCAATATAATGATTTTCGTTGTCGTGTTGAAAATGCGATACAGCCTTTTTAATATCGTTCTAGACATCCTCTTCTGCAGGTGGCTCGTTCTATAATAAATTAAATTGTCTGTCGTACTTACAGCGGAAAAGAACAATGGTACTGAATTTCCGATATGCCTACAACCCAAGAGCCCGTTAATCTTATTCGTTTGGCAGTTGTGTAATAAAACTTGACGTCATATTATCAGGAAAATACGTCATAGAACTATTACTCAATAAGGTAAGATAAAACTCCATTTATATATTTCTCAACTGCGAAGCTAACACCCAGTATTAAATTTGTCACTGTATCCACGCCACTTGACCAGGTATTGTTTATGTCGTCCACGGCCCTTCTCTGCAAATCTTATCGACTTTGAATAGTGTCTATCAACCGTAACAACTTGCAATTCCTCTCGTAAAAGGTACCCTCAACAGGATCGTTATTAAGATCGATTATGCGTAAACTGGTGGTCTTTTTTATCACTACACTAATTGTAAAACTTCCTCGCTCCAATTCGTTTCATATCCCTTCTCAAAGGTGTACTTAGTTCTGGCGATTCTGACATGCTCACGCCTTTATATTTAGGATGCGTTGGTACTAAACCTTTCGCGTACAGGTTATTCCACACTTCCAAAATGTTTTCATCGTTTACAGCCGCAGGGCCATCTTTATACTTGAATGAGGGCTATTGTTGTAAGCAGTCACAAGTTTTGAGTACATCAATATACCTGTAGGAATTTTTGTAAGTGAAATAACGCCACATCTTTGTTTTCAATGTTTTATTAAATCTTTCAACTAAATGCTTTTACATCAGGGGTTACATAGAAATTGATATTTTTTCTTGAAAAGTTTTGTACACTGCCGCCAAAACTCTTTCCTTTATCCGTTTAGATTTGCCGGTGTATTGTCCATCCTTAAAAATCGGCGAATGCTTCAATTACAGATGCTGTCTTCGTTTTAAGGCTCGCCCAGCCCTCTTGCTAAAAATCAATTACCGTTAGTATGTAGTCACTATTGTTTTACTTAAAGTTCGCTATCACAAAGATCCGCTTGCCACATTCAAAGTTATTCCTATATATTGCGTGAAATTTTTTGACTGGTTTATGTCGTATAAGCTTCCTGTGCCTGCAGCCAATTTTTTACTTCCCATATTTCCTTTACACATTAGTTAAAGGTGTTATACCCGCAAACCCTGCCGAAGGGGGGTCATAGTATACAGCATCCATGTTATGCGCCAACCCAATCTAGTGAAATTCTTCTTCTTGAGAGATCTTCTCGGTGTTTCCGCGTTCACTATCAGCATCGTAATTCTCACCTAAGTTGTAGGTCGTTCAAATTGGTGTACAACAGCATCACTTTGCGTATTTCCGATAAACTCTCGTGGTATATTTATTTCTTTAATGTACGTCGCCACTGTGGGTTTGTAATTTTCTTTCTTAACGTTTCTGAACCAGATCGATAATGTTGGAATGTGGATGATCTCGCTTTATTGTGACAGTACCCTTTATCCCAAAATACATCCCTCTATTCAGTATACGTAAAATCACCTTTTTCCTATATGAAGCGGCGTTTTGATACTATTTGTCGTCTGTAAGCCTTGCGTTTCGTGATTCATCAACATCACCAGATGGTTATGCTGGGTTGACGTAGTTGATTGGAAAAGTAATACTTTGAAGAACTTGTTGTACCGCTGCCCTTTTTTGGTCAGTCATTTTGGTTTTAAAACTTTATCCATATCGTTGCTGCGTTAAAATGTTGTTTTGTACTCTGAGCCTGAAGCGTTGTATAAAGTCCAATGGTAGAATAACATCTTCTTCGATTGTGGTCCATGGGTTATTGAAACAGATTACCCAGAAATTTCCAAGTAATGGTCCTAACAGAGGGTAGAAATGCACCGCCCTTCTGTACAAGAAACTGTTTCTTCTTTTTATAGATTCACCTCTGTGGGTCTTAAAGGTGCTTATTTGAGAAGTCGTGCTGATCAGCGACAGAGGTACACGACCTTTTGCACACTCGCAATACATTACCTGCTTACTATCCATTTCAATAAAGCGTCACGTTGACTTTTACTTAATTGGTTAATGGTGCTGGATATCGGTGTTTTGGTTAAAACGTCAGCCATCATATATGTGTAATCTTTTTATGCGGTTAAACCCTTTTTCGCTATATATACCTGAAAACACCTGGCCCGAATATTTTGTTCTATAAAAACCTGGCGTATTCTGTTTTAAATCGAACAATAAATATCCGTCGATCTGAAAAGGCCTTTGTAGCCTCTAAAATTTGGGTTGTTGGAAATCTGCTTGCTAAATGCTGTATCTGAACCTTTCACGTGGTTCTTAAACAAGATTATGTAATGGGCTTGGAAATATCTCCCGCGCCCTTGGTGAAATATGTTTTGGTTAAAAAAACACGCTTAGGTTTCGATGATACCTTTGTAAAATATCACCACCGACCCGTTAGTTTCGCGCATTAGATCGTCAATTATTAAAGACCGGTTTTCATCATCAAACTGTTCCATATCAGGTAACCTTTGAAATTCCACTGGAGTCTTGAATAAAGGCTGCCATTCGCTGTAAACCAGATAATTTTTTCAAATGTTGTATCGAGCAGTTTTGATATTTTTAGAAATTCCACGATAAAATACGATTTCTCGTAACCCGAGGGGCCTGCAACTATTGCTGAAAAAGGATGCTTAAACTGGCCCTCCATCTTGGAAGTCAAAACGATACTAAAGAGCATTCTGTCAGCAGCCTCTCTTAAATACCCAAGAATCTGTGGACACCGGTATAATTTACATTTATCATTCCTATCTCTTGATATAAAAATGGCTTTTTCTTTTCTACAATATAATCATAAAATTATTAACCCTTACGTAACTAGTTAATTATCACATCGGTTTATCGATATTGAGTGTGAACATAGACTTACACGTTTTTACATAATGGGGTTTTACCCCAGACGTGCTAATTAGGAAAACATTGTTTACGCTACTTGTTTTTTTCTGTTGCGTAACGACCTTGGGGTAATTAGATTGTGTCTGTATAAAAAACGAATGAGGTATTCTTTGGCTTCACATGCAGTTTTTTATTTCGTGTCAATAGTCCGTTTCTTCAATACAACACTGGTGCGTTATTATTTTTGCCTTAACTTTTACTTTATTTATTTTATTCGCTCGTACAGTTTTTTTAATGTTGTGTTATAATTACAGATGCTAAACTAAACTAAACGCAACAACATGTTTTAAACCTTTCAAAAATATTAAGGACTTGGAGATTGGTGTTAAATACAAAATACTCAATCTTGGACTCGTATCAACAAAATGTGGTGAAAGGGTTACTGTGGAACTGGCCGCGTTTAAATGTATACTACCTGTGCGTTTCTACAAATTTTTCAAGACCGAAAACCAGCGCATAAACCAATTTAATGAGCAGCTGAAGATTAAAGACGTTTCATTAATTTCTTTAGGATCAGCAGGGAAAACAACAAATGTAATATTCAAGTAGAAAATGGTAATATAAAATTACATTGTTGCATGTTATTCGTTTTAATAAAATTCTTGCTTAGTTGTGCACGAGATTAATTTTGATAGTGATTGACTTGAACGACAGCGAAATTTAATTATGATTCATAATTAAAACAAAACGTTTGCGATACATTGTGGCTCATAATTAAAACCAAAATATGTTGTGCATAACAGAGGGTTGAAACCCAGATGCATACGTCATACCTTAAAACATGGTGTTAGACTCCCTACTTCAAATTTCCCACCATAACCATTACAGATCGATGTACGTACTTTCAAAAATATACCGCGAAATGGCGCCACAAACAAATTCAAATTTTTGGTCAAGGGGCGAAGGCCTGAGAGTAAGTTTCTAAGCCCTACGTCTGTCTTACAAGTTAACATTAGGCCCCTTATTGGAATACAAATTCATATTTCCCGCCACAGCTAAACAGAATGCAGAGACTTAAATACAAATTCAAATTTTCCGCCAATGGGGCCTCGACAAAGGGACAAAGTCCCGAGACCAAGTTGCGAAACAACTTAACATTAGGGGCCTTAATTAGGGGCTAAACTCCGCCCATGGGTTAAAAAAGGCCCCCGAAAAGAAGCCGGTCCCACCCCAGACCCCACGCCTTGCCCCACCTCAAACCCCACGCCTAGTTCCACCCCAGACCCCCACTCTGCCTCCCACCACTTTTAATTAACCCCACTCCACCCCCACCACTTTCAATTAATGTAATGAATTGGGAACTAAGGTGGGCCCTTTCTACTGTAGTAGTAGTGATAGTGAAAGTTACGAAGTATTTAGTCATTCTACTCCATCGTAAGAAATTCGTATTTCAAAAGAATCTACTAAATATGTTATAGATTAACAACGCTCAATAGTAATCATAAATGTTTTTATTGAAAATGGTACACCGATGGAATTCTTATTCGTTATTTTATAAATGTCTATGTATCTAGCTAGTTTAAACATATATTCATAGTGTTATAAAAAGACACTTTTAGTACATTTCTTCAATTTAATTTTCTTTTCTGTTATCCAATAATTATTATGCTACAGATTTTATTTATAATTATTCAGACAACAGTAACAAATACATGTTTTTAACGGCACATTACAAGGGTTACTCTAATAACTTTGAACCCCTTCTCTGTTGTTCACAATTACTCAATTCCAAATGAAATCTAAAACTTTGATTTACTTTAATTTATTATGATGACATACAAGTTAAACTTAGATATTTTTTCAAATTCAACATTAACATGGCAGAGTATTTGTACCCATCAAATTTGATCAAATTAACCTGCTTGAACTGTAATAAACAGCTTAAATACGTTGTGCTTAAACAGTGTATGTTTTTATTTACCGTACACGATTTAAAAACCTAAATATTAAGTGTTTCTAATTTTATTTAAAGGAAAAATTATTATTGATGTAATAAAACATACAACCCGCAACATCACCAAACGAGTCTCAAGTAACAATCTGATGCAACTAAAAATAGTACTATACTACTTTTTGAGATGCAAAAATGGAAAACAATTTAAGTTATGCAGTGTTTCCAGTGGGATACCAAACACTTTTTTTTATTGAATGTATAATTTGAATGCCTATTTTATGACAATCTACCCTTAAAATCAACAGTTTTCGAAATATTTTCCGCTTATCAATCATGTTCTTCAAATTTGATGTATACAAAACCAATTTAATTTGGGCATTTGTGTTATAAAAGACCCACGACTTTACTTAGAATGGTGTTAATTTACTCAGGGTTTTTTAGCAGTGAAAAATTTACAAATAAATTGTGCCGGTGCAGAATTCTTCATCGATCATTATTAACATTCCCTACAGCGCCTTTTTTAATTTTTCAATTAATTTTTTTTTATTTCTTGATAAAATGAGCTCGAAAATCTTTGCAATAGTGGTAAAAGCAAAACACTATTTTATTAGGCTTAGTAACCTTACCTTTTGCGAATCTGAAAACGAGGCGAGCCGCCAAACGTCACTTCTAAGTCAAATAATACACGCTATTTTTTTGCAAACGCTTATAACACTGTTACAATTCTAATATAAATTTAGTTTGCTAGTGGCAGTTTCGGTGCATTTGCTGTGCTTGCCAACAGTCACAGAATAGTAACAGAACTGTTTAATATTTAATATAGTAACATGTTTAACATAAAGGTGAAAGTGTAATGGATAAAAATAATTAA
Organism: Vesta saturnalis; assembly: GCA_036346205.1. Lineage (NCBI taxonomy): Eukaryota > Metazoa > Arthropoda > Insecta > Coleoptera > Lampyridae > Vesta > Vesta saturnalis. Next base: position 4,369,804 of record JARFJB010000793.1, read on the forward strand.
CCGAAATAAGTTAGTAGAGATTCTTAAACGTTTTCCCTCCTTTTGTAAGTAAACATGTACACGATCATTAGAAGATCTACTTAGTAGTGGTAACACTCATAGCGTGACAGTAGAAAAGACGTATTTGATACATTGCTGCATACTTTGTGCAGGGCCTAGGTGTTGGTTCTCTATGAACGATGCTTGTAATATAATACCACAAGAAAATACCAATCTCTATCAAATCCGACAATCTTTGATTCCGTGTTGTTGGTGCTCTTTTACCAATATGTCTGTCTGGGTAATGTTATTGGGTGGTTTTACACTTGGCGATGTATCGACGTTCTATTTTCAGCTTCTAGCGCAAATATTTTGTTTAAAATACTGATAGATATTCTCGTTCTATGGCTTTGAAAACATCATTGTTTTCAAAGCCATAGAACGAGAGTCCAATAAAATAGATTCTAATCTGTTCTAACGTTAATTTTTCACAAACATTTGGATTCTCTTGATTTTAACTTTAGTAACTTTTAATAATCCTCATTCTTCACCGGCATCACAGCTTAAAAACAAATCTGTGCCGCCATGTCCTTTGCTGGTTTTGAGTAATCTACCTTATTATATTGCACAAAACAAATCAGTAGATTACCCCGTGATCATCACAGATTCTGCTTACCAGTAAGTAGTTTCCGTCTTTCGTTTGGAGTGATTCATTGTTAGTGGAATAAAATCGCAGTGAAATGATGACTTTGAGTGACACCGAGGTATAACCATACCACCTATACCATCTTGTAGAGGACACATTGGGGCATAGGAAATGGAAAATTTTTTTTAATAGGACCAAACTTTGCAAAAGGCGGTTAAAAGTGGTTAGGTCCAGTTAGGAAAACTACGTTTTTCGTAACATTAACCGTTGCAACAAATTAAGCGTTTATTCTAAAATTCTGATTTTTTTGGACACCTGAAATATGAGCGCTTCTAACAGCAATTAAGGATTTTTGAAAACTTTTATAGTTTTTTTAAAATAAAGTTGCAAAAATAAAATTATCAAAATCGTGCATCCAAAACTTCACCCTGCGGTGAGTTATGTGAATTATTGAAAATTTCTATACATATATATCGAGTCAAATGTAGCGTGCGTTATAGTGAACGAAAATCGCTCTTCTAACCCGCTATTTTCTTAGGGCGCGTGACACCGAAGGTATAACCAAGTGAAACCTATAATACCATCTTGTAGAGGACACTTTGGAGCATAGGAAATGGAAATGTACAACTTTATTTAGTAGGCGCAAATGGCGCTTAAACGTGACTGAGGTCGAGTTAGAAAAACTACGTTTTTCTTAATATTAACCGTTGTAGCAATTTAAGCCTTTAATCTAAAATTATGATTTTTTGCATACTAATTGTAAAAATAAAGTTATTAAAATCGTGCATTCAAAACTTCACCCTGCGGCAAGCTATGTGAATTATTGAATAATAATAACGTCGATGCTTCGACATGTTTTGAACAATTTTATTTTAATTAATTACCATATTTACTAAATTAATTGTTTTCGATTTCAAAAATTACATTTTAGAAAATGAGATTTTGTAATCTTTTTGAGAAAAGCACTGCTACTCTACATTTATAGATATTCTTATTTTATTTCTAGATATGGCTAACATATGATTTCTAGAAAGTATTAAGCGCTAGTGGCGTTCTTGCAACACAAAAAAAGGCTGGATACAAAATTCATATTTCTGTAACTATTGAAGTTAGCGACTTAATTTTTTTTTAAACTTTCTACGTTTTCTGGCTACATTTGACTCGATATATATATATATATATATATATATATATATATATATATATATAGAAATTTCAATAATTCACAGCTCATACAGGTGAAGTTTTGGATACACGATTTTGAAAATTATATATTTTTTAAAAAACTGTAAACATTTCAAAATTCACGAATCTATAGAACTCTCATATTTCAGGTATATGTGCAAAACATCAGAATTTTAGATTAAAAGCTTAAATTGCAAACGGTTAATGTTAAGAAAACGTAGTTTTCTAATCGACCAACAGTCGCGTTTAAGTGCCATTTGCAAATCCTACTAAAAAGTTTCATTTATTTCCTAAAAGTGTCCTCTACAAGACGGTATATGTCAATTTATACTTTCGGTGTCAGCATATAAAACAGTATTTACTCCACTATGTATCTTAATTTTTAATTGAAAAGGTAAAGAAAGTAGGTACACGTAATGTATATAGAATTCAATTCCGCACCGGATAACGAAATATTATACAGGACATTAAAATTGAAAGTTTAGAGTTTTTGAAACACAATAGAATAGATTTTTTTATAGGATGGTCAATCTGATTGTTATAGACACAATTATCAATGTTATGTAAATATCTCAAAAACTGATGATTTTAAGAGTATGGTATTTCATAGCCTAAACTAGAAACGTTAGTATTTTACTTTTTAACCTTATTTCTTAGTATTATGTAAAGTGGTTTAAGAACTTTTGCATTTGCATCACTCTTTATTGTTATTAGCTTTCTAAGAAACCTTAAATTATCGTTATTAGGTTTACTCGTATGTATGTCAAGAATTCTCATAGATATATCTTATTTAATATAATTATGTTGTTTTTATGCAATGTAAACGATTATGGTAATTAATGCGAACCGCCCCAAAATTTAACCTGGGAAAATAATCAGTAAAACAATAATTTTAATAGATTCTATTTTCAAATTGTCAATAAAAAAAACACACATGTCCACATAATTAAAATCATTATTAAACGTAGAGTAATGCACTTATTGATTCAAAATAACTACATTACTGTCTTATTAATGTTGCCTTATGCGTCAAACAATTAAAAAATATGCACCACTTTGCCCCTATTTAATGTGAATATTGATATACTTAATTTAAGAATAAAAGTAATAAGAATTTACGTTTAATACCCTAATTCAGAGCCAAATATTCCCAATTCTCATACAATGTAGCATAACAATTCAAACAACACAATTGAAAATCTCTTTCAGAACAATCTGAACTAACCGGGAGTCATATTTTTTATTAAGACTTAAATTCGACTTGCTATACATTCCAAATTACGTAAATAACCGTGTATAACGAACATATAGCAAAAAATGCAGGGACAATTTCATAAATTAAAGTTTCCAAACATTAATGTAGCACGTTAACCTATGAGATAAGATAGGCCCGAGAATCAGATTGTATAGCCTGGCAACAGCGCAAATTATACAGAAATTCTGCAGGTAACAAGATTGTCGAGTCACACACAACTTAAACAAGAGACATAATTATCGGGTCTTTACACAGATTCCTTAGGCGATAAACGTGACTATCGGGACATACACAAATCGGGAATCAGCATTAAATATCGGCTCATCAGGAAAACTGAAATATCTTCTAAAATACGGTTGGTATAGAAAACTGGGTTAAACCATAGAAGTTCTATAAATTTTTCTAAAAATATGATAATAGTTATGTGAAAGACCGACAATTATTTAAAACACATTATAAATATTGCTTATTCGTAATGTGTTTGTGTTTTTGTGTTGTGTTTGTGTGTTGTGTGTTTGTGTGTTTTTTTTTTTTTTTTTTTTTTTTTTTTTTTTTTTTGTTTTTTTTTTTTTTTTTGTTATTTTATTTTTTTATTTTATAATGTTATTATATGTGTTTTATTTATTTTATTTGTTATATTTAAAATTTTTTTATATTATTTATTTTTATATAATTTTTTTATATTTTTTATTTTTTTATATATTATTATATTTTATATATTATTTTTTAAATATTTTTTTATATATTTATTATTTAATTATATATATATTTTATATATTTTATTTATATATATATTATTTTTTTTATTATTTTTATATAAATATTTTATATATATTTTATATTTTTTATATTTATTATATAATTATTATATTTATGATATATTTATTTTTTATTATTATATATATTTATATTATTATATTATATATTATAAATATATATTATATTTAATATATTATATATATTGTTATTATAATTTTATATATATTTATTATATTTATTTATTATAAATATATTATATTTATATATTTATATATAAATATTTTTTTTATATATTTAAAATTATATATTATAAAATATTTATATAAAATTTAAATATATATTATATATTTATATATATATATTGTATATATAATATTATATATATATATATATATATATGTGTGTGTATTATGTTATGTATAATATAATGATAAAAAAATATATTAATATATTTATATATATATATATATTTATATAAATATATGTTTATATATGTATTATATATATAATTTATATTATATATATATATATATATATATATATATATATATTAATATTTTATATATATTATATATATGTTATTAAATATATAATATATATATTATAAATTATATATATTTTATTATAATTATTATATATGTTTTATATAATATAAAATTTATATATATATTTTTTTTATATTATATATAAATATTATATTATATATATATATATATGTATAAAAAATTATTATTATATATATGTGTATATGTATTTTTTTGTGTTGTTTTATTTATTTATAATATTATATATTTTATAAATAATATATATGTGTTTTGTATTGTGTTTATATATATTTTAATTGTTATGTTAGTAAATTTGTTGTGTTGTGTTATATATAATGTGTGTGTGTGTGTGTCATCAAGATTTGATGGTGCGTCGTGCAGTGCTGCGTTGTTATATAAAATACGTATTCGTTTTTTATATTGTATATATATATATATGTAAATTAATGTTATTATGTGTATAATGTATTTGTATTTATTATATATTAAATTTATATAATTGTTATTATATATATATTTTATGTATTTGTATGTGTGTGTGTATGTGTGTGTTTGTTGTGTTGTTGATACAGATGTGAGTATGTGTGCTTGTGCAATAGTGTTGCTAAGTGTATGATGTGATGTCGTGCTTTATATATAAGTTTAGTAATAGTGTGTGTGTTAAAATGTGTTTGATGTGTTGTGTGTGTCTATATATTTTATATTAGTGTGTGTGCTTGTGTGTCTGTGTTGTGTGTTGTGTATAGTGTCTGTGTGTGTGTTGTTGTGTGTGTTGTTGTATACATGGTGGTGCGTGCGAATCGTTCGTGCGTGCGTGCGTGATAACGATTGCTGTTAATATGCGTGCGTTCGTGCGTATACGTGCGTGATCATGCGTGTATATGTATATTGTATGTCTGTCTATGTCTGTTGTGTCTGTGTCTGTGTCATGCATTGCGTCGCGTCAGCGTATTGCACGTGCTGCCGTCTGCGTTACGTGCGCTGTGCGTGTGTGCGTGTGTGTGTTGTGTTTGTGTGTGTTATGTGTGACTGTGTGCGTCATGTGTGTGTGTGTGTGTGTGTGTGTTTGTTGTGTTGTGGTGTGTCGTGTGTGTGTGTGTGCGTGTGTGTGTGTGTGCGTGTGTGTGTGTGTGTTGTGTGTCTATGTGTGTGTGTGTGTGTGTGTGTGTGTGTGTGTGTGTGAATTTGTGTGTGTTGTGTGTTGTGTGTGTGTTATGTGTTGTTATCGTGTATCGTGTGTCATTGTGTGTGTGTGTGTGTGTTAGTTAAGTGTGCTGTCTGTCATTGTAGTCTTCTGTTTGTCTCTATGTCTGTGTGTGTGTGTGTGTGTGTGTGTGTGTGTGTGTGTGTGTGCATACGTGCGTGCGTGCGTACGTACGTGCGTGCGACGCGTGTGAGCGTGCGTACGTGCGACGTGCGTACGTTCGTGCGTACGTGCGAGCGTGCGTGTACGTACGAGCGTGCGTGCGTGCGTACGTGCAAGCGTACGTGCGAGCTTACGTGCGTGCGTGCGTGCGAACGTGTGCTTACGTGGGTGCGTGCGTACGTGTTTTCGTTTGATCCTCGTGCTAAAGCAGTGCTAGTCGATTGTATGTAGTTGTAGGCCCTATTGTGTTGACTAAGAGCTATAATTGGAAGCGTTGCTTGCTATACCCTGGCCGTGGAGTTATGTTTAATTAGCTTTTTGACAGATGTATTTATTTATGATAAGATCAGGCTTGCATGTAAAGTAATATAGAGGTGAAACTAACTAGCTAATGTGTTTTGCTGCTACACGTATCACAGTATTGAAGATTCTGTTTATGTATTAGAAAAACGTACTACAGCTTCGAAACAGAGTGCAGATAAAAATTGAAGAAAGTGAATACGGTACAACTTCGGCGAGCAGACTTAAAGGTTTTAAGTGTGTACAGCATTCCCAGAGCAGCGTTGAAACCATTTAATTTAGGACTAACCTCATGTCCATGTAATAATGTCTGATAAACTATTAGGGTTATTAGCTACTTTTATAGGTTGTTACAATATAATCGTTCAAGGTGAAGACGATGAGATGGTAGTATCTCAAAATCTCGATGATGGTGATGCTCTCTATGAAATTTCAAAATAAAATAGATTACGTCACTCTTATTTTCAGATTAGAAATTTTTTAAAACGTTTAGTTGACGTTGCTATTAATCCCATCTGATAAAAAATCCACAAAGATGTATGCGCAGAAGTGTTGAGATGCTTGAAATCGACCCCAGCCACAAGAAGAATGCGTTTTCGACTTGTATGTGCTTCTAATCAACTACCCAGACACGCACCTCGACCGTGTGCGATTATCGTAAACACGGATCCTGCAAACAAACCAGACCAGCATTGGACCTCTATCTACATTGACGAGAGTGGTAACAGGGAGTTTTTGAGTTCAACCTACTTGTTTCTCAAGGTTAACAATTTTCTCAAGGTAGAATGAGTATGCTGTTGTGAAATAAAATTTCGTGTATAGATAAACATATAGTCTACAAATGGTAATTAATAGAAAACATTTTTTAATAACATTTTCTTAGCATAATAAAAATAGACATAAACCAATATACGTCAGTTAAACTCAAGTGTACATTTTTATAAAAGTTGCTCAAGGCTAACTTCAGGTAAACTTCTAACCTATGACTAGCTAACTTCAAGACTAACTTCAAGACCAACTTGTTTCCATGACTAACAATTTTCTCAATGTGGAATAACCACGTTTTGTAAAACGTCTTATGTAATAACATTGTCTGCCTTACAGATAAATTTCTTTGTGTTTAAAACTGTTTCCTTGTTCTGTATGTAGATTTATAAACCTTCATGTTAATTATACTAGTATTTTTGAAATATCATTCGTATATAAGAATAATACAAGGTTTGCTTTAAACGATCTTCATCGTATACTTTAACAGTTAACCTTTTTCAGATAGTTGATCGTCCCATTAAAATGGAGCGTTAATAGTTTATAGAAGTACGGGTGTAAATGAAAAATACGCTACATAGCGATTGTGTTATAAACTAGTGGAGGTCGTTATTAATTCGTGTATAAGTTGAAGTTATGTAAGTAGAAGGTTACAACCGTAATTAAAAAGAAGTGTAATAACACATATTACAACAAATAATACAGGTCACTTACATTTTATATATATTGAAACAATTACTTGAAATAAAACGACTATCAACTCTAATAATATTTTATTTTTTTATTATTATTTTAAAAGCTTGTAATCTATCAGGTTACAGCTTTAAGATCATCATCTTATAAGTACATTATTTTCAGCATACAATTGCACTCTTCGGCGAAACGTGTTAACATGTAATCAGTGTATAAATAAATTTCGTATGTTAAACAACCTGTAGATAGCATTAAAATAAATGTAATAACAATCTCATTGGTAAAAATACGCTAATGTAATAAAATGAAATACAGTCAATGTGTACGTAATTATTATTATCTAATCAATTCTTTAAATAATATCTGATAAACAAGTTCTAATAAATGTTAATAGTAAAATACAAAATTAAATAAACTATCTTTTACATCATTTCCCAGGGGCTAAAAATAATTAATTAATAAAATAATTAAAGATCATAATCATCTTAAAGCTATCAGATTAAGAATTTCCCTAGGATAATTAATTAATAAAAAATAATTAAAGATCACCATCTCAAAATAAGGGTAATAAATACGGTCCTTCACGTAAGCGAGTAAAAAATAATTAGGGTTGAAAAAGAAAAGAAATGCGGTCTCACACGTGGTGTAAAAATAGGGTGAAAATACGTCCTATACGTAAGCAGTAAAAATAATTAGGGTTGAAAAGGGCCTGAAAAATCTCACGGTATATAAAAATAAGGGTTGAAAATGCGGTCTCACACGTGGATGTGCAAAAATAGGGGTGAAAAAATACGTCCTACACGTAAGCGAGTAAAAATAAGGGTGGAAAATCCGGTCCCCCACGTGGGCATATAAAAAAGTGAAAGGGCTTGTGACGTAAAAAAGGAGGGTGATAGTGTCCATTACTCGATAGCATCAAACATGGATGCTGTGTATAAATAAAATAAATATTTATAATTTCCGTAAGCATACATTTCTTTTGGCGCCTATTCAAGGCCTTCTAACGGTCTTTATTTCTCTTTCTGAATTAGTTAAAATACAACATGGCTTCCGTAAGAAATAGTGAACTTGAAACTTCAAAATGTTTACAGATTTACATAAATAATGGAAACAGACCATATTTTTTAAAATGTAACTTTTCGCTTTTTTCAAAACATCTCGGCAACCAAAAGTTATAATCAAACTATGAGCACTATTAAAATAGTAACATAATTGTCTAAAACTTTTCAGATTTAACCACCTTTCTATATCTTATAATTTCTGAGATTCTAATATATTCCCTTCCAATTTCCAGCACACTGTATAATTACTGGTTAGGTTAGGTATTTAGTGTAACAATCCCTTAATGATAATTATGAACAGTGAATTACAAATATAATATTACAGCATTGAAATTAATAATCAATGTCTAAGGTCTACTGTAACTACTATAACACTATACTTAATAAATCTAATCCTTGATAATATAACTCATATACATAAATATAAAAACAATAGTAGGTAGTAAAATTAAAAACAAAACACAAATTGGAAAATTTCCAGACAAAAGTTTTCTTTGTTACTTTTATTCTGTCAAAAATTAGGACTAATAGGAACAGTTTTACATATTTTTGAGCAACAGCTTCTTTGTACTTTCTAATAGGTTATGCTTTATATTCAGCTTCTCTTCTTAATTTTTTAATTTCTTCTTCCTATTTCTACAAAATATCGAATTTAAATTAGTACAACTTTTTGAATAAATAGTTGCATTCCCACCTTCAGCAGTACCACGACCCTTTAAAATTACAGAAGTTCCTGCACGAGCACCTGCACATGTAGTTCCACAGTTTCATGCACAATCTGTACCGAAGTATTTAAAAAATAGATCATTTATCAGACAATCTCTAGTCACACAAAACAAAAAATTTGTAAGTGTTGCTGAAGCTGTAAAAATGTTTCATTTGAAAACACCAGATCGGTTTTACACTGGATGGCATATATCAAAACCTGATATAAAATCAGCTTTTGTTATACCGCAACGTAGAGCACGAGCTACAACTGTTTTAGTCCAAGCTGAGAGGGAACTTAACAAGTATAAAATTAAAACCCGTCCCCTTAACCCGTGAAGAAAATCTTCATTAGTGCCACGACGCTTTAAAATCACAGAAGTTCCTCTACGAGCACCTGTTACACTTGTACATGTAGCTTCACAGTTCATGTCCAATCTGTACCAAAGTATTTCGAAAATAGATGATTTACCAGACTAGCATCACATGTAATTAGAACTCTTGGGATAAAGGAGCTAAGAAAAGTTAAGAAAAAATTAGAAGTTAACGCAAGCGAGAAATTATATGAAGAGAAACCGTTGTATCTTACAAACCTAAATCCGTTTAGCTTTGAAGAATGTGATAAGGATCGTTTAAAAAAATATTGGAGTAGAAGAAACAAAATACAGAATTTTATGCAAACCCACTTACAAAATATATAAATACACTTTTACAGCTTCAGCAACACTTCCAAACTTTTTGTTTTGTGTGACTAGTAGTGGAATAAAATCGCAGTGAAATTATGACTTTGTGACACCAAGTATAACCAAAAACTATACCAACATGAGGATTTGGGACATAAAATGCAAATGTACAACTTTTTAGTAGGACAAACTTTGCAACAGCTTAAATGACTGAAGTTAGAAAAAGTTTTCTTTACATTAACAGTTGTAACAATTTAAGCGTTTATTCTAAAATTCGGATTTTTTGCATACTGATACCTGAAATATGGGCGCTTCTAACAGTAATTCAGGAATTTTGAAAACTATTATAGGTTTTTTAAAATAAAGTTACAAACAAAATGATCAAAATCGTGTATATACCTGCAGCAGCATATTGAATTATGAAATTTTTTCTAACTCACTGTTTTTTGGGGGGTGCGTGACACCGAAGGTATAACCAAATGAAGCCTATACCATCTTGTAGAGGACACTTTAGGGCATAGGTAATGGAAATGTACAACTCTTTTAGTACGAACTTTCAAATGACTTAAACATACTGAGGCCGAGTTAGAAAAACTATGTTTTTCTTAACCTTAACCGTTGTAACAATTTAAGAATCTAAAATTCTGATTTTTTGCATACATGTATCTGAAATATGAAACGCTTCCTATAGCAATTCTGGAATTTTGAAAATGTTTACTGTTTTTTTAAAATAAAGTTGAAAAAATAAAATTATCAAAATAGTGCATCCAAAACTTCACCCTGCGGTGAGCTATGTGAATTATTGAATAATAATAAAATAACGTCGATGCTTCGACATGTTTTGGACAAGTTTATTTTAATTAATTATCATATTTACTGAATTAATTGTTTTCGATTTCAAAAATTACATTTTCGGGGTTTTGTAATCTTTTTAGGAAAAGCACCGCTCTCTACATTTATAGATATTCTTATCTTATTTCTAGATAAGGCTAACGTATGATTTCTAGAAAGATATGGTGTCACGAGCGGCTAGTGGCGTTCTTGGAAACAGTGCGCGTTTTAAGGCTAGATGCTAAAAATTCATATTTCTGTAACTATTGAAGTTAGCGACTTAATTTTTTTTTAAACGTTCTACGTTTTCTGGCTACATTTCACTCGGTATATATGTATAGAAATTTTCAATAATTCACATAGCTCGCTGCAGGATGGAGTTTTCGATGCACGATTATGATAATTTTATCTTTTCAACTTCATTTTAAAAAAACTGTAAAATTTTCAAAATTCCTGAATAGCTATTAGAACCGCTCATATTTCAGCTATATGTGTGCAAAAATTAAATTTTAGATTAAACTTAAATTGTTACAACGGTAAATTAGAAAACTAGTTATTCTAAATCGACCTCAGTCGCGTTAACGCCAGTTAAAGTTCCTACTACAAAGTTGTACATTTCCATTTCATGAAACTGTCCTCTACAAGATGTATATTTCATTTTTACATTCTGTCACGAATCTTAGATAAACAGTTAGAAGAGCAATTTTATTGCACTATAGGGATAGTGATGATTTTGTAATTTATTTGTGCAGTGAGATTCACTAGAAGTTAACATTAACGTATGTATGGCACATAATTCAGACATACCTTTAAGAAAATGTAAACTTTCACCATTATTACGCATATTAAAATGCTTATCTTTTTCGTTTTTTTAATATTGTAATATTACAACTGACAAAGATAACTGTAACTGTTATCGAAAGGTTTAGATTGTATAACTTTAATATAGAAATATACGATTACAAACCCAAAAAAGATTTTAACAGACATACCTTTCTTTAGGTTCCCTATGGACAGTTCTGTCGTAACACTTGACGATCGTCCAGTACCTTGGCATTTATTACTAAAATTATAATTACTATAAAGAGTAGTGCAGTAATTGTAGACGTACCTTCCAAATTATCACGTGCTTCAAATATGCCATTACAGACTGTCTCTTCAGTTGCAAATATCTTCAAGAGATCATGCTCTTCCTGTTCAAAATCTGAAAAATATACTGATGTAAGCAAATATTTTAAAAAAACCCGTACCAAAGTAACCCTCGATCTCATCATGATCTTCTAAATATAAATTATTGTAAAAATCGTAAAATTATGGCGCATTATAACTAAAAGTAATTCTCAAATTGGAGATTAAAGTAACACGATCGTACCTTGTCAAAGGTTAACATACAAAGAACCAGGACTAGTGATGGGACCCATCAAATGAAAAATAATCGATCGTTCGATTGTGCGGATATCTCGAGATATTTCAAGTGGTTATACGAAAATCATTCGAATGGTTTGTTGATCGAAACCAGCACTCACTCAGTCACGTCACTCATCATCGCATTCATTTCTTCCTCTTGCCTCTCGCTTCCAGGTTCCAGAGATCAGATCGAATTATTATTACACTCGTAGTCGGGAACGCCACATTTGGGTTACTTATAAACCTATCGCACGTTTTGTAACCTGACGCAAGGGTAATTTTTTTGCTTGCACCGTGTTCAGTTTGAAAATATCAAAGCGCGCATTTCGATTTATTTAAATTTCATTCGATATCAACGAACATTAAAAATAATTCTTATTATATATATATTTAAGAAGGTTATTTTTAGGTATAGGTTTGATTTATATATATATATATATATATATATATATATATATATATATATATATATATATATAATATAAAAATAATTATATATATATATATATATATATATATATATATATATATATATATATATATATTTAAAGAAGGTTATTTTAGGTATATTTGATTTATATATATATATATATATATAGACAACCGCTATTATTGCGTCCATACATTGTGTTTGGCTGCAAAGAAAAACTTTCTGCGTCCATATGGACGCAGAAAGTTTCTTTATAATCGATTTAGCTTGCGTTCACGAAGATGCCCACAAAATTTTAGCCGGACGTCATAAGTTCGGTAGAATGAAGTTTAGTGTATATTATAGTACAGCAAAATTTCTGTATGTGCGTTGAGATCGATGGCGTATATTTTTCCCGCCGTTTAAATATATAAGCAAGAATATATCGTACCGATCAAGTTGCTTCCTTTCAATGTCAACTGTAGGCGACAAACCTGTGGACGCAGAAAAACCGAATGGATGAAATTTATGTATATTACAGTTGAAAGTCCAATTTTATGTTAAATATTAGTTATCGTCTACACGCAGGAACACTGCTGACACAGAAAAGTCGAACGGATGAAACTTTAATTTGTTTTTTAATTAAAAGTAAATTATAACTACGACACTAAATCGATTTTTTTTTGTTCTAAAATAAGTGACAATAATCTTTTAATTTTCGAAATAACAGCACAGTTTTCTCAGCTTATTAACGCAAGTCTTACGAAAAACATGTAAGAATCAAATTAGCACAAAATTAATTTGCGCTTTGATATGGTATAAGCTCAAAACGGTGCGCCGCAGGAAAAAATCGCAAGAGCAAATATTTCTAAAAATTAAGTTTTGTATTAAGATAATGCTACGAAATATGATGCTTGAAAAGCTAACAGTTTCGTTACGGACAAAAATATTTTACATAAAAGTTGCAAGTTGGCAAAGATTGCGTTATATCGTATATCAATTATCAATGCGTGTAACCTGCAAACATCGCCATTAATCCAGTGAAATACATGATGGTCAAACTAAACCAAACTTTGCAATGAACGTGTCATAGTTCAGTCACATATTTAATCGTAGGTATTCGAATGACAAATATAACCATAAATTAAACGTCGAGTCGCGGCTTTTGTAAGCTATTTTTGTATTATGCTTTTGTAATAGTTTACCAATTTTATTCATTGTGTTTGCCCGAAAAAGTAAAATGGCAAGCTTATTTGAAATTGTAGATTTATCATCCGTACGTGTCGTTTGTCTAGTTTAAGATGACTTTTTAATTTGTTGAAGCTATTATTTATGAAGATCTTTTCAATATGATATAATTCTTGTGGCACAGTTCAAATTTGGTATCATACTAAACTTTTGTGATGGATGATGAAACATTAATGTAATGATTTATGAGTTGCCTTACGATGTACGGAATATTAATTTCCTTCTGATTTTCTTTAAATTAGGACATAAGAGAATGGAAAACAAAAAAATCTTTTTTCTTACTATTTTAAACTTATTTTTGTATGTAGGTTGTTTAAATGGTTTAAGAACACCATTAATTCTTCTTCCCAAAACGGCCAGACAACAAAAATAACATATCTAAAAAGTTTTGGTTTCTTGGTGCATTATTTAGACATATTTTTCAAATATTCCATAAAATAATTTGCAATCGATGGAGAAATAGGAGATCCCATAGCTACTGCGTCTATTTTTTGAAAATACTTGCCATTAAATAAAAAGAATGATGTAGTTAGACAATGTTCAAATAATGTGATCTCGTGGTTGAAATGTTCTAATAAGGTGTCATTTATTAAAGTCACCTGGTGACACCTTTGTGAACAAGTCAAAACTAATTAGCAAATCATCTGAGGTTAATGTTAATTTGCCAATTAATTCAATAAATAATTTGAACTCTTTATAGCTGCTCAAAACCAACGAAAGGCCTCTTGTAGGTTGGATGACCTAATGAAGTTTGGTATTAAGTTGTTAGTCCTATATTGTTTTAAGAAGGTTAGGTGACCAGTTGGTTAATCTTTTCAATTTCTCGAACATTTTAATTTTTTTGAAAACAGCCTCCCTATACAGGCGTTTGATGTAAGAGTTGAAACGTTCACCATTCGACATATTAAAAACACTATTTGGGAAAATGGCTTTCAGATACATACTCAGGTCTTCGCCAGGCGTAACATGAAAATGTTGTCAAGGTAACATTAAATAACAAACATTAACAAAGTAATTAGAAAATTCAAATTAAATCACTGTTGTAAAAGTTCCAGTTCTTGAAAATAGACATACAGGTATCGCACAGTTCCTATTCATCTTTTCACCAATGTAGACTTTATCAATCACAAGAGCATGTACTTCGTAAACACCACATGTATGCAATTGCTCAACATGCCTTAAACACTGCACAATACAAAATTTGAAAACACAAGAATTTTCGCTAACTATAGGAATTGGTATATAAAGAAGTATCGAGAAGCTATTGAAATTCTGAAACAGCCTAACAATTTGAACAGGGATAATGGATATGAACTGTCCTATACATGGATGTCTATTTCCAAGAACTGACACTTTTACAACAGTGAATTTTAATTTTCTAGTTATCTTGTTAATATTTGTCACTTTCATAGTACGCCTTAATAAATAAATGCACAATTTTTCCAAACAGTGTTTTTAGTATTTAAAATTATTTTGTTAAAGTCGAATAGTTAAAAGTTATTTTAAATCCTTTCACGTATTCCCAAAAAAAAAATTTTTGTCGTGTGATTTTAATAAATAAGTGTTGATAATAGTCATGCTCTAAAATTTTGTTTAACATTTTACTTCTATGATTTCGATTAGGCTGTTAGCCAAAAACTATTATTTTATTCATAGAAAAACCTTTTATCCATTGCCACTTAAAATTAAGGTAGCGTGATGTTAATGCGTTCCGTAACAATAAGCGCAAATTATTTTAAAAACTAACCATGTTAACGAAAAAATTTGTTACCATCGAAAACCTTTTTTATTTTTAGCAGCATGGAATCAATGATAGGTTGTCTAAATGCAGAATTGCATTTTGCGTAAAACTTTATCTTATTTACACATAAAATGTGAATTCAATAGTTATCAGGGAAAATATAGAAATATTTTCAAATAAAATATTACAGTTCAAAAACGTCTTTATTGTCATTGTCACAAGGGTTTTGTTGCAATGCTGCTCATAGTAGGTATAACTAAATAGCATAGTGCTATTGGCAACGTTGCCGACGCAAAAAAATCGTAACGATGAAAGTTATGTATATATTTTGGACGCAGAATGTTTTTGTTAATGAAAGTAATACACTCGGGCGCAGAAATTATGTACGTATGAAAGGACGCAGAATGGACGCAATAGTGAACTCAGAAATTTAAAAATTTTATTTCCTTATTTTTCGTGTATATTAAATTTTATAACGCATAAAGTGTGGCCTTTATACTCCATTACCACCACAGAAAAGAATATTTTAATATATTCTACGTTTTCTGGTAGATGTGACAATGTCGTAGCTCTGAAAAGACGCAACAATACACACACACAAAATATATATATATATATATATATATATATATATATATATATATATATATATATATATATATATATATTATATATAATAATTATAATGTTTATATATTTGTATATTAAATAAAGCTTTTTATTTATGTATTTAATAAAATTAATAATAATTTTTAATTCGTATTCAAGTTTTAATGTTTGAAAGGATACGTACGATTTTTTATAACCAATACGGCGACTCATTTTAATTTTCGAAATCGACTTGTTGCACGATTGATTTCACTTGAGTGAAACTAAACTTAACGCATGAAAAGGGAAAGACAAGGGAGAAAAAAATTGCAACCACTTTCACAAGGCAGTTTTATTAGGATGTCATTGTAATAATTATTCATGTATGGGTTTACCGCCGCCAACTCCTTTGGCGATAACCGCACGTGCAGCCGAGTACGCGATTAGATTATCCCAGGTGTAATACATCTGTGGCGATTGCCGATTGTACCTAGCCGATTTGGCAATGAGAGACTTGAGAACTCGTGTTCTCCTAAGTGACGTGATTTTTCGAAATGAAATGATTGGAATGATCACTCGATTGTAAATTTTCGATTGTTGGAATCATTCGATTGTGCCCATCACTACCAGCGATCCAAAGATTAGTGAGGATATATCTTCTGGGGAATTTTCTTCATCATGTTCAACCTACTCCCAAAAAAAGCAATAAGACGGATCCCTCGAACTACCGACCAATTGCCGTCACTTCTATTTTGTCTAAAATCATGGAAAAAGTCATTAATTAACAACTGCTCTCGTTCTTTGAAACTAACAAAACTCTTTAGTGACCACCATTACGGAATGATCTCCCTAGTTCCTATTTTCTTCTCACTTATGACATGAAAAGATTTAAGGTAGGTGTTCATAGGCATATCTTGTCAATTTATTGTCACTCTATCCATCCTCCTAAGTGTTCCTGAGTGCTTTAGCATGATAGGCGAAATTTAGTCTGTTCAGGTTCACAATTAAAAAAAAAAGGAAACGCCCATAAGCTACATGTGCATAAACGCGACCAGCTTTTGTGTTGGCTTTAGTTAACATTTGACAAGTCCACAGCGCTCTAGTCGCGTAAGAATGGCAGAAATAAATAAATTTGAAAACCTAAGTGACGATAAATGTGAAATCCCAAAAGGAGTCTCCACCGAACCGACAGCAAAGATTTGCTAGAAATATTTTCCTACTATTATTATGAGGAATAAGAATAACATTTTAAAGACTAAATGTTTATGTAGAATTATTTAGCATGAGTAAATGTATCTACAATTAGGTATAAGATTTAAAACATAATTAGGAAATCATAAAAATAAGTATCTAGTTAGACGACACCAAGCTGCGCGAAAAAATCACGTGACTGTGTACTATTCAACCGGAAAATATTAGTTTTATTAAGAAAAGTAAAAGTTACGTTTTGTACATTTTTAGTTAATAACCTCTTAATTATGATGTTTATATTTTATAATTAGGGCAATTTAAACAAAAAAAAACATTATTTAATTGTGAAAAGTGAAATTTAAGGTTATGTTACTTGTTCATAAATTTACTAGGAAATGTTGCAATTCGCATTTTAATTATTAACCACAGTTCTAAGGGTAAATAATTCGTGTCTAAACAGTTTTATACTTTCAAAAAAGTACATTTTTAAGATTGTCGATGAAATAAAATATTACACAATTACTCTACACTTATTTCTTCGTTATCATAATCTGATATAAAATCAGATTCATCCGACGAGTCTCCACTCCTAAGTATAATCAATTCCTCACAAACGACATCCATAATATGCTCTTTATTAATGTATTTAATAATATTATAGATAGCATTGACGGTTGGTCGTCGTTTCTCCGTGACATGAAAATTGTGTACAATGCGTCGAATGACTTGTTCCCCACAATTATCTACAGATGATCTTGGTGCGGTTTTCATTCTTTTATAAAAAGTCTTGAACGATTCTATTTCACCAAGTTGAATTGCACTCCCTTCTCTAATAATTCTAACGACGGTACTTTTAGATACTCCATTTGCTTCCACAACGATATCAAGAACGGTCACTGTAAAGAAATGTAATCGTGAAAAAACTGACAGATGTTAATCGTACAATAATGACATACCTTCATTCATAGTTTTATGAAACTGATAAACATTCCAAATAATTTCGCGGGCATCTTGCGATAAGACACGCCGCTTCTTTGCTGGACTGTTTCATGTACTATCAGACGATGCACTCGCATCACCCATTATAAACAACCAACTAAATCAATACTGTGGATTACAAATACAACTTACTTGTAAATAAAAGATGCTGAAACAGAAGGAGGTTTGAAAAAAACTGTTTACAATTGATAAAGACGTGCACGAAAAATGAGGTTAGAAAACAATAAACAACACTACATTTTGTGGACGGAACATAATATCTAGTTCTCACTCATATCATTATTCCATTTCTTTTTAATGCAATATTCGGTTTCTGCGCAGGTGTCTTCGTATTTGGCGTTTACTCTAACTACCATGAAATAATTTAGATTTAACAATAGCAAAATTTTTCTTCGAACATGGAAGTTAATTCTTTGAAGAACATCAGGATCATTACCATAATTTTCCATTATATGTATGGAAACATTGAAAAAAAACAATGAAATCCTTGCACAGACATAGCAAAAACGAATCAGTTAAATTTATCAATAGACCAAAAATTAATAAGTAATCATATATAATTAGTATAATCATTTATGGAAAATATTTTTGAATTTCTGATTATTATTGATAACCTCCCTACTTCTGTTTTAATTTTCCAGTCGCGCTGCCCAGTGATGCCAGATCTTTAAAAATGTTGTTAGAAATAAATCAAATGCTACTTAAAAACATAAAGTCACGACAGGGATGTTATCTAAACCACGTATAATATGGATGAAATCTGGACTCAGCGACTTACTTTTCAACAAAGTTTACACTTGAGTTTGTAACACTCCAACTTAATCCGATCCAACTTCCTCATGGTTCTAGGTGTGTATTGCTTAACTGATCGGCCCTTAGCAGGTGTTTGGGGAACTTCACCGGAAGATGTTTGAAAATCTGCAAAAAAAATTCACGAAGACCTGTTTCAAACAACACAAATTAAAAACTACACTCAGAATGTTCATGCTAACATTGTTGGCCTTGTCATCGTTGTTATCACGTGTCCATGATTTTATCATAGATTTGTCGATAATTTTCAAAATTATAAATTATCTGTTAGTACCGTACATCTTAAATGTAGTGTAAACTCTCTTAATTGGATGTAATAACGCATCAATGTTTGGAAAATCTTTTTATTGTAACGTTTTCTTTTGTCTTTTACGTATTTAAAAGGTTTATGAATGTTTTGTTATTTTCTAAACAAAGTAAAATGAAAGTTTAAAAGGAAAATGTGATTTACACGGTATCTATGTTTAGGAAAACCCTTTTACTAAGTTGAGAGGAAACATTCGTTAGTGTCTTTGTAAATAAGGATAGTTTTGTATAAATAAATGTTTTCGTTATTTTAAATTGGGTGAATTACGTTAAATCAAGTTGAGATTGCATTATAGAAAATTAAAACAAATTACCACATTATATGGTACACCCTTTGCAGAAGTTAAATTTACCCGCCAGTTCGACACCTTTTGGTTTGATAAGGTTTGGTTTCAAACAATGAATTTTTCTTTATATACAGAGCAGTAAAGGCTAGAAAATTTCAATTTACCATATATCCATTACTTAGATAAGGTTTCGAGAAGAGGTAGGTGTTGTTGACGTTGCAATTTCTCCCGACGATTTTCAAGTTTGACTTCGTGGATGCGCGTAATTTGAGTACCGTTTCTTTAATTGGCTAATTTAATGGGGGGGGGGGGGGTTAACCAAACATGGCAACAAGTAAAATTATTCACGAGAGCAGTAGTAGTAGTAGCTTAGGCGTAGAAGCATCCATTTTTTTCGTTACGGTGACGTAGTGATTACTGCGGAACAGCGTTGACCCAGGTCCGTGTTGAAGGAACTATTGTCGCAGGGCTCTCATTCCCTCATAACCCATTTAAGGGATCATTTAATTGTTCAACCTTCACGAGACCAGTTTATCGTTACGTGTTCATAGGGACTTATCGAGATCCAGAAAGGCGTTTAGTGTTTAAAGTTACCAACTGCTTTCGTCGTTCTCTGGAGAAGTCATCTTGCGGAAAAATACAACGTTCGGTCCAAAGTTTCAAACGTAAAGTTCACAGTTTGTCGTTAATAAAATAACCATCGTTTTGGTTAATTTACAAATATTAAGAATTATTCCGTACTTGTGAGTAAATATAATAAATAACGTGCTATAAATAGACCAGCTTTTTCGTCAAGTTACAACTAAGAAGTGTTAATCAGGTCTGGTACACAATTGACTAAACATTATAAGTATTAAGCAGAACTAGGTCACAATAAAGTAAAATTAATATAACTGTCAGTGTGCATACAACCAATTGAAATGTAATCATAATGTTACCTAAGGTAACATTTCTGTGTTTTTTTATTATTATGTTGGGTGATTAAAGCTAATAAATTTATGGTGTGTGATTTATTCTATTTTGTTATGAGTTTGTAGACACGGTTGAACACGCCTTATATATATATATATATATATATATATATATATATATATATATCATATATATATATATATATATATATATATATATATATATATATATATATATATATATATATATATAAATTAAACCTATACCTAAAATAACCTTCTTAAAACTAACATAACAAATAAAATCTTTATCAGAATTAAACGATAATTTCAGTTTGCGTAAATGAATTTTAAGATTTACGTTTGCCAATTCCTTTTTTAATTGGGTGCGACGGCTAGCTCAAAGTTAAAATAAAGAAATGATCACTGTTATCATTAACCAAAGTTATGATCAGTTCGATTATTTATTTATCTGGATTCCTATTGAGTTGACCTCTTTCTGCATTTATATATTCAATATTTGTATAAGCTTTTAATATTAATAATCTTTAATAAAAGTATATATATATATATATATATATATATATATATATATATATATATATATATATATATATATATATATATATATATATATATATATATCAAACCTATATCTAAAATAACCTTCTTAAAATTAACAGAACAAATAAAATCTTTATAAGAATTAAACGTTTATTTTTCGTTTAATTATGATGTTTAAATTTAAAGTTCAGAGGAAATCAAACACAGAAGTATTTTATTTATTCAGACAACCAAAAAGGTTCTTACTCGTTATTTTTGTTGATAGCGGATGATGTAACTCGGCGTTTCTTGAATCGGTGAAGAGACCTCAAATAGGTTATAGACTGCTGGCGCCTTGCTCTCTTTGTTCTGTTCAATATCTTCTTTGGATCTTTGTTGGGTATGAATACGATTCTAATTTTCTTCCCACAAATTAATGATTTGTGTAAATTATTGCTTGATATATTTACACTATCCAGTTTTTACTTAATTGTTTAGCTTCAACTACATACAGCTTGCGCTACAAACTGCAATATCCAATAGTATTACTCATCATTAACACTTCGAGTTATTATTCTTTATACTTTGATTTACCAATTTGGATCGATTACTGTCTTTTATATTTATTATTCACTGTTTGAACACAATTGATTATCGCTCTGATGCATACAAACGCGTTATCTTCTCTTATTACGTCATCTTTAATGCGAATCTCAAAATATAGTGCAATTCTTTGTATTATCACCAACTTGCCAATACTTGCACTTTTTATTATTTTAATAAGGAAGGTAATTTTCTACTTCTTCCCTATTATACCGCTAATTAATTCTTAATTGTAATTTTCACACTTTATAGGGCCGCGTGACTATACAATGTCACTTATGCTGCAGCGTCAATCGACTGACAACTATCAACTCTATCCAGTGGTGTAGAAATTTTCTTATAAAAAAATCGCTAATAAAAATTCTCCATTTTCGACTACGAAAAGTACCGTAGTATGCACTGAAAATTGGAATTAAATATTTAATTTTTGTCCCGACGTAGATCTTTTATTACTTGACATTACAAAAAAATGGTTGAAATCGATTAATAACTTCAAATTACAGGGGTGTTTCAGTCTAATTGAGTCACACTGCATATAGCTCGTGTTCTGTGAAATGGTTAGTTGAAGTAAAACGCAATGTATTTATGGTATTTCATATCAGGCTTTAAGAAATTTTAATTGTATCATTATTAAACAAATAATAAAATAGCAACTACAATTCAATTATTGCAATTGTGAATTGTCCATTTCATTTTTATTTTTACTTTTAGGAAGTTTTGTATCCTAAAAAGAAATGTGATAATAATAATAGGTAATTAGAAATTAATTTCCGTAATCATCTACTATACAAATCTACAATATTTATTTGCTTCAGTAATTATACAGGGTGGCCACTTAGTGTGTGGAAGTGCAATAACTTACTTAGGATCAAAAATACAAACAAATGTTTTAAATAAAAGTTGTTATGTTTGCGCAGATACACATTTCTAAAATATTTTGAGATATACCGGATGTTCAGCCTAAGCAAGACAACATGAAGTTTACTTTTTTCTTAATAGGAATTCAGCGTAAAATTCTGCACCTAGCCCTATCTTTTCTATTTCCATAAATTGCGACGTTGCCAAGCTAGAGCGAAAAATATGAAGATTGGACGAAAATTGATGCACCATAAATGCTGCTAAATAAACGTTATCAGTGCAACTAAACTTATTTGGTAGGTACGAAGGTAAAGGATGGGTGAAATGTCTGAACATAGAAGAAGCTTCGTTTTGGGTTTGGGGGTATTTTTTGGATTAGCATTAATTCAGGAGATTTCAATTAGCAAAAACTTCATTTTTTTAAATGGAACACCCAGTATATTATTTTACCATCTTGTAAAACTATTTTATCCCTTCGAATGATGTCTGTATAATGTACTCTCTAAAATTGATTGTTTTTAAGAAAATTTCATTTTTAGTTTATGATTTAAAAATATTCATGTTTTTAACAAGCAAGCTTTGAATGTGATGTTTAGAATACTTATACTTTCTATAATTTTTTGTGACAAAATCAAACCAGTAATTTACCTTTAAAAACTGTCATAAAATGAATAGGATATCTACAACACTTAATTAAGTAAAACTAACCTTACCAACAAATGAAATGAAAATATCCATAGTTTTAACAAGTAACCTGTGAATTTGACGTTTGCGCAAGTCAGAGTGATTAGTTATTATCTAGACGTGTTGTAAATGTGTAGCTATTAAGAACGAGAAAGCAATTAAAATCATGAATTTTCCGATAGAAGAATTGACAGACATGATTTTTGTACTGGGTGCCAGTGATAAAAACTGTTTACTCATACAAAGTATTTATCAACAGAAATTTCCAGATAGAGTACAGCCAAGAAAAGAGACATTGAAAATGTGCTTCAACGATTTACCAGAACTGGCAGTGTAACTTACGAAAAAAGCGAAAGGTTGAAGACTGCAATAACAGAGGACAACGAAATGACCATAATGTTAAAAGTTACGGAATATCCTCATATTTCGTCACGGGAAATAACAAAACAAACCGACCAAAGTCGTACTGTCGTCCAAAAAATTCTGTCTAAGAACAAAATGCACCCTTACCATATACAGCGAATGCAGGAACTATTGGATGATGATTATGAAAAGCGGTTAACCTTCTGTGAGTGGTCTCAACAACAAATTGAGCAAACCAATTTGTATAATAATTTCCATTATTATGCAACAGATCAACCGCATTGTATACGGACTATCAGTCAAACAAGGTGGTCATTAAATGTATGGGGTGGAATAATTGGGAATCATGTCATAGGCCCATATTTCTTTGACGGAACTGTTAATGGGCAAGTTTATTTAAATTTCTTACAAAACGAATTACCACAACTACTTCAGCAATTACCTGCTCATGTTAGGCGGCGAATGTGGTACCGACACCAGTTCACCATACCCAACTGTTCCATACACATTTAAATAATGAATTTCCCAGACGATAGATAGGTAGAGGGGAACCCCATAAACTGTCATCTCGTTCACAAGAACTTACAAAAATGGATTTTTTCAGTGCGGTTATGTCAAAGAACAAGCAAAAAAAACATCCCGCGACTACTAAGTAAGACATGAAGAGTAGAATTAGAGAGGTTTTCCGAACTGCTGATGTCGATATGTTACATCGTGCTTTTGAAGATCGCATACATTATTGTATGGAAGTAAATGGTGGTCTTTTTGAACATTTAATAAAATAGTTATCTAACGTTTTTAGTTCTTTCTTATTTGCTGTTAGTTATTTTTGTTTAATTTGTTTATTTTGAGTTTTGTAGATACCCTATTTATTTTATTACATTGTTTAAACGAAGAAAATTACTGGTTTGATTTTGTCACAAAAAAATATCGAAAAGAGAAGTATTCTAAACGCCACATTCAGAGCTTTCTTGTTAAAACATGAATATTTTTAAATCATAAACTAAAAATGCAATTTTCTTAAAAACAATCAATTTTAGAGAGTACATTATACAGACATAATTCGAAGGGATAAAATAGTTTTACAAGATGGTAAAATAATATACTGGGTGTTCCATTTAAACAAATGAAGTTTTTGCTGATTAAAATCTCCTGAATTAATGCTTATCCAAAAAACCCCCGAACCCCAAACGAAACTTCTACTGTGTTCAGACATTTCAACTATCCTTTACGCTGAATTCGGTAGTAAACAAACATCATGTTGTCTCACTTAGGCTGAACACCCTGTATATCTCAAAATATTTTAGAAATGTGTATCTGCGCAAACATAACAACTTTTATTTAAAACATTTGTCGTATTTTTGATGCTAAGTAAGTTATTGCACTTCCACACACTAATGGGCCACCCTGTATGTATTGTCCAGTAGGATATGCTTTTAGGGGTTTTACATTCAGAGAAGTATAAGAAAATACACAAAGAAGGGATTAAGCAGGTAAAGAAGGCGTGTTTACTTGTAATGCTTAAAATATTCGAAAAACAGCAATTTCCCATAGTAACGAATCTAACAGAATTGATACTTTCAGTGAACGTACCAAACAACCTTAAGAATTGTTCAATATTAACAATATACACCGTGTCCAAGATAAGGGGATCTCGGAAACGTTAAGAGATGAAAGGTCGGTTAAATGGAACAAAAGTTGCGCATTTGAGAGGATGTATTTATGGTCTTTGTAGAACTCGAATATCTCTTTTAGTTTTTGAGATATTTGAAAAAAATTAAATTTTCTGATTTTCGTTTTTATTTTTTCTGACCTTATTTGAAGAGCTACCAAGAAAAGAAGAACACATTTTCATTGCAACTTTTCTAGCTCTGCTTAATGCTGTTATTCAATTTTTGATACGTTTCGGATGAGAAAACTCATATTCAATGTAAAACATCGAAAACGTACAGTTAAAACTAATACTTAGAAAACCGTAAAATTATTATAAAATTATGTTTTGTAATTTTAAATGACAGACAAAAAAAAAACAAATTTATTTTAAAGGTTAATAAACTCACAAAAGATGTTCAAAAAGGTTCCCGTTATTCTCTAAACATAAATAGCATCTTCTAACTGTAGCATCTAAAACATTCTTCAGCATTTGAGGAGTAATACTAGCAAACGCTTCGAGAACTAATCTTTGTAAAATTTCTTCGTTTTCAATATCGTTTTCATAAATGTAATTTTTAATGTATCCCGAAAGAAAAATATCCAAAGGTGTTATATCTGGAGAACGGTCTGGCCACAGTGCATTTGCATGAGTGCCAATACATCTTTCTGGAAATCTAACTGACAGGTATTCTCTGACAACTCTGGAATTATGTGCTGGTGCACCGTCCTGCATACACCAACAACCTTCAACTTCTTGGAAAGGCAAATTATTCAAAGCTATCTCTAATTCATTTTGGAGTAAAATTTGGTAACGTTCAGAATTTAAGGACTCGTGGTAAATGAAAGGACCTATAATTCGAGTACCGAATATAGCAGCCCACATATTAAATCCGAAACGGTGTTGGTGTTTGGTTGTTTTGTACAGACGTGGATTTACTCTGGCCCAATAATGAGCATTTCTACGATTAAAAATTCCATTATTATTAACCGTACTTTCATTGGACCATACTATTTTATTCGGAAAGTATTCATTGTCTTGAGATTGACGTGTATACCATTCGCAAAATATTCTACGTCTTTCTGGGTCACCTGGTCCAAATCCTTGGCAAATTTTAAATTTATATGGATGTACTTTCTCCTTCTTTAGAACATAATGAGCTTTGGAATGGGCTATGCTAGTTGCCTCTTCAATTTTCCTAGTAGAAACCTCTGGATTTTCCGTTTTTTTTTTTTTTATGATTGTGGACCTGAACAGGCTAAATAAGGCCTATCGTGCTAAAGCACTCAGGAACACTTAGGAGGATGGATAGAGGGATAATGAATTGCCAATAGATGCCTATGAACAGCTACCTTAAATTTTCTCATATCATAAGTGAGAGGAAAACAGGAACTAGGGAGATCATTCCAGACGTGAGCAGTTGCTGATTGATGGCTTTTTCCATGATTTTAGACAAAATGGAAGTGATGGCAATTGGTCTGTAATTTGAGGGATCGGTCTTATCACCTTTTTTGGGAATAGGTTGAACATTTGCTAACTTCCATGATGAAGGGAATTCCCCAGAAGATATAGAGATCGTATAGAGCTTAGATAGGACTGGTACTAGTTCGGGGGAACATTTCTTTAAGACAATAGCTGGGATACCGTCTGGGCCAGTCGCCTTATTGAGATCAAGCCTACTGATGATCGATTCCAAGAGCTTGTACCGAAAATGAATTGGTTTCATAACGTATGAAGAAGAGTTGACTAGGGCACATCTTTTCCAGAATCATTGAGACACGAGTTTGATGCAAACAAATCCACAAAAACGTTGGCTTTGTCTACAGAATCAGCAACTACCGATCCGTCAATAGATGTCAGGAAATGAAGATGTTCGAAGTTTTTACTAATGGCTTTGCTAAAGACCAAAATTTACGACTGCCTAAAGGAATGTAGCTAGTTCATTGCATTTTCGTTGTTCGAACAACTTTTTAGTTTTAGTGATGACACTTTTGCAGATATTTCTAGCACCAACGTATTCTACATGACTGTCAACCGATTTATTAGATTTCCATTTAATGTAACATTTATTTTTAAAGATATTGCATCAGAACAAGCCTTATTGAACCAGGGTTGGGAACGTGAATGACCTACACGGTACTGTTTTTCGGAATGTATAACTCCATTCCCATGAGGATGACTTCAGATACTGAAAGAGCGATGTCCGAAGAAGAGGACGACTTAAAACAATATTCACGCCATGGAAAGGTTGCAAAGAAATCCGTAAATCACTCCATCGAGCTGACTTAAAACACCACAAGGTTCTATCGGTTTTGCGAACAACAGTGGAATTAGGTACAGTAGAAATGATTTTATTAGACAATGGTCGGAAAGACCTAAAGGCGAAAGAACGGAAGTTTTATAAACAAGAGGGTTTGATGTAAGAAAGAGATCTAGAAGATGTGGAGTATGGTTAGGGTTATCAGGGATTCTTGTGGGTTCAGAAATCATTTGTGTGAGATCACATGAAATAGCAAATGTTTCTGCACTATGACCAGCGGATTTGTAGTAGATGAAAATTGAAGCCAATTAGAGTTATGAACATTGAAATCGCCTACAAATGAGATATCGCAAGATGGAAACTGAGACAGGAGATAGTCAACTTTCGTACTAAGTAATCGAAGAAGTCTTGAAAGTTGCTGTCATTAGGAGACCTATAAATGCAACAGTAGAATTTCACAAAATTAGGACCAGAATGTTTAAACCAAATCACGTCAAAATTTTTATTTTCTAAGGATGAAACCCTCTTGCAAGCAATTCTGTCCTTGATGTAGGCACATACGCCTCCTTTATATCGAAAGTTAGAGTGAAGATGGTATTGAGGAAATTGCAAGTCGGGTGACTCAGAGCTTTCCGAGGAGACTTGTGTTTCAGATAGAAACAATATATCAGGTTGTAATTGTTCAAGATGTTGGTGAATAGCATTAAGATTAGACCTGATACCACGGATGTTGCAGTAGTGAATCAGAAAGTTGATACTTTCGATGACCGAGGTCGCTTGGGCCCTGCCCTCCCGGACATCCGAGTGGGGCAGGATTTTACGTCCGGAATTTATAACCCTAGAAACCACAGCCATCTTATTTTTTAATTTGGGACTTTTAATCCGATAGGAAGACAGTGAGGGCGAGAAGGAAGAATAAGGATGAGAATAGATTGAGGATGATGGAAAAGGTAACCGGCAGCCCTTACCGAGCTCAGAAAATCGGAGACCCAATATTAAGGAACCCATGGTAAGGGTGGTGGTACCTCCCCGGCTGGCATGGAGTATACATGCCTACCACCTAATAGTTACAGCTAATAAAACAATATTGGCTTTTTCTTCATTGCAAGATTTTTTGCGAGATTTTACAGGTTTTTTGAACGCACCATATTCTTTTAGATTAACTGCTAATGTGCGAAAAGTTCTTTTGTGAGGTTGACGCCTTTCTGGATATTTATTTAAATACATTATATCGGCTTCAGAACAATTACCTTGACATAAAATGTAACACGTCAGTATATCGAATTTTTCATTATTTGAAAAATGTACTCCTACCATATTGTTTTTAGGTAAACACAAAATGTAATTAACTCAAAGACCACCAAACAAACGTAATACGGACAACAATCAATTATGACAGATAGATACCTAAACAAAATGCAAAGCCAACTTATTTTTATCAAATGCATCAGTACGACGGATGATGTATTTTAACTGTTTAATTAATAGTATTTTCACTAAATACATACTTGTGAAATATTTTATTCGCAACAGGCATTAGAAAATGGGAAAACATTATTTTATAATAATTTTTACAGTTTTCTAATGTTTCGAGTATTAGTTTTAACTGTACGTTTTCGATGTTTTACATTGAATATGAATTTTCTGATCCGAAACGTATCAAAAATATAAAGTGTGATATATCGTTGAATTCAGAATCAAGGAGAGAATTTAAGTATGACAAAAATAATTTTTTCGTTTATTTAAAAAAATAAAGTTGATGATGGTTGCTAACAAACGAAACGTTGTATCAAAAATTTAATAACAGCAGTAAGTAAAGCTAGGAAAGTGGCAATGAAAATGTGCTCTTCTTTTCTTGATAGCTCTTCAAATAAGGTCAGAAAAAAATAAAAACGAAAATCAGAAAATTCAATTTTTTTCAAATATCTCAAAAACTAAAAGAGATATTTGACTTGTACAAAGACCATAAATATATCATCTCAAATGCGTAACTTTTGTTCCATTTAACCGACCTTCCATCTCTTACCGTTTCCGAGATCCCCATAGTGGGCATCCTTATCTTGGACACGGTGTATACTCATTTAGCCTTTAACAGTTTTAAAATTGTTAAGTTTTCAAATTCATTAACATCAAAACTATTTTCTTTTGTGAAAGTTACAGAAATATGATAATTACAGAACTCTATATTACTATTAAAAAAAAGTACAATTTTAAGTAATATTCTAACAGGCAGACGTCTCTGTGACATTCGGAACTTTTAAAATTATAACGCGCTTTTTATATTTTGTGACCTATCTTACACAAACTATAATAATCAATGGTAGGTATTGTATATAGATTTTAGTGTTTAAATAGTGGTTGTATGTGAAAAAATTTTAATGTGTTCTTAAAACGTTTAACTTGGCCCAAAACAAAGAGCAATGGATGATTTGTCAGTACTTAACAAGGGTATTTTGGTTAACTTTATTGTGTTTTTTTTATTATTTTAGTGATTTATGTAATTCAACACATGGTTCGGACGATGAGAATTGTCACAGTAAGTATTAATAATTTGGAGCCGTTTCACTTTAAATTCGACAAGAGTTAGTTTCCTACACGTTTGTATAATGTGACATTCGATTATCGAATCCGTAACTGTGTTTTGTTTTATACTTTCAGTATTAATTCATAATGTGTACACTGCAATATTTACATTTGTTATCTCAAGGTCGTGGAAAAATGAAATCATGAATGCTGTAAAAGCACCAGATATATATGTAAATTCCTTTCTTTTATTTCAATTTATACTACATGCAAATGCATGTAAAAAAGTGGCAAACGAAAGACAATATAGATTTATATGGCTTAGGGTTTAAATATTTTTAATATATAAAGAGTAATTTAATGGAAGAAAAGTGAATTTGTTCAATTGAAGATTATCATAATTTAAGATGTGCTTAAAAGGTTTGTCTTTCAACTGCATAATGTGACAAGAAATTTCTTTACATACCATTATGG
Source organism: Vesta saturnalis (assembly GCA_036346205.1). Classification (NCBI taxonomy): domain Eukaryota; kingdom Metazoa; phylum Arthropoda; class Insecta; order Coleoptera; family Lampyridae; genus Vesta; species Vesta saturnalis. Next base: position 4,400,433 of record JARFJB010000793.1, read on the forward strand.
GCACACATTCTAATCTATAAAATTTTCTTTGAATTTAATCTAAACAAACAAAATAAAATTTTCATTATTGGGTTGCTGAACATAATTTTGATTGATATTGTTATTGTTATTGACATTACGAGATTATTACTAAATCAAAACAAACGCATTTTACATTGTATAGTCCAAGAGCCGGCTGCACAAAACCCTTCCACATCGAACATCCGGCTGAATTTTATTCGAATAGATAGCTTTTTTAGTGGTTAATCCTGTGCCGGGTTTTTTATGCCCTGAAACTTGACCGAAGTGTTAAAAAAAGGGCAACCCCCTTAAAGAAGATCCGACTGAAAAACTTGCGCCAATCGATTCGGATGTCAAGCACTTTGATAAAAAAATATGCTGCCACCCCCTACTTTGACAGGAACCATGGCAGCAACCCTTAAACGTGACATATTTTCGTATCGTACCTCACTCACAGAGCATGCAATTTTTTTTTTTTTTGGAAATGTAACTCGAACATTCCTGAACATAAAAAAACAATGCTGCCATCGCTGGCCTTGAACAAAAATGTTTGTGCCACCTGTAAGTCGCGCGACTTCCAGCTGCCAATTTGTAACGGGTCAATACTACCTTCACAGAACATACGATTGTAGTTCGAACATTACTGAACATAAAACAACAATGCTGCCATCGCTTGACCAAAATTTTTGTGCCACCCGTAAGTCGCGCGACTTTTGGCTATCAATTTGTAACGGGTCAATACTTCTCTCACAGAACATACAGGCAATCTTTTGCCACGTATTTAAATAGAACATAAGACAATCTTTGGCGAGAACGATCTTAAGAACCGACTACGAATACCGTCCATACTAGCGTGAAAATTCCCATCGAATATTTTGTGGAAAAGATAGTTTGTGATAAACAAGCTGCGCGTACATTGGTAGAGATATTGAATGAAACAAGGTAAGTTCATATAACATTCACGTATTTTTATTTCTTTATTCTTATTTTTTTGTATTTAAAATCTTAAAAGTAGGATATAAAACATAAATATAAATGGAATAAATTACTTTTACTTCGCAAGTTAAATGATAAACAATAGAAATATTAATCGACTCTACTGGTCATTATAATCGCCAAGTCAATACGACCACGATGTGGTTCGATTATCATTCATGTAATCTTTGATACTTATACAGGGTGTGGCGCGAAGAGCTTTGATTAAAAGTAATGACGGATACAGTTATGTTAAAAATCTGAAATTACGAAGTTGTAGGTTTTGGATGACGCTGAGTTCTAATATAATATTGTCCTGAATGTGGCACTTTCGGTTATACCGGAAGTAGACGAATTCTACATGAAATTCTAGATAAAATTTGTGCACAATATCCTATACCAAAAATGAAATATTTTCGAGATATTTCGATTTTTTTTTAAATTTTGAAAAACCCTAGCCCACTTTGAATAACCATATCTCCATTAATAACGAAGCTAGTGACGTCAAATTGTAACCAATAAACAACAAGCGCTTTCCCGTTAACTCCATATATCCATCTCATTGATATTTCATACAGGGTGTTTTAAACTTAGCCGCCAACATGCACAATTTAAATCATTTATAAGTTGCTTACTTTAAATAGAACACCCTGTATTTTATTACATTTTCCACTGTATTTTTTTAAGCCAATTCGTTTGGTATCAGTAGCCCCTATACCTAAATCCAACCACTTTTCAGATATATTTTAAATTTTGAAAAACCCTAGCCCACTTTGAATAACCATATCTCCATTAATAACGAAGCTAGTGACGTCAAATTGTAACCAATAAACAACAAGCGCTTTCCCGTTAACTCCATATATCCATCTCATTGATATTTCATACAGGGTGTTTTAAACTTAGCCGCCAACATGCACAATTTAAATCATTTATAAGTTGCTTACTTTAAATAGAACACCCTGTATTTTATTACATTTTCCACTGTATTTTTTTAAGCCAATTCGTTTGGTATCAGTAGCCCCTATACCTAAATCCAACCACTTTTCAGATATTTCATTATCTTATTTAAAACATAACAACACTTAATTATTTCAACATTAGTAAAGGGTTATTCAATGTGGACTAGGATTTTTTCAAAATCTAAAAAAAATCGAAATATCTCGAAAATACTTCATTTTTGGTATAGGTCATTGTGCACAAGTCTAGAATTTCATGTAGAATTCGAAAATAAAATAAAAAATATTAGGTCCCATTTAAAATAACAAAGTTGACGTCTACTCCCGGTATAACCGGAAGTGCCACATTCAGGACAATATTATATTTGAACTCAGCGTCATCAAAAACCTACAGCTTCGTAATTTCAGATTTTTAACATAACTGTATCCGCCATTACTTTTAATCAAAATTCTTCGCGCCACACCCTGTATATCTCATTTAAATAATTAAGTTTAGGGCGAAAAATGTTACCTCAGCCAGGGCCAGTAGAGTCGATCAATATTTCCATAAATATAAATCACTATATTTTCACTATCGCTGTCGGAACTATCGGCAGTATAGTCCTCGTCGTCACTATGATTGTGCTCTATAACTATTATATCTTCAACTCTTAACGGAGTTGGATCTCCGTGGAACCATAGTGGCGTAAGTTTATCGTTAACAACAATCCATCCACATTCTTCTGACTTAAATTTGACGCAGGTCTCGCTTGTATCATCTAGCCACATCGCATTAATATAAATAGTGCGAAGAATTTTTGTTTTAATATCTTCCAACATGGTGGAATAATATTTGAGTCGAAACCTTTAACTTTTGTCAGAAAGTGCTCTTTGTTCATATTGTTCGAGTATATTTTTTGGAATATCTGAAACCTCGCTGCGGCGACACTTGTGCAATTTTTTATATTGTACATCAGGCAAGTGTACTCTTGGATCGTGTCTATTTTCTCGTCGTCATAAATATTTGTAGGGTCGTTCAAAGCAACAAAAAGTGTCTGACACTTTATATTTTTTGTTAACAATTGAAACGGTCTGATTTTTTGCAATTCGATGGAATGCAGCCGTGTAATCGCATCCTGTGTACGAGTGAAAAGCTGGCAAAGCGCGACAAACCTGTGCCCCAAGAACGCTCGCTAAATTTGTGCAACTGATGCAATTCGGGTCATTTTTCCAGGGCGTTGTACTCGACCTCTATATGTGCAAATGTGGAAATTTGTGAATGTTGCCTAATAAAGTTATGAGAATGTCAGTGTCGGATGCTTTAATCATTATATTTGAATGGTTTTTCAATTTACTAATGTGGAAAATGACACTCGTATCCGCCTCTTCGTGGTGGCATATGTAATCTGTTTCCTCCTTTTTTATTCCTCGGCCATCCACAGCGACAAACGAAAAACATCTTTCTTGGATGGTTATAAAAACCTTTTTAATTAAAATAATTGAAGCCATCGCGTTGTTTTTCCAATACTCTGATAAAAAAAAGAACTATTGCATGTTTAAATCTATCATTTTTTTAACTTTTGTGGAGATCAGTTGGTCTGGTTTGTGCGGGTCCTTTAATAGCATAATAAATGTCTTGTTCTTGTCTGTTATGTCGTTCGCTATCTTTAATTGAAGGAGTTATATACGTGATGATGATTTTTGACTTTAGGTGTTTTGCTAAGGCGGACTTGTCGGTTTTGTACAGGGTGGCCAACTACGAATGCGAGGTACTGTATCTGGGAAACTATCCATGGTAGAGGCTTGCGCAAAAAAAAGTTATTACTAAAACGGCCAATACAAAAACCTGGAAAATATTTTCAAGTTTCTGAAATGGCCGCTACGGGGCGTAACTGCAATCTTGAATCTAAAAAAGTGATGTTTCTGTGAATTCTGCTATATTAACCTAATTAAAAAATAACTGATCTTTAAAGTCGAGGATAATCTGAACTTTTTTTATTTGGCACTTTTTGACGTATGTCTAAAAATAAAGTGGTGGGGGTGTATTCAAAGGTTTCCTTAAATAACCCCCTGTATCTTCGAAACGGCTAATCCGATTTTAACCAACTTGGGCGCGTTGAAATGAGCTATTCTTGGGCTACAAATGTTATAATATTTGAAGTTTTGTTAGTTTCACACATGTCGTCGCTAGAGGGGTTTGTTCGACACACTCCGACAGAAACGGTTAATTTTCGCAAAAAAATTAAATGTATTGGTATGACTTTTTTTCATGAACAAGTAGCTAAATGATGCCTAAAGAAGCTCGCGAAAACCGCATCTCGATATCTTGTTCCTAACCTAAAATATCGGCCAAAGAAGACTTTACACGAAAATCCCTTAAATTTTTTTTTAAACTATATTTTTCTGGAATTGTTTCTATTATGTAAGTTGTGGCCCTAAAAAGGACCGATTTAAAGGAGGAAGGTTTTTAATGTCCCCGTAAATGATCGATATGCCGACCAGATACGGGGGGTGATTTAAGGAAACCTTTGAATACCCCCCACCACTTTATTTTTATAGATACGTCAAAGAGTGCCAAACAAAAAAAGTTCAGATTATCCTCGACTTCAAAGATCAGTTATTTGTTTATTAGGTTAATATAGCAGAATTCACAGAAACATCACTTTTTTAGATTCAAGATTGCAGTTACGCCCCCTAGCGGCCATTTCAGAAACATGAAAATATTTTCCAGGTTTTTGTATTGGCTGTTTTAGCAAGTTTTTTTCCGCAAGCCTCTACGATGTATAGTTTCCCAGATACAGTACCTCGCATTCTTTGTTGGCCACCCTGTACATCTCGCTAGTGTATTTTCACAAAGCTGGTGACGCGGCAGATAAGGGGAATCTAAAGCATAATTTCAAATCAATTTTCTTCTGAAGAGCTACTGCTAAAAGTTGCCCAAACACATCTCTGTCCATTTTTATGAGGGCCTGTTTCCTAACGTCTCGACTTTTTCGGGTTTTCTTGAAACAATCAAACGTGAAAGTGAATATAGAATTGCGCGAGATCGGTTTGTCAAATAGCTCTGCGCTCTCATTCCATTGGTTAATGAATTGTATTTTTTGGAATTGTCCGATGGAGTTGCTATTCAATAAAAAACTTGCTACCGAGAAAGACGCTGCTCTGCCTGTTGAGATATTAAATAATTCATTATCATCAATATCCGGATCAAAGGGATTAAAATTTTGCTTGATGGTAGAGACCAGTTTATCAAGTTTTTTCCTATCTTTTTCGATCCTACTTCTTTCAAGCGAGTGCGCGACGTCATAGTTGGTTGTAATATCAACTTCTGTCGACAACAGCAAAATAATTCTCGTTCGTAAACTATGACTGAAAGCCCAACGTTGCCTTGCTGAGATAGAACTAGTAAAATGAGAAATTCCGGTTAAAGAATTTGCAGCGTCTGCATTTATGGTCTATTCGAGAGTGAGATCGATTGGAGCTCGGGCCAAATTCCCGTTGGTTGTTTTGATCCCAAAAGCCCCGCGCCTGAATTCTTCTAGCAAAGGAGAATGACTAATTTTAAGATTTATGAGGTTGCTGAAATATTTAAAACTCCACCTCGCATAGTTTGGTTGATTGAATGTGAAAAATATATTTGCTATGTCAAATATAGAATTGATGTACAGTTCGAAATCACTTGTCCTTATACTCCTTGAAAATCGGAAAAAGAGATTAATATATTCGATGTACTGCATATAAAATTGTGCAGTTTCTTCGTGAACGCCAGACAAGGTCAAAGAGCGAAAATGTTTATACTTGTTTAGAACCTCATTTAATCAAGATGGCAAGCTGGGAGACGAGCGAAGGTCTGTGGGATTGTTCAGAATGGTTTCCAAGTATTCCGTCAATGTTTCACACGTCGATTTCTGACAAAAACTTTCAAAATGCAATATTTTCAGTGCTCCAGATATAAGATGTATCCTCTTACATCTATTGAAGTGTTTGCTCTCTATAAAACCGTTTACTGAACCGGGTGCAGGAATATCACACTGTCCTAAGATATCAACGAGGCCGCGCGAGTCGATGTACTTTCCAATTGCTTTGAAGTACGCCATTTGCATGTGAAATGCACCCAAATTAACGAAAAGTTGGTCAAAAACAGGACTACCAGTACACTAAATTTCCATAGCCTTTTTAGCTATGGCCAGATCGTACGAACGATGGTATCTTACTTACATTGCTTTGCGATATTCGCTGCAAGGATCATAGTAGAAGTAATTTTCGATAATGACTGTCCAAATTAAGTCTTTGATTATAGCATTCTTTTTCGTGCTATTACAGTCATTTTGAATTTCAGTGATACTTTCAAGGGGCAACAATGCTATCCTTTCGTGAGGAATTTCTTCAAATCGACGCCTTTTACAAAGAGGTCTCCGTTCAGAAAAACTGTCAGAAGAATATTCACTGTTCGTTTCTGTCTCAAGTGCTTGTGGAGGTGATGAAGGTGCAATAACGTCATCTTTAAAAAACTGATATATAATTCCGACCTTGTCGTGTAACGTGTCTTTACCACTGGATGTATCGACAAAACGATCATAATTATCAAACGCTACATGAGTGCAAAGCTTGTCTGTCACATCTATCCCGGGCGGAGTAAGTTGATTTTCGGAATAAGCAGTGTGCGTTAGCTCGGTTTCCAGCTCTTCCGCAGAAGTATACGAAACTGTATGGTGGTATTTATTTAGAATCGTGAGCACTTTCCTACTGCTTGTTAAGGATTTCATAGCCAAACCTAACATCAAATGTTTCGCAGGCTTAACTCTACCCTTCGTTATAGCGTAAATGATGTCCTGGCACAGAGATTTTATTTTAATATAATCGGCATTTGTGTTCTTCCTACGACAGTCCGGCTCTTGAACCAGAGTACAGACAAACTGAAATAATATCTCTGGAATATGACGTTCCCCGCTTAAAATATCTTCGGCCTGCAGTTTATCTGGTAATTAATTTTTTCAATATTTTTTACCGAATTCCTAATTTCATATACTAAATCCTGTAATTTAGCTTCTTCAGCATTTTCATTTATAACCGATTCATTTAGCAATTTACTGATATCAATTTCGTGACTGTACACGATTTTTTTATTGCAAATCCCGCTAGACTGTAAGTACGTCACCAAAATTTTGCAAGTGTTCCGGTCTATAATTTGAGAAGTCGTCTTTACGATATTTATTGTCGGACACTTCTAATAATAAAACCCTATATTTTATATATAAATCGTGCAGATAGAGGATTCTTTTTTTCTTGAGAATTTCTTCGCGTATGAAAAAAGAAAGGGACGCAAAAGCAGATTTGTGGATGTCCCTTATATCTTGCCAAGTACTTGCATCTTTATTCTCAATTACCTTCTCATATGACTTGCAACCCTTCCGCGTATTTCTTAATCTTATTTATCAGATCGACAGAATGTGATGTTCTTGTAGCAACTCTCTCTTCACACCTACCCTTTTTATAGCTATCTTACAAAAAATGCATACTTTCGGCGTACCACCGGGGAGAGGAAAAGCTGTCGACGGTGCCTCAATTTTTTCTGCTCAAGCCTTTGCGTGTCTCTTGAGGAATGAGAGAAAGAGGCGATTGGTTTATCTGCCATTTGCTCGTCTTGAGCAGTAGAAGTGGACGATGTCGATGATGCTGTCATCTCCTTAATCTTTGGCGTGGACGTGACGAACGATACCTGGGGATGGCAAAAAATAATTATTTTTTGTGTATATTGCATGCGAGGAAGGCTTCTCACGTTTGTCTCTTTATAAATACATTTTTTTTAATTAATAAGTGACATAATTTAAATAAATTAACTTACAAAATAATTCAAAACAATAAGATAAAATAGTTACAAAGTATGACCGTTTATAAAGTACTTCATGTGTAATTATTTTTACAAATTAATTTATGGTATATTTTAATCAAATTAAATATGCAATAATTTAAAAAAAATGCATGGAATAGTTAAAAAAAAAGTTCTTCATGAATTACTTTGATCACAGTTCTTTATAGAGTAAATCTTGAAAATCAATGTATGATATCTTAAACGAGCGTTATGTATGCAAAAACTCAAAACATATTTTAACCACAAAAAGAATGTATGTTTCTAATACCTCTGCCACATTGGACGGTTCTGGCATTCAATCGCGTGAAAGGTGCGCAAGTAAGGTTCCCTGCTGAAATGTATTCGACATAAGTTTGTGTACCCACTTTTTCCAAAATGGTACCTTTTGATCCAATTATTACCTTTAAAATATTTGCAATAAATTGTATCATTTACACCAAACTCTTGTTGTCTTTTATGTCCTCCATAATTAGAACATTGTTTAATTTAATTATCATGCACTATTTCGACACTAGATGGTGACATAAGATCTAAGTAGCATCTTAACTTTCGACAAATCATTAACTTGGCCGGGCATTCCCCAGTAGTGGAGTACTCCGTATTTCTATATTGAAACAAAATTCTATTAATTATTAAATTAAGATCGAAATGCGAACTTTCGTTTTTCGCTTTTTGAATACAATGTTTCATTATAGTTACTGCGCTTTCCATCGCTCCATTAGAGGAAGAATTTTGAAAATCAATAGATAGTAAATTGACTACCACTATCTGACGTTAATTCCTTGGGTAAGGCAAACCTTTCGAAATACTCTCGAGTTTATTAATGGTTGCCGTAGTTGTAATACTTGCCATTTTAAAACATTCACTCTATTTTGAATGTACATCTTGCATAACAAAAAGGTATTCATTAAAAAGAGGTCCAAAATAATCTACATGTAGGGACGGTTCTCACGTTGGGGATCGTTTTGTAACGGGTGTATTACCTGCAACACGCGGCACCCTCCTCTCCACTTTTTTACGTCACAAGCCCCGCCCATAGGGACACCTTCCGCCATTTTGTTTTCTTGTGACGTCACCCTTGGGACACCTTTGGTTGCCATTTTTTTTATAAGCCGACATGGGGGTCGTATTTTTCTCCCTGAGAATAAAAAGATGTTATTTAATCTGTTATTAGGGTTTTAGGGTTGTTTTTATCAAAGGAGATTGCACAATTGTTATTAAAATTATTATTACATTTCTACCTAATTTATTTATACATTGGGGTTGTATTCTAATAAGAGATCCTAGTCTTGTAAGACGGGAACTTGTTCGCGCGATTCGCCCCCGTCATAAAAATTGTATTCTAATAATGGGGAAGAATTAATAGATGACAAGTGTCTTTTTCATAATAAAAAGTTTTTATTTAATCTGTTATTAATGTTTATTAGGGCCCGTTTTTATCAAAGGAGATTTCATAATTGTTATTAAAATTATTATTACATTTCTTTTAACCCCATCTACAGATTGTGACCTAATTTATTTATACATTGGGAGTCCTAGTCTTGCGAGACGGGAATCTGTTGGCGGGCTTCGCCACTGTCTTAAATATTATATTCTAATAACGAGGAAGAATTAATAGATAAGACATGTAAAGATAACAAGTGTTTTCATAATAAAAAGATGTTATTTAATCTGTGTTTATTATTATTAATATTTATTAGGGTTGTTTTGATTTTTATCAAGGATATAAAACCTAGTCCTTAAACGATTCTGTTCTATGCAGTCTTTAAGACTGCATTTAAGCGCTAGCTAAATTTTTTTCAATATCTGAATAACGACATCGAAATTGTAACCTTCAACATTATACACATAAATGAGTAATTAAGTTACATAATAAGTTTGCTTCACAAATCATGCTTTAAACGATTGTCACTTTGAGAACGTTAAATTATATATATATATATATATATATATATATATATATATATATGGATGTCATACTTTCTTTAATAAACAGTAAAATATATTCATAGCCATAAAGCTTATAATACAGATTAACTACTCTTTATTTATATAGATCAGGGTCGCAAAAAGGTGCTACAGTAAATTATCGAAAACATCCTCAAATCTAGGTAATCCATAATCTCCTATGTTAAATGTTAGTGTGAAGACATTTTCGGCAGTCAAGACTTTTGGGATGGGTGCACTTCCTCTTATGTTCAAAATTAAGGGCAGCTTAATTTAACCTATCCGGATCTTCATAAAGAACGTTACTACCAGCATCAACTTCGTCGTTTTCATCTTGAGCGGTTATATAGCTGATTAACAAGTAAAACAGCTAGTATCCTGATACTGCTTCATAATAATACTCATTCCATTGTAATTATGCTTTAAAAATACATGCAGCGGATAATATAAAATCTTTATTTACCGCTATTATTGTTACACAGATATGAGATTATTCTTAAAATTAGCTAATTTCCCCACACCACCTTGAAATACTACATAGGTCTTCAATTCTTCTTCACCCCATAAGCTGTACTGCATACATCTTTCTTGAGATTATCCAATTCCTGATCAGTAGCATGTGCTTTCTTCTTCTATAAGCTAGATTTTGCCTCTATACGGCATACAAGCTCTATCTTAGCTGAATTACCTTTGTCAAAAAAGGGGTTATAATCAAATTAGAACACTATCTTTTTAATCATCGAATTTTTACCGATAAGGGTCTTCTATGCCATGCTATCACGTAAGACGGCTTTACATACAGGTTCTGTCTCGGCTGAACTATCCAAAAAGGATTTTAATTTAAAAAATGTACGCCCAGGAGAGATATTAGAGTGTTGCTACAGAAAACAAACAAGTACACCACGCATAAATCTACAGCGAGAAATTTACTCGAGGCATGTACATTGCGAGAGCAAGTTGTGTAGCTCTATAACTGTTTTATAAGTTAGCGTTAGGCCTCTTTATTAGAATAGTCGTAGGTTCAAATCCTACTCGCGGCAAACTTTATTTATGTTGTGTTACAAGTTCAAATTTACAGCCAAGGGGCGAAGCCCCCGTTGTTCGATTTGATCGAGGTTGATTGGTTGGTTGAGGCTCAGATACATACGTCTTACCTTAAAAGCTAGTGTTAGACCTTTTATTTCAAATTTCGCTCCATAACCATTACAGGGGCCTGTACGTACTTTTAAAATATACTGCTAGGTGGCGTCAGATATATTACAGAAAACATTCGTTAGTCTATACACAAGTGGATGGCGCTATTAACAAATTCAAAATTTGAGTTAGTGGGGCACGACAAGCCTATACGTGTCTTGCAAATTAGCATTGGGGCCCCTTATTAGAATACAAATTCAAATTTACAGCCAAGAGTGTGAAACCCAGAGAGCAAGTTGCGAAACCATGCACCTGTCTTACAAGTTAGCATTAGACCCACTTATTAGAATACAAGTTCAAATTTCCCACCAGGGGGCAGGGCTAAGCCCCTAGAGCAAGTTTCGAGGCCTTACACCTGTCTTATAGGTTAGTATTAGGCCCACTTATTAGAATACAAGTTTATATATCTCGCAATAAACAATCAGAATGTAGACTAAAATACAAATTCAAATTTCCCACTACCAACGGGCCGGGGCTAAGACCCGGAAGCAAGTTGCGAAGCCCTACGTCTGTCTTATAAGTTAGCATTGGGAGCCCTTATTAGAATACAAGTTCAAATTTCTCGCAATAAGCAATCAGAATGTAAACACTTAAATACAAATTCCTATCTTATAAGTTAGAATTAGCCCCCACCCTCCTTATAGAATACAAGTTCAAATTTCCCCCTCATAGATGGCACCACTAACAAATTGAAATTTTTGGTTTAGGGGTGAAGGACTGAGAGTAAGTTGCTAAGCGCTATACCTGTCTTATAAGTTAGAGTTAACCCCCCCCCCCTTATTACAATACAAGTTCAAATTTCCCCCTCATAGATGGCGCCACAAACAAATTTAAATTTTTTTGGTCTCGGGGCGAAGGCTTGAGAGTAAGTTGCTAAGCCCTACATATATCTTACAAGTTAGTATTATGCCCCTTATTAGAATACAAATTCATATTTCCAGCTATAACCTGCAGAGACTTAAATACAAATTCAAATCTTCCGCCAATGGAGCCTCGACAACGGGGCTGAGCCCCGAGAGCAAGTTGCACAGCCCTACACCTGTTTTACAAGTTAGCATTGGGTCCCTTATTATAATGCAAATTCAAACTTTCCGCCAAGGGTAACACCACAATACACGAAGGCCCACGAACAAATTCCGATCACGACAAAGGGCGAAGACCCGAGAACAAGTTGCGACGCCCTACACCTTTCTTACAATCTCGGTTATGTTTGAGGAGGGTTGTAGTGGGGGTCGCCAAAACAGCCTTCGCCGAAAGCATCGCGTCGCAAAACTTTACCTATATGAAGAAGCTTATCGCTTTTCTTAAAACAACGGTGAATGCTTTCAGATGCGACTGTCTTCGTTTTAAGAACTCATATCCAAATCCTCTTGTGAAACATCCCCTAAACAGAGGCTGGCATCCTTAATTTGATTATAACCCCATATTTGACAAGGTAATTCAGCTAAGATAAAGCTTGTATGCTGTATTGCATAATTACGATCGAATGAGTATTATTATGAAGCAGTATCAGGGTATTAGCAGTTTTACTTGTTAATAAGCTATATAACCTCTCAAGATGAAAACGGTGAAGTTGATGCTGGTAGTGATGTTCTCTATGAAGATCCAGATAGGTTAAATTACGCTGGCCTTAATTTTGTTCAAAAGTGGAAGTGCACCCATCCCAAAAGTCGACTGTCGAAAATGTCTTCACACTAATAGTTAACATAGGAGATTATGGATTACCTAGATTTGAGGGTGTTTTCGATAATTTACTGTAGCATCTTTTTGCGACCCTGATCTCTATAAATAAAGAGTAGTTAATCTGTATTATAAGCTTTATCAACAAACAACAATGCTAATTCGCCCAAGTACATGAGCGAGGGAGCCCTGTACTATCTGACGCTAACCCCTTTATTTTTAACACATTTCAACTTTTTGAGCCTGCGTGCGTAATTAGATACTTTTTGTAAGGCAATGCTTGATTTTTAATACGTTACATAGGCTTGTAGAATGATTTGTTGCGAGCTTTAATTTATATTAAAATACCTACTTACACTTGTTAAATACTTTACCACAACACGACGAGTTAAGGTACGCGGTTTAATCTCGAGGCAACGACTATTAATGATAGATCAATTTTTGGGAAAACTTACATTGAAACCTAGAAAAGAACGAATTAGCTTTTAGTTTTTCTAAAAGGCACCCGACAAAATATTTATAGACCGAACGGTTTACAATGGGAGTTTCTAATTAAAACATTCAAAGCAATCCGACTCAATCAAAGCTTTAACCGCAACTGCATTCCCCTCCGATTTCAAACTAACTATATCTACTCCCGAAAAATCACCTCGGTTTTTCAAAAGCAATAAAAAACAAGAAACTATTACGTGGGAACATTTTTCACATTCCTTTTCTGAACGAAGTCTTAATTTTAAAAATATGCATTCGTCCATAACAAACCCTACATTTACGTCTCGAGTTTCAAAGTACCAACAAAGATATGTCCTGATCGCGACGTGTACCGACGTAATTAATTATTAAACTAGTGACATTTTTACATCAGGAATGTGCGCGTAAAATTCCTTCAATAAAGGTGGACACCTGCCAGCTAACCCCCCATACATATGTTTTTCAACCCTTAGCCAAATATTAGTTACATACATTCCCACATTTATTACATAAAAATATATAAAATAGAATATTCCGAAAACATTAGCAAATTACGACTAATTATCAAGATACCCACTGTTTGGTTTATTTTAACATTTTATTTAACGATTACGATTAACCTGCTTAATTATACGAAGTGTTTATTATAGAATCTTGCATTCATTTTGTTTAATTTATGTAAAATTCGAAAGCTAATGTTCTTTTTCTGACGAGGCTGCGCGTTAGAATGTATAGATAGGTTTGATGGTTATAACAAATACGACCTGGTATTCACGAAAAATTTTTGAAGGTAATAGAAGTGTGTTCAATTTCGTTTTAAGTAATTTGTGCAATATAGTCAAATAATTAGAAATATTGGAAGACACAAGAGTAGTACCCCTTTCCTATCATTTTCCTATCCATATGACCGGTTGCAAATTATAGCAGATAAAGGTAAGTACTATTCTTGTTATTCATTTTACAGTCCATTTATAATAAACACCCACTAATTATCTATTCTATGGTGGTACCATTGTCGATTTGACAAACGTTTATTACAATAATAAAATTTTCGCGGTCCGCTACCATATACATATAAAGAAATATACCGCTGACTACCTATTTTCCCAATGAGCGGAAACCGTAGGCAAGAAAGTGAGAGGTTTGACTACACCGTAATGTTTAGGCATTAATACGCAGACGCTCCACTACTTCGTTAATCTTCGAGTCGTACATCTTCGCGCCACTTTTACATCGGGCATTTAAATACGATAAATAGGATGAAAACCAAACGTTCGCATATGCGCATAGATAAATAAATACATTACGGTGCAGATATATATGCACTCAAATGTTTTTTACGAAGTCAAGCCAAGCATCAGCGGTATATTTCTTTTATACGTATATGTCCGCTACCTACAGGTGTAGCCCAATCACTACTCTCAATGGGAATTAGAACTCTACGATTTTCAACCTCTTCTTCTTAAAAAACGCAAAAGGAACAGGCTGCGGTTTAAGATATCTTGCTTGACAATCTTCCTTAATTTTTAAGTTTATTTCACATTTTGTAAATGTTCCTCGCGAAATACAACACATACTTTCAATTGTTGAAGATTCCAAATTATGAATTTCTGCGATCCCTAAATTTACGTTACGTCCTACCAATGGCAGACCATCCTTTTGTATAAAATAAATAGGAACATTTTCAAATAATCAGGTTTTATAATGAACGTTACAAACAATTTTTCCAATAGGTATAATATTATACCCTATACAATCTTTTAGTATTAAATAATTTTCAACATTTTACGATAAGAAAACATTTTCTTGTATAAATTTTCAGAAACAATTGAATGTTGCGACCCTGAATATATCTCAAATTCAATCAATTGGTTATCACATTTGAGGTCTATGTAAATCGTCCTCAGCAAGTGCAAGAATTGCTTGAGATGTTAGAACAAAATTATGAAATACCAAAAAGATAGAAACGCAACCATAAGCGTGCTATTAATATAACAGTTTGATAAACGTATAAACCCAACTATAGAATCTAATTTTAGTAAAGAATGTCTAGGCCCTTAAAAATTAAATATTATTAAACTGCCATGAAGATGACAAATAAGAACACCCTCTAACGGTCGAAGGCTAACAGTGAGAAATCTGATAATCAAAGTGCAAATTTTCATTAAATTGTGTTAAATGGGGGCGATTCAGTAGCAATAATTCACACTACCCACTTTAATTTAAATTACGTTTTACTATTAATATATCGGCAAGTGTAATATTAAAACGCAATAAGATGGCGGAATATTGCGCATCTCGTATATATAACTTCGGTATATAATTGAGCGAGAGGTGCTTGGGAACTGGCACCTTATTTTGGTTTTAATTAGAAACAAAAGTAGATATTGATATTCTGATAGTATAAAATGCTTAATAGACATATTCCTTATGTTGGGACGGAGGGATTAGCTTAAATAGTTACTTCGTAGCCAAAAATAATTACTTGATAGATTTAAACAGATAAATCATTTTCAAGCGTTTTAAAAAATCTACTTTACAATAACACATAAAGGGTGCGGCAGTCAAACCTGCATTTTTGAAAATAGCTCAGAAGCCATGAAAGTGGGCTGGGCGAGATGTCAACGTTACCGTTGCGTTCCCCCATTCAAAGCGTTTCAGTAGCCATGGAACAGTGGTCCAGCAAGAACGGTAGTTCGCCGTGAAAGCATTTTATCAAAGCGGTAATTATGTAGTCGCTCAACGCTGCTTCCGGGCTCATTTCCAGATTAATCGTCATCGGCCCATCCCTTCTGTGAACTCAATAAAGTTATGGGTACGAAACTTTGAAAACATTGGTGAAACGAGAAACAGGAGAGGTGACAGTGCGAGCTCCCGCGAATATTGAACGCGTAAGAATCGCTGTGACTAGACGCCCTCGGAGATCATCGGCTCGACAGAGTGCTGCCCTTGGAATTTCTGACAGTCAGAAGGATCTTGAGGTTAGATTTACACTATCACCCATACAAAATGTAAGCGGTTCAGGCTATGAATGAAAACGATTTCGCTGCTCGTCGGCGGCTTTGTGAAACTTTTTGGAAAATGATTGAAGAAAACAAAGAACTTGTCCCACTCGTTCTCGATGATCGACGAGACTCATTTCCATCTCTCCGGCTATGTAAATAAACGAAACTGTACATATTGGAGTGATGAAAACTCTCAAGAACGCCATCAAAAACCTCTCCATTTGGTCAAGGTAGCTGTTTAGTGCGCAATGTCTTCAACGGGAATTATAGGTCCATTTTTTTAAATAAAAGGGAGCAAACTGTTACCGTGAACGCGGCGCGCTGCTCGGAAATGTTACGAACGTTCATCATTCCTCACGTTCGTGAACATGGGCTGAATGGTGAAACCATATTTCAACAAGATGGAGCCACACGTCCCGTGTGAGCCTGAATCTCCTCAACGAAATGTTCCCAAATCGGGTGATATAGCCGAACAGAGCGATTCCTTGCGGTTCACCCGACCTAACCGCATGTGTTTTTATCCTGTGGGGCTATCTAAATGGCAAAGTTTTCCAAGGACGGCCTCGTACTCCTCAAGAATTGAAGGCGAGAATTTGTCAGGAAATCGAAAGAATCCCTGAACGATTCTCCGTGATGTGATGGAAAATTTTAGACATCGTCTGCATCGATCAAGATGGACATCTTAATTGTATTATTTTCAAACAATGAATGTCTCTTAAATGCTTTTCATTTAGATCAATATGATATCAATAAAATGCAACCGTTTATTTCAAAAATGCAGGTTTGACTGTCGCATCCATTATATGTAATCTATTTGCGATCGATCTCTGACTTCTTGCATAGAACTTATTTACACTAGGATTTTTTTATTCCATTAAAATGCATATGTTTAATATAATTAGTTAATTGCGGTTGATAAGTATTGATTAGTTTAATCCGCAATTAATTTTACTCACTAACAATAAAGTTTCAAACTTTTATATACAATTTTTCAGTAAATTTTCAATATACGATCAAATTGTTTACTTGTGAGTATTATAAATCTTTTCAATGAAGCGGTAATGTCGTGAGGTCAGCTTCGTTAAGTTTCATCCAATTTGCAAAAGTTTTACTGCAAATGATTTTATTTTATTCTTCCTTGTAGAACATTAAGAATTTGGCTTTAAGTGAATACTTAAAGTGTATTCCTGATTTCATCGATATTAAATACTGTCCATTTCAGAATTTTATTGTATAATTCAGATCGCTTACTCACTTATTTAGACAGGTAATATTTCAGGAATTTTGATTAAATGCTACCAATTAACGATAATTGACGACTACTTCGGCAGTGTATTAACATTTATGGTCTAAATTTCTAAGAGCCATCAATACTACTTAATTTGTTATTTACTCTGAAAACATTGTTATTAAAGTCGTATACTATTTTATATAAATTAATTCATTGAAAAATTGTATTAATTTTAGGTTTCTGTGCGACTATCAACACGTCCTAGACAACTTTTCAGAAGACCAAAGTCAAAGAATAATTCTGTTAAAGTAGTATCAAAACATGCCAATGTAAAAAGCCTAAAGCGTAAAGGGAAGAAGCCTATATTTAATAGTAATTTCTTAGGAAGTTCAGAATTTGTCCGTGCTGTTATAGATGTTTTAAAACATGAGTTATATGAAACTGTACATGATTCACTTGAGGAAAATTGTTTGAATAAAAATAAAAAATTAAGTAACTCTGCTGCTCTTTCAAAAAATGAAGTTCAAGAAAGAAAAATTCAAACAACAGAACCGTTCGAAACAGGTAACCACAATAATAATAATAATAATAATTATTATTATTATTATTATTATTATTATTATCATTATTATTATTATTATTAATAGTTAAAAAAAAACTGATTTATTTCAGATTTACAAACAAATTTTGATTTACAAAAATGTCGTTTATACAATTTATTTATGAAATACCTAATTAATAGTTTAACGTAAACTGTCATGTATCCATGATTTTATCACGATTTACCGATAAATTTCGAATTTATAAATTATTTGTTAGTACCGAACATTTTGAATGGGGTATAGATTCTCGTAATTGGATTTAGTCATGCATCAAAGATTGAAGAAACTTTTAGATTGTAACGTTTTCTTTTGTCGTTTACGTAATTTAAAAGTTTACGAATTTTTTTTGTATTTTCTTAGACAAAAATGAAGTTTTAGTTGTTGATCGTAGTAAGATGGAAGTTTTAAGAAATGTGAATTACATTTTGGTTTCGATGTTTAGGGAAGCCCTCTTACTAGAGTTTGAAAGGAAACATTCGTTAGTGTATTTGAAATTAGGGTTAGTTTTATACAACTAATAGCTTTCGTATTTTAATTTGATAAAAATCACGTTGGGATTGCATCATATAAAAATTAAATTAAAGAACGTATTCAAATATTAGATTGTAAGGTACATCTTTTGCAAAGGTTTTAGTTAGCCGCCAGATAGGCACCACTTCTATTTATAAGAGTTTGGTTTTAAAATAAAGAAATTGACTTTAGGTACATAGTATTAAAGGCTAATTTGCTTGAAAATTCCAATTTACCATATATCAAATTTCTCAGATAAGAATTCGTGTAGGAGCAACTTACTAAAAGTGCAATCCCTCCCGAGGATTTTTTAATTTGGGTTCGTAATTAGAGTGGAAGGGGCTAAAAAACCAATGTGGATGATAATGAATAATTATGGTCAGAATGCAGGGATAGATTCACGTGTTGTTTGTGGTCAACGCAATACCCGCAAAGGGGTAGTTAAGTAAAGGTTGGAAGCAACTACGTATGCTGGGGGTGTATCAAACTACTGTTGGAGGATGCTCCGCTCTCGGTGCTCCGGATAATATATTGGTTCACCACATCCTTAAGTTTTTTTGTGTTGTGTATCGTTTGTCATGATACATTTTTTTGGACATAGAAATACGTGTTTAGCCATGTTCTATGGACCTGCTGTTTCGCAATTTGGTTTGTTGCGGATTAAAGTAACAACTTCCTGGAGTAAATGATAGCTTTTGTGTAAACTGCCGACGTCAAACAAATTACAAACTGCTGTAAATAAAAAAGTTTTCGTTCTTTCGTTATTTTAAATGAATAAATGATGTTTAGTACTTGTGCATAGTAGCGTAATCAAAGTTTTATGGAAGTTTTAAGTATTAGCGCAATTGCAACCAATTGTAATATCAATCAAATGTATGAAAAGGAAGATTCAGGAGTTAAGTTATGCTGGAAGAAGACGTGTGTGAAGTTAGCTTGGGCTTCGGATTCGTTTTAGCTTTGGATTCGCTTTTTTACAGCAGACCAAACAAGTATTCACGTAAAATTTTATTAAAGTTATAGATGTTAAATTCAAACCAAAAAACTACAAAAATGAAGGCTGTTTATGTTATGTGAACATAAAAAATACCTATGATCAGGGATTAATACAACTTAATTATTCACTCAATTTCCATAAATCTGAAGCAAGAAAAAATTATATATCGACGAGAAGAGATATATCCATCCTGTTTATTTTAAACGTTTCTCTCTACCACGTGACCTATCTTGGACAATCGCCAAAAGTTTGAGAAGTAGCGCGTAACGTATCAAAATTAATTATTCTATCTCCCATCGAGCGGCCAAGAGAAAAAATTATATTTCGATAAGGAGAGGTATATCCACCCTAATTTTTTATATGTTCCTCTCTTACGTGTGCTATCATGGACAAGCGCCAAAAGATTGAGAAGTAGTGGGAAACGTAACAAAATTAATTATTTCATTTCCCACCAAACCTCCAGGTGAAAAAATTATATTTCGACAAGGAGAGATATATCCATCCTAATTTTTTTATATGTTCCTCTCTACCACGTGTTTTATCATGGACGATCGCCAAAAGTTTGAGAAGTAGTGGAGAACGTAACAAAATTAACTATTTCAGTTCCCATCAAACAGCCAAGAGAAAAAATGATATTTCGATAAGGAGATGTATACCCTCAATTTTTTATATGTTGCTCTCTACCACGTGTCCTACCAGATATAATCGCCAACAGTGTGAGAAGTAGTGGGAAACGTAGCAAAATTAATTATTTTCTCTCCCATCGAGCGGCCAAGAGAAAAAATTGTATTTCAATAAGGAGACATATCCACCCTAATTTTTTTATATGTTCCTCTCTATCACGTGTGCTATCATGGACAATCGCCAAAAATTTGAGAAGTAATGGGGAACGTAACAAAATTAATTATTTCATTTCCCATCTAACCTCCAGGAGAAAAAATTAAATTTCGACAAGGAGAGGTATATCCATCCTAATTTTTTTGTGTTCCTTTCTACCACGTGTTTTATCATAGACAATCGTCAAAAGTTTGAGAAGTAGTGGGGAACGTAGCAACATTAATTATTTTAGTTCCCATCGAACAGCCAATAGAAAAAATGATATTTCGACAAGGAGAGGTATATCAACCCTAAATTCTTGCTCTCTACCACGTGCCCTACCATATAAAATTTCCAAAAGTTTGAGAAGTAGTGGGGAACGTGCCAAATGTAATTGTTTTATCTCCCATCAAGCCTCCACGAGAAAAAATTATATTTCGATGAGGAGAGGTATATCCACCCTAACTTTTTTATATGTTCCTCTCTACCACGTGTTTTATCATGGACAATCGTCAAAAGTTCGGGAAGTTGTGGAGAACGTAGCAAAATTAATTATTTTAGCTCCCACCGAACAGCCAGGAATATATATATATATATATATATATATATATATATATATATATAACAATTTATTTCTATAGCTAATCTGTTCAATACCTAATTCTGTTCCCTAAGATAACTGTTCCAATTTCCTACAGTTTGCGGTCTTAATATTACTTTTAATTTCCTGCATTTGAGGGTCGTCAATTTATAAAATAGGCTACAATTTTAGGTAGAGTCTTAATCACATTTATGTTTTTCGGGACGCTGAACATGAATCTGAGGTTTGAAACGTCCAAATTTGGTCAATTTTTTAGGTTTTGGGCTAAATCTCGATAATTATGGATTTTTTCGAAAAGTCCATGCTTTGAAAAAATCAATTTAAATCTCCTATATACAAAGCAAAGTCATGTATTTTTTCATTATAACGCTTTACTAATAAAAGAAATTTTAGTTAACATATGCATAAATGCCATTTATTGATATAAAAACAATCACGTTTCTTTATTTAGCGATCTGCATACATTAAAACCAATAAATCTATAACTAAATTGATTTTTTTATTAATTTAGGATCATTTAGATTTACATTTTGTATAGGCGTAGTACATCAAATTTAAATCTATACATTGTTAACTTCCTTTCTATACTGCAATTTATATAGCTGTCATTGTTTGTTCTTTTACGGGGGTATAGATAGCGTTTCCCAAAACTGGAAATTGTAATGACACCCTTGCAGGTGACCTTGAAAATTGTTTTCTAGGAAGTGTAATAACCTGTGTTGCGAAATAGATCCCCTGTTGTGGGAAACAGCTATTTGTATTTGGGAAACGTCTATCTGTATTTGGGAAACGAAACCACTTGAGGTGAATGAACGTGTGACCTTGAAAAACGAGAAGGTTGTTCATGTAACCTTAAAATCCTAAGAATAAACTTTGACCTTGAAGCGGGGTGTGCGTTAAGAACTTAACCTTGGCAATGAGAGCGACTTTGAAGCGGGGACCTTGAAGAGACTCGACAGTGTTACAAACCTTTCCTGCCACGTGGTCTTGAAGCGGCGACCTTGAAGCAGGCAATGTTACCAACCTTGAAATCTAGTGACTTTTCTGGCGACTTTTTCCAAATCTGGTGACAAATCTAGTAACAAAAGTGCGTTAGAAGTGGGGTAGCTATTCTACTATCATACACTTCACGAAAAACGTTGCCGCTAGCAATCAAAGGTTCTCTTTCTGCAAAAGCGACATTGTTCAAGGTATCTCCCTCTATAGGTTTTCCATGTTTCCTACCATCGAGATTCATTTTTCTTCTAGAATTGGCAAAGTACGGCGTCATTGCAGTAACATCATGAGTAGGTGTCCTAATCGCTAAATACTTATTCCAGTTTCGTTGATCGTCTTAAATATAGGATGCTAACACAGTCTTCGTTAAGCGGTTAACCTTTACCGTTGGGTTCGCCTTAGGGTGATAATTAGCATTGTAAGAGGGTACCATTTTCCTAAAAAGTTCACTCCGAAACTGTGATCCGTTACCACACAACACATATAAAGGAACATTTTCTTCAATATTTTTCACAGACTAAAATAATTTGACACCACTAACACTAACCGCTCTTGGACCCACTATATCTGTAGAAATCATCTTCCGCGGTTTGTCAATAACTAGATGCTGAGTCATAAGTCCAGCCGGTAATCGCTGTTCCGTTTTATGCGCTATACATACTTCACACTTATTCACATAACGCTTCTCATCACTCTTTAACTTAGGCCAATAATATAATTTTGCAACACGCTCATAAGTCTTAAATATTCCTGCATGTCCTGCCGTCGGTTCGTCATGATATTTTCTCAATAATTCCCAACGCTTGGCTTTCGGACGCCAGCTCCTGCGTCTTCACGTAAATTCGGATAACTACATGTCACATGTTTGTATAACTTCCAATTTTGAACTCTCCATTTCGGGTACGCGATCGGTCGATCCTTAATACCCTTTTCATTCTCTCAATCCGTTTATCCTCCACTACATGCTTTTCTTCCGTTTCGTCTTCGTAGGTTGTGTCACTATCGGTATTATCTTCACTAGACATCTCATCTATGACTGGAACTGAACGTGATCGGATACTACATGGTCGGATCCTTCACGTTCACGTTATCCAACCAAACCAAGGATGCATGGTCCGTAATAACGGTAAACTTAACGCCTTCAATATATGCTCTAAGCTTCTCTATTTACCATAACACTGCTAAACACTCCTTCTCTGTAGTTGGAAATTTACCGTTCACTACACTTCAATGATCTACTGTTATAACATATCACTTTCTCCGCTCCATCAATATTCTTTTGTTGCTTTTTTTTTATAATATATAATGTTCTATTTGATAGGGATTTACGAGAAAGCAGACAAGCATTTTTCGTTAAATAATAATCATATCGAAGATCACAGTGAATTAAACATTTACAAAGCCAAACGGGTGAAACTTCTTCAAATATATCGAGCAGTACCATTCTAACTCAATGTTGTATATAAAAATCAGGTTATTCGTACCCTAATAGATAATCATAGTACATCAATGGGTAGATAACATAGAATGTTAAAATTAATAGACAATGTTGAATAATTATAATATTCTTTTTTAGGTTGGTTTTCATATGCTCCAGAGTTAAACCATGCACAGCAGATGTCTGTAGTATATTGTCTTTCAAATTTAAGATCTGGTACATCTAAACTTTCGGTTGGATATTTGTTTTTAGGTCCTGGTGAAGACTTTTTACATGTATCACAAGATCATATTTTTGTAAGCATATTATATTTACATATGGTATATGAGTCTTTACTAATGTATTGTTTTAGATATTCAAAGTAGATAAAGGACAGATATTAGTCACCCAAAGACTTGGAAAACAAGTGTTGGGTGAAAATTGCAGCTTTTACATACCAATAGGTAACACTTTCAGTTTCTAAGTAAACAAATCTCAACAGAATAAAATGTTTAGGTTCTCCATATAAAATACAAAATACCAGTCAAACAGAACCCGTAATACTATTTTTTACTAGGGCATCATCAGTGCTTTAAATAATTGTGTTTTTATACTGACCTTTCTATAAAAGATGTTGTAATTTCATAATAGTAACTTTTTTGTAAATATGTATTTGATTTAAACGAAACATTGTATTCAATAATATATTTTATTCTTTGTATTTGTGAACAGTAAAATGTATTAGTAGGGGAGAATTTTAAAATTATGGAAATTTAGACGGACTAATTCATATCTGATGATAGGTGGTAGGCATGTATACTCCATGCCAGCCGAGGAGGTACCACCACCCTTACCATGGGCTCCTTAATATTGGGTCTCCGGTTTTCTGAGCTCGGAAAGGGCTGCCGGTTATCTTTTCCATCATCCTTAATCTATTCTCATCCTTATTCTTCCTTCTCGTCCTCACTGTCTTCCGATCGGATCAAAAGTCCCAAACTAAAAAATAAGATGGCTGTGGTTTCTAGGGTAATAAATACCGGACGTAAAATCCTGCTCCATTCGGATGACCGGGAGGGCAGGGCCCAAGCGACCTCGGTCATCGAAAGTATCAACTTTTTGATTCACTACTGCAACATCCGCGGTATCAGGTCTAATCTTAATGCTATTCACCAACATCTTGAGCAATTACAACCTGATATTTTGTTTCTAGCTGAAACACAAGTCTCCTCTGAAAGCTCCAAGTCACCCGACTTGAAATTTCCTCAATATCACCTTCACTTTAACTTTCGATATAAAGGAGGCGCATGTGCCTATATCAAGGACATAATTGCTTGCAATAGGGTTTCTTCCTTAGAAAATAAAAATTTTGACGTGATTTGGTTTAAAGATTCTGGTCCTAATTTTGTGAAATTCTACTGTTGCATTTATAGATCTCCTAATGACAGTAACTTTCAAGACTTCTTCGATTACCTTAGTATGAAAGTTGACTATCTCCTGTCTCAGTTTCCATCTTGCGATATCTCAGTTGTAGGCGATTTCAATGTTCATAACTCTAATTGGCTTCAGTTTTCATCTACTACAAATCCTGCTGGTCATAGTGCAGAAACATTTGCTATTTCATGTGATCTCACACAAATGATTTCTGAACCCACAAGAATCCCTGATAACCCTAACCATACTCCACATCTTCTAGATCTCCTTCTTACATCAAACCCTCTTATTTATAAAACTTCCATTCTTTCGCCTTTATGTCTTTCCGACCATTGTCTAATAGAAATCATTTCCACTGTACCTAATTGTTCGCAAAACCGATAGAACTTTGTGGTGTTTTAAGTCAGCTCGATGGAGTGATTTACAGGATTTCTTTGCAACCTTTCCATGGCGTGAATATTGTTTTAAGTCGTCCTCTTCTTCGGACATCGCTCTTTCAGTATCTGAAGTCATCCTCATGGGAATGGAGTTATACATTCCCAAAAAACAGTACCGTATAGGTCATTCACGTTCCCAACCCTGGTTCAATAAGGCTTGTGCTGATGCAATATCTTTAAAAAATAAATATTACATTAAATGGAAATCTAATAAATCGGTCGACAGTCATGTAGAATACGTTGGTGCTAGAAATATCTGCAAAAGTGAAATCACTAAAACTAAAAAGTTGTTCGAACAACGAAAATGCAATGCACTAGCTACATCTTCTATAGGTAGTCGTAAATTTTGGTCTCTAGCTAAAGGCATTAGTAAAAACTTTGGAACATCCTCATGTCTCCCCTGACGTCTATTGACGGGTCGGTAGTTGCTGATTCTGTAGACAAAGCCAATGTTTTTGTGGATTTGTTTGCATCAAACACGTGTCGCAATGATTTTGGAAAAGATGTGCCCCTAGTCAACTCTTCTTCATACGCTATGAAACCAATTCGTATTGGGTACAAGCTCTTGGAATCAATCATCAGTAGGCTTGATCTTAATAAGGCGACTGGCCCAGACGGTATCCCAGCTATTGTCTTAAAGAAATGTTCCCCCGAACTAGTACCAGTCCTATCTAAGCTCTATACGATCTCTATATCTTCTGAGGAATTCCCTTCATCATGGAAGTTAGCAAATGTTCAACCTATTCCCAAAAAAGGCGATAAGACAGATCCCTCAAACTACCTACCAATTGCCATCACTTCCATTTTGTCTAAAATCATGGAAAAGGTCATCAATCAGCAACTACTCATGTTCCTTGAAACTAACACACTCCTTAGTGACCACCAATATGGGTTTAGGCAAAGTCGTTCAACAGACGATCTTCTTTCATATGTAACCCAAGTTTGGAACAATACACTAGAGCAGTCCGGTGAAACAGTTGTAGTCGCTTTAGATATCTCAAAGGCATTTGACCAAGTTTGGCATAAGTGTTTACTTGCCAAACTCACCTCGTTTGGGTTAAATGATATGCTCATTAACTGGGTTTCTAGTTTCCTTGATAAAAGACGAATACGTGTCGTAGTTGATGGCTTTTTTTCAAAAGAAGTTAGCATTAACGCGGGCGTACCACAGGGATCCGTTATAGAGCCTACACTTTTTCTGCTGTATATAAATGACCTTATTTCTTCAACAACTAACCCCACCCATTGCTTTGCTGACGATAGCACTCTTCACTGTAGTTCATCTCAGTATACTCATAGTGATAATCCACCTTCTATGTCAAATCAAGAAATGAAAGCTAAAATGGCAAATTCAATCAGCAAAGACATTTAACGTATTCTAGAATGGGGAAGCAATAATCTAGTTAAATTTAATGCTAACAAAACTCAGTGTTGCCTTGTGTCCGCCAAAAAAGATCGATCATTTCCTGTTGTAAGTATGAATGGCTCAGTTCTTAAGTTTTCAGACTCTATTACTCTGCTGGGTATGACTGTGTCTTCAAATCTCTCATGGGTTGACCATCTTCTGTCAGCTACCAAAACATCTCCTCGTAAAATGGGCCTTTGGTACAGATCTAAGCAGTACTTTACCTCTATCCATCCTCCAAAGTGTTTCTGAGTGCTTTAGCACGATAGGCCGAATTTAACCTGTTCAGGTGCACAATCATAAAAAAAAATCTGATGTCTCTTATATTTTGTCATTTCATTGGAAATGTATGTGCCTTTATTATCCCGGAATACAAATATATTAACTCTATTATTTTCTTAGATATAGACAAAAAGGAAAACAGTTGGAATGTGTCCACATTTATAACCTGTGGGGTTGAAGTGGACAGACGAATAACACAGCTTCAAAGTAGAATAACCATGTTTTTATTCCTCCGTTAGTTATAAAAAGTTTTATGAATCTTACTCTAAGTTATAGCCTAAAAAAATAATGGGAAATTTGAAAAAAGCATTTGACCTTGCAGTGCCAGCTCTCTGAATAGGAGATGGAAGTTTCATAACAATGTCATCTAAGGTAACCAAACTTTCATCTCTTCGATTTGGAAATACAAATTTTGGTCCTGGTGTCAGTTTCAAAAAATTTACTAAATATTCGCTACAACTACTTTTAACAAGAATTTGGCCAACAAAATGCTTTAAAGTCTTTCTAGTAGCAAATTTTACTAGAACAAAACCATTAACGTCAAGTGTAGTTTCGTTGTAGTCAATAGCTTCTTCATCCTCCATCGGACTATCCTCCGATTCCTGACAAATATTTTCTACATCACTTTCAGACGTTTCTTCTTCAAAAACTTTACAGACATATTCCGCTTTTAACTTTTTTTTCTTCTGCGTCTGTTCACGTTCCAAGATCTTTTCCGTCTTCCAAAACTTCTCGTTCTATTCTGTTTTTTTCAGGAGTTTCAGTTAATATTGCAGACGTTTTCTTTCTTTTAAAATGTTTGCTTGATGTTGGTGTAACTGCCTTAGGCAAAGGACGAATGTCTTCTGGGGTTGGTTTATTGGCACCTGCTGCAATAGAGGCGTTTGATGTTTCAGTGGACGGTGTTAAAATAATAGACGATATAATATTTATTTTATGGGACCCTGTTGTAAGTACTTCCGTTAATGGAGATCTAGAAGTGCTAGGAATTGTACTATTATCATCTTCTTGGACGAAGGAGCTGGTGGATGATTTATTAGAGAGTTTCTCGAGGGTACAAGAGGGAGCGATCGCATTTTCGGCATTAGATAATGGTCTTTCGGTTACTTGAGCGCTGACAAAATCATCTTCTGTAAATATGTTTCTGTTCATTGGATAACAGCCTGATCTTAAAAATCCTGATATTATGTTATGCCCATTAAAGGCTTCATTAAAAGGTTTAGATGTAATAAATGCAATGTCACAAATAGTTATGGCTTTACCAGGATGTTTGGACATTCATTTATTAAACGAAGCACAGCACTGTGTTTTAAAAGGGCCAAATACACAAATGTCCAATGGCTGCAGCCGATGGGTCGTATGAGGCGGAAACGTAAGCAGCACCAAACAATTTTCTCGACAGTATTGAATTGGTTCCAAAGAGGCGTGTGTATGATGATTGTCTAGTAACACTAAGACTGGATTTTCTTTGCACGCGTTTGTATGTTTTTAATATGTGCTATTACAGCTAGAAAGCCCTCATCGTCACCCAACTCTTAGGTGAAGCGATTCCAATACTTTCTTCAGGTGTCCCAGTTAAGAAATTTTCTTTAAATCGAACCCTTGGAAATATGTATGCAGGTGGAATAGCATTACCATTTGCCACTATTATACCACAAAAGGTTACCTGTTCACCTCTCTCTGCCCCAACTGCCTGTCCCACTTGCTTGCTCCCTTTGTGAGCCACAACCTTTGGCATTTGCAAAACAGTGTTTACACCACTTTCATCGACGTTAACAATTATTTCGTTTGAAAAATTATATTACTCTTTCCGGATTATTGTAAATAAGATCTACATTAGTTTTATTGAAGTCAATATTTCTTGCCAAACTCGTTGACTCCGGTTTTCGCAAAGAGAGCTGGGGAGGCCGTTTCATAAAGCTTTTTACCCATTCCAAACCTGCTAAATTGTTTTCTTTCCAAGTAGTTGGTATATTTTTTCAAGAAGTACTGCATACTCATGAACAAACAGGCGAGTTTCATAATATGTGAGTCCATAATTGATGAGTAAATTAAATATTTCTCTAACTGATCTTCTCCATCTTTAATAAAGATTTGCCGTGAAGTATACTTTGATAAAAATTTTCTAACTGGATTATATCGATTTGATTACCAGCATTTACTTTTTTAAAACTTTTATGTAACATTTCTTTAAGCTGTATCTAGTCGCAATTTGTCTTAACCAACACTTTTTTGCAGTGATCGGAAAATTCTCGTATTTGGTATATAGAAAGAACCATTTTTTTGGATAATTTTAACAATTGACTTATGACATGTCTATTCTGATGGATATGGTGACTTATTGAGGATTTATCAGATGAGACAGTAGGGCGTAAGAAAACTCTAATTTGAAGTAAACTTCTAATTTTCAATTAAATATAATATAAGTAATTTATTGTAATCTCATTATATTTAGAATTTACATCAGTTCTACATACATAAAGACAAAATTTACATCGATTGGGGCTTGAACCTTGGTGGCGCAGTTGGTAGCGTGGTACTCTAGCAAAGTACAGGTCGTAGGTTCAAATCCTACTCGAGGTAAACTTTTTATTTATGTATTTTATAAAATTAATAATAATTTTTAATTCTAATTTTCAAGTTTTTGTATGTAATACATATCCTATAAATAAGTGGTGATGGTATAAAATTTAAAAAGTGTTTTAATAATATAATAAAGAAATAAGTGTAAAAATGTTCTCATAACAAATCGTTAAACTAACTGGAGATACAACCCATTCACCAAAAATAATGCCTTTGACTAAGACGGTTGATTAACGTAGGGTGGTTCAATCTTTTGATTTGGTTAATTACCACAAATCTATACTGTTATTTTCACTTAACATAAATAATAAAAACGAAATTAACACTAATAAAAAAGATCTCGGATGCCAAGTTATTTTTTAATTATGCTCGAAATAACTAAACCAAGGTTGTTTACAATAAAAATTCTACCAAAATGTAAAAAAATAAAAAATATACAAACTATGTTTATTAACAGTTAAAATGATAGGGTTAAATAAAATATATCTTAAAATTAGCCTTATACTAAAAATCATTAAAATTTTAAATACCTGTTACAAAATATAATACATCTTCTTGAGAACCCCTAGTATTATAAAAAATAATGCGGAAATGCAAACCAAGGTGATGTACTCCTTGTATCAATGTTGCGCAATATCTCGAAATAATACTTTGCGTTGTAAACCACACCCAAAATGGAATTTTCCTTCTTATAAATTTATCTTCATGGAATTGAATAATCCGTTTATTGCATTATAATGAAATTTCCAATAAAAAATTGTGATCAAAATTTAGATCGCATTAAAAGCAAAATTGCAATCAAAATAAAAGCGTACGTAAAAGTAGAATTAAATGTGCAAAAACTAATAAAATAAAAGTGTCAATCAAAGTGCCTGCAAAGAGCAAATGTTTTAATTTTTAATATTACGAGTTAAATTATCTTACCATTAAATCAATGGCACTTTTAACAAAATTTAGGGGGAAACCCAAAAAAAAGCTTCCTAAACAACACAACATTAATCAGGAAGTGAAAAAATGAACGCTTTGGAAGTTGGATAATGACGCCTGCGCGAAAATGTGAGCAGAAAAATACTTTAAAGAGGTGGGAGTATAGACCCTTAAGAAGATATGCACTTAAGTTACACCAAAATGCAAATTAAGTTGCCTACCTCATACTTACAAATCATTAATACATAAAATTTTTCTTATATTTACAACTAAATGAATGAAGAACCTAAATTACGGTATATTTTAATACAACTTAAAATGGGTTGTTACAATGCCATATAATAATATAGTACATTTAAAAAACTAATTTTGAAATTTTAAAACAAATAATATGGCAAATTAGTATATATGGAATTCACGAAAATAGTTTCTGTCACTTACGAAGCATAAAGGCACAATACATTTTAAGCACAAAGTTCTTGAATGACACTTATTGCGTATGGAACTTACGAAAACAGTTTCTGCTACATACAAAGCATAAATGCACATTACATTTTACGCAATAAGTTCTCGATAAATTTACATCTTGTGCTATCTTTCTTCTCGTCCCATTCTGGAAAGTGCCCGTAGTTTCGTATCTTTGCTCCGCATGTGGTCTTTCTTCTGTTTTTACTATTTTACTGGATTTTTGAGATACTTCAGTTTCACTTGGCCTTCCTCTTTTTGGTGGATCTTTGTGCAAAATTAGATGTTGCGCAATACTTTGTCTAAACTCCCATAAATCCATTATTTTATTTGGTCGAATACCTAATTAGTGTGCTTCTTTTTTATATTCAAGCCACGAATTTGTTGCCGCCATATCCAAAGCATGTATAATCATGGGTACTGTCAATTTCTTGGAGCGTCGGTAAGTCCTATATATACTCAACAAAAAATCTAATTGGTCAACAACCCCCCATATTTGCTTTCTAGGGTGTTATAGATTCGGGGCGTGCTACTTCTATATAACTTCCAGATTTCTTATCCCACCTCTTGTAATTCTCCAATTTTCCATCGGCAATAAAATTTGAAGCAACCACTACGTGTTTATTATCGAACCATTTTGTGAGTACTATGCCGTCAGTACTAATAGCAACATCAAGACTTCCTCCACCTTTTAGTTTCAGTTATTTATCGCTTGTCAGTTTTACACCAGGAAATCTGTTTACTCGTATTGTTCCTACAGCCATTATAGAATTACTGTGTAGATAGTGAAACAAATTGACGTACTAAAATAGTTATCGAAATAAAGGCCATGGTATTTACCCTCAATTCTCTCGGTTAACTGCTTAACACTCCCAGCGCCTCGTCCAAATTGAATATATATATATATATATATATATATATATATATATATCCTTTATTTCAGTTTGTGATCCTTGGTATATTATAAAGTCGTAAAACATTCCAGTTTGACCCGTCAAAATCCATAACTTGACCCCCCCACTTCTTAGGCTTATTTGGATGATATTGTTTGACACTGATTTGACCTTTGAAAGGAATTATTTGTTCGTCCACGCAGAGATTAGTTTCTAGTTCAATGTCCAAACAACGGTTTCTGATCGATTATAAATGTCCCTGACTTTCCATAAGCGATCTTGATTATCCCCTCTTGCTGTGGTATCTACTAAATGTATTGCATTTCTCAACTTAGAGAATCGGTTAAAAGTTATGTTCTCTTTTATTATGGAAATTCTGGTGAACTGATTCCGGTACAATCTTGCTCTGGGGAATTTTAGGTTTCACATAATAATATGAATTCCTATAAATCGCTTCATTTCCTCTTTGCATGTTGGAGAAAACCGGGCAATATTTTGTTGATTTGCAAACAAATTTTTTTTTCTGCCATTTGTTCGAACAAAGAATCCGGGGTATATTTATAAAAAAAACTAATTGGAGAGGGCAATTGGTGAACAGGCTCGGGATCAGAAGCAAACCATTTGATCGGCCGCGTTTGATGCTGGATTCCACTTTTCCAAGTGATTTTCTTTTTATCGGTAAAATTGTAAAGTTCGTAAAATCCTTTCCTTTCATTCGTCGTCTTTTCCGCGTCTACATTTTCATTTTCTCGGCCATTTTCGTTTCCTTCCGGTTCTCGGCCATTTTCGTTTCTTTCCGGTTCTCGGTCATTTTCGTTGTCTTCCGGTTTTTGTAGGTCATCGTCGAAAATATTCCCTAAATCGGGAATGTTTCCAATATTAGCTGTATCTTCGAAATTATCGTGATAATCCGATAAGCCCATTATTATAGAATCACTGTCATTTATTAGACATTCTAACAGTTCTTGTTCTGGTAATGAACGCTCCCACTTACGTTTTTTTATTGGTTGAAGGTAAATCCATTTTTATTTATACCTGAAAAATTGAACATCAGGTCTTTTGAACTTAGGTCATTTTGTCCATCAAAATGGACATAGGGTAACCGCCCCAGTAATGGACACTGAGTCAGTAATGGACACTTTGAATATTAATTAACAAAAATTTTGAAAATTAGCGCCAATATTGTTGTCATCAGTCATAGATTGTAGGGTATTTCATTTTCTATCGTTGGCAATATTCTGAAGTAAGCCACTTTCATTGTGCTGTCAGTTGTAAAATATTTTCAATATGGATGACCAATAAACAGCTGATTTATGTGCCGCTTGAGTTGGTGAGTTGTTTGCAATTTTTTGTAAAAGATACCGTACAAAAATAGTTTTGACGTATATATTAATACTAACGTACTATGGGTAAGGGTATAAATAACATATTCTTAAAATATTAGTCGATATTATGTAAATTTTTGTTTGAGGGTGGGTGTCCATTACTCATACAATAATATTCCGTTTGCATTAATAATGGTCTCGGGGGTGTCCATTATTAAAACGTTTAATTTCAATAATGGACACCTATTTTTAATTCGTTTTATTAATTGGCTTATTTTTTATAGTTAATTCTGAAAATGTCAAATACGCCGAAAAGGAGTCAGCGCCAATTTTTTAGTTATGCAGAGGAAGACATGCAGAATGCTATTAGGGCTGTAGGGGAAGGATTGAATAAAAAACAAGCCGCTCGACAATTTAACGTTCCTCGCAGTACTTTATTAAGAAAATTATCTGGCAATTTTCCATTGCATCGGAAAATGGGTCCGCCTACAGAACTATCTGATGCTGAAGAGCAAACACTAGTGGAATGGATACTGAATATGGGCAAAAAGGTTTTCCAGTGCACAAGAATAACTTGTTGACATCGGTTCAAATGTTTTTAAAAGACAATAAGAAAGAAACACGTTTTCTAAGTGGCAATTCTACCCCTGGCAGATCTTGGTTCAAAGGTTTCCTTAAACGACATCCATGCATCAAGGGAAAACATGCAGAATCTTTAAGTAACGCTCGAGCGGCTGTGTCACTGGACCGTATTTACTTGTGGTTTGATGAAATAAAATCTTACTTTGAAGAAAACAATTTGATGGACGTCTTGCAAAACAGTAGCCGCATATTTAATGCTGATGAAGCAGGGTTTAATCTCTGTCCAAAAAGTGGTAAAGTGTTAGGGCCCACAGAAATTTCCGAAGATTTCTATCAACGCGTCCAAAGTGAAAAAGAGCAACTTACTGTTTTAGCGGCTTTCTCAGCTGATGGGAAAAGAGTTCCTCCTATGATAATTTTCCCATACAAGAAAATGCCCAAAGTAATAGTTGATTCAGTGCCAGAAGATTGGACACTAGGTAGATCTGACTCCGGTTGGATAAATTCCGAGGTTTTCTATGAGTATATGGCAAACCACTTCTTTTCATACTTAAACCAAAACAATATTCAGAAACCAGTCGCATTTTTTGTACATGGGCATCGTTCGCATCTTACACAACAAGTGAGCCATTTTTGCGATGATAACGGAATTATTTTAATTGCATTGCCCCCAAACACTACCCACATAATGCAACCAGCGGATGTTGCAATATTCAAACCGTTAAAATCAGGATGGGTATCAGCAGTCAGAAAATAGAAATTTGACAATTTTCCAAAGGATGTGACGCGCTATACATTTGGTTCTATACTTAGTACAGTTTTTGAAAAATATGCTACTGAAAAAACAATAAAGAATGGTTTTAGAAAGAATGGTATTTTTCCGTTTGATAAAAATAATGTAGACAAATCAAAGTGTATCTCAAACCGAACTCCAATCAATTTTCCAACTGCAGCAAGTCGTAATAATAACTTTTCATTTAAAAAGCAGGTTCTAATTGCCGTGGAGGAAAAGATCAGTAATTCGTAATTTTCGTGAAGTATTTAATGCAGGAATCAATTGGAATGGAAACATACCATCACTGAATTTTTATAATGTTTGGTTTCATTTAAAACATGATGTCGTTGAACTGGAATTTACTAAAATGGATCATAGTGACACTCATGGTCACAGAGATTTAACAAAAACTGTTGAAAATAGCATAGATCAAAGGAATAGCATATCCTATGCTCCGACGGCTGACACTGCTACATCAGATTTACTTGATGAGCGAGGTATTACTCCCCAAGTGAGCCCACAAATTTATGATGATGTTAATAAAGAAAATATGAGTGATAATGAACAAAGATAAAGAAATAATGACTCCATCCCTGGTCCAAGTACTACTAATATTGAACGAAGAAATAACTCGTTCCCTGGTCCAAGCAGAACTGGTATTGAACAAAAAAATAATAGTTCACCTATTGGTAAAGGAATTAAAAAATATGAAGAAAAATCTAAGTTCTGGTGGAAGGTGCCCACACCTTTTAAACACTCTTTGATGTTCCCTAAAACCACAGAGAAAGAAGTTGCACCAAAAAGGAAAAGAACATCTTTTCCCATGGTAGTGTCTGATAAATCTTATAGAGATTTTTATGATAATCAGAAAAAGGACAGTAAGCAAAGAAAATCCATACCCAAAAAGATAGAAGAACTAGCATATGACACCTCATCTGATTCTGAAGAGATTACCTATAATGATGATGACATGATATAAGTGATGAAAGTCCACTTCAATTGGAATGTGGATCTACGTAATTGCCAGATACGATGACAATTATTATCCAAGTAAGCATTGCTGTTAAGGTAATTTAATCACACTTTAATTTTTTATCACTTTTACAGGCGTTGTTATGAAATGTGATCCAGAAGGAGCAGACATCGAAGCAATGGTTAAAGCCAGTGTAGGCGCTTGGAAGTGGCCTCCTAAAGACGACATTTTATATTATTTTAAAAATGATATAATTTCTACAATTGATAAACCACAATTAAAAAATAATAGAGGCCATTATTATGTAGCTAAAATGGAAAAATATGAATAAATATATTAAAATTTCAGCAATGTCCATTATTGATGCAGATGCTGACCATTACTGGCACATCTATGTCCATTACTAACTAAACTGACATATTTTTAATAAATATATTATAAAAATTATAAATATAAATAAATCCTAAGCTACTTTGTACTACTCAAAATGTACATAAATTATGCATATACTGAGAATTTAAAAAAAGAAATTACGTTGATATTTGAATTTTTACACTCTGTCAAAGTGCAAAAATCCTAAAGGGTGTCCACTACTGGGTCAGTTACCCTACTAATAATTCAAACTTGTATATCAAAATTTTACTATCAGTGTTTTCATCAATATTTGTGAAAATTAGTTAGTTCATAGTTTTTACTTACCAACAGTGGTAATCCTCACTTATTTATTATTTATATTATGGCCTTATAACGTATTTTCTTGCACAGATATCAACAGCTTGTTTTGACAACAAGAAACTGACATTACTAAAATGTTTGTAAAGTTCGCACGTTTGGTTATGGATGGCGCCACATACCTTAAATATGTTCTCTATGGATGTATATACAGATATACAAAGTGACTTAATTAAAAAGAAAGGATTTTAAATTTATAAATATTATAGAAAATTGATGTTCAATCAAGGGTTAATGAACCATTACCGTTTTTTAGATCCCGGAGAGCAAGAAGTACTGCCTCTTCTGGTATGTCGATTCTGTCAGATTTTTTCCTATATGTTCTGACCATTTTAAAACCTGCAAAGAGCATAATAAATGATATAATAAACAAAATTATTTGTGTTGCACAGCGTGGGGCACATGTGGACACGTGCAGATGTATACCATGAGGCACATGTGGACACGTCCACATCTACCACAACACGCCAGTCCACTTCTGCCCCATGTCATATTTGCGCATAAAATATGTAATAAAAGAATTGAGGTTATGTTCATGTAGAATATTGCATCACTTACCTTTTCTTAAATCGTCTGGCAATCCAGGCAAAATAATTTCGGGAAGATATCACTATTAGTTTAGAAATACATTAAGTAAATGAAATGATCATTTTTTTTTACAATTTGCACTCGAAAATCAATATAACGTACACCATGTAAAACCCTAGCAATGTCAGCTACCAAACTTGTAAGACAACTACAAAACCGCTTGGGCCATCTCACGGTGTATGTGAAAACTAAAATTAACGCATAATGCGCGGGAAAATTGAACTGTCCACATCTGCCTCCCTCACCCCTAACTTTATTTTTGGTAGTGATCAAGGTTGTGACCAGGGGCTTGATACTTCACTGTTCTAGTATACCTTGCAGCATCGTCCTACTCTGATAATTTTTTTGGAGGTGAAGTATTTTTGTTGGAAGTATATCTTGCAACCCTTAATGATTGTTAATAATTGGTCATTTTTTTTATTTGATAGGCATTTCCTATTGGCTGATATTGTTCTACTCACAACATTTACCCTTAAATTGGAGAGCGCAAATGTAAACTTTCACGGTTATATCGCATAATTAAAATACTTATGTTTTAGGTATTAAATCATGTATTTTTTATTAATCTTTCATATAAATTTATACGTTTCGATAACAATTACAGTTGTCATCCTCAATAAAGGATAATAGTTTATAGAAATGACAAAATAAATTTATGTAATGTGAAAACGCAAATATAAGTTTGCTATTAGTATAACAGTTTGATAAACGTATTTAAAAGCCAACTATGAAATTTAATTTTATTTTAATAAAAATTAGCTAGATCTTTAATAAATTAAATCAATAAAACACACGTGAGGCAATAATATAGCTACCTCACTTCTCACTCACCGTGCAAGTACGGGCACCACGTTTCTAGGTCAGAGTTTATTGACCCTTAAATGTACGCAAAAGTTCAATGACCCTTTTCTATGTCAATAGGGCCGAGAGGTCAAAATTCATTGGATGCGTTCTACGTCAAAGGAGGGGGATGGTCGCTCCTCTTTTCTAGGTCAAAGAGAGGGTATGGCCACGCCCTTTTAAATCTTAGAGAGGGGAGCGAAAAACTTATTGGCCCTTTTCTGGGTCAACAGGAAGGGGCGAGATCAAAGTTTATTGACCTTTTTCTATGCCAAAGGAGAGGGGAGAGGTCAAAGTACATTGACCCCAACGTAGCGCAAGAGAAAAGGAGATACATCATTGCATTTTTCTAGGTGAGGGGGAGGTCAAAGATCATTAATCCCAAAGTAGGTCAAAAGAAGGGAGCAAGTCATTAAGCTCAAGGCAGGGGAATGGGCCAAAGTTCATTAACCCCGCAAGGTGGTCAATTCTAGGAAATCTTTATCGACCAGTTCCTAGAAACCATGCTTTAGGTCAACTGAAAAGGTGGAGAGGTCAAAGGTTATTAACCTCAAAGTAGGTCACACGTTTTTATTCTTGGAAATCTAACAATGGACCAGTTCCTAGAAACCTCAAAGCGTGTCCCACATCGTGCTGCTTAGAAATAGAACAAGCTCTAGGAAAGCGACTCCAGTGACCTGTAGAGGTATCAATTCTAAGAAATCTAACCAGTTCCTAGAAACCTCCAGGTTTATTATCCTTTTTCTGTCAAAAGGAGGGGAGATGTGTTGGCCAATTCTTGAAAATCTAAAAGTAGAACCAAAGCATATACTGGAAGTGTGAGTTGGATGTGGGAAATTAATAATCCACCAGATATAAGTAAAATATTACTACCTAGGAAACAGAATCTGCAAAAATAAGCACTCCTAATCAATGACCATCGTGTTGTAACTGGCTTTGAGCACGCTCGGTATTGCTCAGTTGAATTCGGCTATCCTCGATAGAGTTGGGAGTTAACCCTTAAGCTCGGTTTCTTACGTATATGAATTACCCTTAAGCTCTCGTATGACTATCCCTGGACATAAACCTAACCTCACAAATTTTTGATAATAATATAGTTCACATCATGGGGCGAAGTCCTAAAGCGGTCTTCAGCATCCATTTTTTAACTATGCTGGTCTTGCATACAGCTTAAGCCCGGTTTGGCTGTAAGCCCTAAGAGGGCCTGACAGCTATCTTTAACAAAGGGGCCCTTACCAACAGCTTAATCAAAATACCTAGTTTGGCGTCCTGAAAAGGCCCTGGCAGCCATTTTCAAAGAGGTCCTTGCAAACAGTATGGACAAGGGAGCCCTGATCTCTAAGGTGTCTTATCTAAAACTGTGATCACTTGGTTGCATATTATTCTCCCACACAGGATTCAGTGTCTCGTTGACAAAAGTTCCCACGCTCTTCAAAATGTTTCCATGCTCTTCATAATCTTACCAGCAGTTAGGATGAATGAGCTTCTTTGACCTGTTTCTGGGAAACTGCTACCTGTTTTTAAGAGAAAAATAGAGGGGACGGCCACGCTCTATTTTTCTAATTCACAAGTAGAGGGGATGACCCCGCCCTTTTTTCTTTCTTTATCTAGAAAAGCAGAAAAACACTCATTCTAGGTATTAGTATGTTATGTATATTTACATGTTCTATCATTGTCTGAAATAAAAATATGCAAAACCAGGGTGTGAATTTATTTATTCGCGTTCGGGAAAAGTACTTATTATATCTAGAAAAGCAGACACTAAATTTTTTGGTAAGTTGTGTGTATTGACATGCTCTATCATTATCCGAAATGAAAATATGCAAACCCAGGGCGGAAAACGCCCCATGCGTAATTCGATTGATTTGTGTCCAAGAGAAATAAAAATTTATATCTAGAAAAGTAGAAAGACAATCATTAAAATTTTGTTGGTATTTTGTGTGTATTTACATGTTTTATAATTATCTAACATAAAAATATGGTAATCGAGGGCGGAAAATGCCCCACGTATGCATTGATTTGCGAAGGCGTAAATAAATATATCTATACTCTATTCCATACTTGAGAGTCATTACGGCTGTGCAATCCTTATGATTTTTTGTCGACGTTGCCAGTTGTCGGCAACAGCCATAAATATCTTACTTAATAACTAGATAGCCAGAGCATATGAGCTGCGGGTTTGAAATAAGAGACAAGTTGAACATTTCAATAAGGTCGAAAATTTACAAATTTTAAAAGCGATTGCTGCCTTTTAGTCATTCCTTGTGTCTGAGGAACCGGTAGGATCATTTTAATATCATTTTGATGTATCAAAAATACATCAAGAACATCAGGCATCATGAACTTGTCAAGGCACTTGGTGCTTTTTCGTAAAAATGATACTTCAAAGTCAGTTTCTGATGGATTCGGAATGATTTTTCCAACATTATACACTGGTAGTCTCCCCTTGAACGCAACAAGCACATATTCAACACACAATGGATTCCTATATAAATTTTCAAAGTTATAATTAAGTCTCATCGTCTATAAAACATTCATCACCACTACAGTCCTGGAATTCTATATTATCTTCATTTTCTTCTTCACTATCTTCCTCATCTATAAACACTTGTTTTTTTACTATTTTTGCTTTTGGGCCAATTGATTTTTAATTCTATTTTTTCGGGGGTGTCAGTAGCTATCATAGTTTTTCCTTTGCGTCTTCTACTACCCCGATTTTTCCTCGGACCGGCTTTGGGAATGCCTCTAAATACTTTTGGACTTAAATATGTTGAATCTGTGCACGGTTTAGACGGATGTTCAGTGGATGTTGACTTAGTGGCATGTTCAATAGATGCTGTTATATGTGAGTGTTCAGTAGATGCTGGAGTGGAGAAGTCTGCAATAGATGCTGAAGTAGAGAGTTCTCAAATAGATAGTGTAAGAGAGTTTACAATCCACAATGTATTAGATGATTTTCAAATTTGTTACTTTCCGCAGAGTCAGGTAGGTCTCTATCTGTAAGTGAACTTGATAAGAAATCTTCATCAGAGAAAATGTGTCGGTCAAAAGGGAAGATGCCAGTTCTTCTAAACCCGCTTGCTGTATTGACTGGAGTCATAGCTCTAGGATATCTTAATTCCACGCAGGAGGCAATATTATAAATGCTAAATATCTAGCCAGGATGACTCACCATCCAACAGCCTAAAGCAGCATTGTAATATGTTTGAAACGGCTTTAACACAACAACATCTAATGTCTGCAAAGGATTGGTGCAGTGGAGCAGTATGGTCAAGATTGTTACACCATTATCTTTACATATGTCTATTGATTCAAAAGATAAATGACTTTGATGATTATCCATTATTAATAGAGACGAGTTGTCTTTAGAACTGAAAGTATATCATATAAAATGGTCAACAACTTTTACAAAACATTCTGTATTCATCCACCCACCCTTAGTAGCTAATCCTAATGTTCCTGATGGTGTCCCATTGATCATAAACTCCTTGTAATGAACTCTTGGGAAAACCATTACCGGGGAATGGCAATTTCAGAAGCACCAATAATGCAGCATGTAGTTACGAGCCTTGCTCATTTGCCGGATGCCTTTCTCGGCAAATACCTTTTGAGACCTCTGGACTGTTACTGTTCCTGTTTCGTCTAAGTTAAAGATGCGACTTCCATCACCAAATGTGGGATGTCGTTGAAGGACCTCTTCTAGCTTTTTGAAGAAGGCTTCAACATTGAATTTATAGAAGCCTGTTGCTCTCGACAGACTACAGCCTTCCGGTGTTCGAAGAGATAAGGTTGGATGTCGCTTCTGAAACCCTTTCAACCTTGCTAGTGTCGCATTTTTTTGTAGCATGCCATTTATCGGGTACTTCTATTTTATTTCGCATTGCACATTCGTAAACTAGTGATTGTGTATCATCTCGGGACAGACCATAGAACATTTTCGAGCAAGTTATTATGCAGTCACGAATTTCGGCTCCTTGTTGTGATGTAAAAATTTGCCTTACTTTATAATTTGGACATAAACGGGTCGTCCTTAAATTTGCGAACGTATCTGCTAACTGTTTGAAAGGCTAATCCTAGGCGTTCTGAAGTTTTGCGGATACTCATATCTTGTTGTATCAGCACAAGTGCTTCTCTCATAGTTTCTTCCTTAAACATCCCGATATAACGGTCATTTTTCTTTTGTTTTGGCATTTTCTGTAACGAAGACGTCTATTTAAGTTTACAATGACTTATAGTGATCACGAAAAACCAATTAGGTAGGTACAGTGAGACACCGTCTCAATTAGGTAGGTACAGTAAGACATCGTCTCATTGTACCAGCCAAGATCTTGTCTCACTGTTCCTTTGCACGTGTGTTGCAATTTTTGTTAAAAATCAACAGAAAAATTAACCAAAACAAAATGTTAATTTTGTTAATATGTAGTTAAAAGCTTTGCTCTTGATTGCACGTTTACTTACCCAAAATAAAAAATGTGTACATCTGAAAAAAATAGGTTCAAACGTTGCACTGAACTTTATACCCAACCACCTAATTCTAAACCAAATACATACCAGCTGTAACTTATTTTTCTAATCTCATTTACACATAGTGGGCCATCTATACACGCGTAGTAGAACTAAGTTTCTTAATTTCATAGCTGCATTACAGATATTTACAAAAATACATGTGTTGTCTCCCTGTTCTGATCGTCTCACTGTTCCTACCTCTTCCCTACTCATTTACAAACAATTTCGTGCTGAAATATACCTACAACGCTTCGCATTAGAGCCCATACTGACTCTGAGGTATGGAATGCGGTATAGAAAAGCAGAAACACTTACTCAAATTTTTTCGTATGTTTGTATGTACATGTTCTATCATTATCTAAAATAAAAATAGGCAAATCC
This sequence comes from Vesta saturnalis, assembly GCA_036346205.1. Classification (NCBI taxonomy): domain Eukaryota; kingdom Metazoa; phylum Arthropoda; class Insecta; order Coleoptera; family Lampyridae; genus Vesta; species Vesta saturnalis. The sequence continues at coordinate 4,442,804 of JARFJB010000793.1, forward strand.
AGGGCGGGAAATATCCCACGTGTGAATTTCTCGACCGCGAAAAACAAATATTTATACGGGAGAAGGAGGCACAATGATACAATTTTTGTTCTGATTACGATTTTGTCAAAGACAAAATATTTGTTGCCATTTTTAAATGTTAAGCTTACAGGTTGTATATTTTCCTTTCACATGACACTCTCTTTAAGTGAAAAATAAAAACAATTTTGGGAATTTTGCAACGGGATACTACTTTTGTTCCCGTTCCAAAAAATAAGATTTGAGTTCTTTTAAACTTTTTTATAATTTGAACGTTATTGAAGAAAATTTAATAATGTTATTGTGAAACTAAAATGATTATATTTTATTACGTTTTATTACAATTGAATGGGTTCAATTTATAAAAGTATCATTCCCAAGTTAAATTTTACTTCGCTTGCTAATTAATTTCGGTTAGCGTAAATGAATTTTAAGATTTACGTTTACGAATTCCTTTCTTAATTGGTTGCGACGGCTAGCTTAAGTTAAAATAAAGAAACAATTACTGTTATCATTGACCAAAGTGTTGCTCATTTCATTTTATTTATCAGGATTCTTATTGAGTTGACTTCTTTTTGCATTTATATATTCTATATTTGTATAAACTTTTAATATTAAAAATCTTTAGCAATAAAAGTAAATCAAACGTTATACTCATTTAATTAAGTTCCAAATCTGAACGAAAATGCATCAATATGTTGTTTACAAACATATATAAAATCAAACCTATATATATATATATATATATATATATATATATATATATATATATACAATAACCTTCTTAAAACTAACATATATCAAATGAAATCTTTATCAGAATTAAACGTTTTTTTTTCGTTTAATCGTGATAGTCAAATGTAAAAGTTCGAGAAACCAAACACAAAAAAGTTTTATTTATTAACACAAACAAAAAAGGTTCTTACTTATTTTCGTTGCAAAACGGATGATGTAATGCTTGCGTTACTTTGACCGCTAAAGAGGCCTCAAATAGGTTAGAGACTGCTCTTCCAATGATGTCACTTGGCCGGCATTCTGGAACCGTTCTCTATTGTTGTCTTTATCTTTTCTTATACTTTTGTCGTAGCTGAATACGCTTCTAATTTTCTTCCATCAGTTAATGATTTTAGCAAATAATTGTTCGATTTATTTACACTATACAGTTTTTACTTAATTGTTCAGTTTTAATCACAAACGGCGTGCGCAACCAACTGAAAGCCATATTTTCATTATCAATGTTTTTTAGTTATTATACTTTATATATCGATCTATTAATTGGGTCGATTGTCTTATTGTACATTTATCACTCGTTATCAAAACATCAACTAGGACACGCACTTAAAACGCTATTGTAAACTATTACGCTACCTTTTTATTATCGCCAAATTGACAACATTTGCACTTTTTATTACCTTAATAAAGAATGTAATTTTCTACTTCTTCCCACCGTTAATTAATTCTTATTTGTAATTTTCACACCTTCTAGGGCGACGTGACTATACAATATCTAGGGTATTGTCAGTTTTATTTTTCCGTAAAAAATTGACATCCATTTCATTATATTCGTGATTATAAAGAGTTACAATTTGTCCAACAAAGTGTACAACTGTTTTCCTTGTAGAAAACTTGACAACGACGAAACCGCCTATATTTAATTCATCATCATCGCACGACACATCGTTAATTGAATCAGATAAGCTCATTTCCACTTCGCTTTCGGATGAACTTTGAATATTTCGAGTCTTTTCTTTGAAATCAAATTTCCCCTTCTGGGATACTTGCTTAATTTTTTAGGTCTCTTTTCTTAACGATTCCCTCTAATTTTGCTTTTTCTGGTGTTGTGAAAATACGAGACCTTCCTTCCTCTGCCTAGAAGCTTGTTTCTTTGATCTCTTCGGGAGATAACAACATGGCAAGTGATAATCTTTTAAATCAACAATTTCAGCAGCTATTGAAGACGTTGAAGGTGTGGTCGGTAACCCTTCTCGTCCCTCAGTTACTTCAAATGAAGATCTACTTGTTATTGGTTCTGACCTACGTCGTGGCCTATTTGCACAGTTACTTATTCTGTTGAAAGACCGACATATTTTCATTATCTATGGCCTCTTCACGATCAGTAACAGAAGACGTCTGAAAAAGCTAAACGGTTAATTGACCAAAGTCCTGGTGTTTTAAAGGCTTTTATACTATTTATTGGTGTAAACGAGCTTAAATATGCCTTGTTTGCTAATCCTGGTATGTCATAAATAGATACCTGCTTTCCAGGATTGGATGACATTCCGTCATTAAATGCACTTATAAGGTGTGCTTTAAATGGACTGTACAGGGTGGCCATATTTCGATGTTTTAATAGGAAATCTCGTAAACTATAGTACGTATGAAAAATTGAATCTCACATGCTCGACATCTTTTGAGAAAAACTCAATGGTGCATTTCAAGTTTGGTTAACGTCTTTTGCTTTTGAGTTGTGGCCAAAAATTCAGATTTCTGAGTTTTCATTTTATGGGCATATCTCGCTTATTTATGAAAATAGAAAAAAATAATTTCTACGTTCTTCAGGCACTTTTTTGATAAACATGCAGTGGTGTAGTCAATTCTTTAAAAATATTTTGGAAATTCGAGTTATAGGATAAAGTTGTATGCGTAGTTAGCTATGGCATCAAATATTCCTATTTTTTCTGATTCTGAGGATATACACCATGTGGGCTCAAATTATTCATTTTTACTGCTTTTTAGCAAAAAATATTTCTTTAGGGCATACTGTTTTAGTCAAATCAATCATAATTATTAAAAAAAAAAAACATACATTATGTGACTTTTTTACTAACCAAGAAGAAGATATTATGCCTATAATATCGAAGATGTTGTTAAACAAAACACAAGATACTTAATAATTATATATAAAGCCACTTAAACTAAATTTTCAAATTGATGTCTATTATTTGCAACACATAGTTCACCTAGTTTTGAAACATTCCGAATTGCATTGTGAATATGAATATTAGAGATGGGACACTACAAAATGTTGTCTTAGTTTATTATTATTATTTTTATATAAATTGTCTTTAATGCGTCCCCAAACGAAAAAAATATAGGGGCTTTAAATCGGGTCAAACGTTGTAGCCACCTCACAGGTCCATCTGTTCCTATCCATTTGTCTTGAAAATGAATGTTTAACAATTCAGAGACGTTTCTACTATTGTGAGGGGCGCCCTATATTGTTGAAAAGTTTTGTATAATGTTCAGCGGTAAGTCGTCTAAAAAATCCTCGACTATGTGTTGGTTTACAATTTCAGAATATCGTTGACCATTCAGTTTTCTTTCATAAATGTGATACGTTAAAATGCGATTTCTGAATAGGGCACACCAAACACTAAACCCACCAGTGCTCGTTGTGTCAATTGAAAATCCCGGGACTATCGGTCCAAACAATATTTGTTAAGAATAATGCGTTTTGCTCTATTTGCTGAAAATACCAATTACAAAATTCTAGGCGTCGTTCAGGATCCGTTGGTTGGAGATGTTGTTTTCTTATTTCATATGGTTTGAATTTGTGTCTTTTTAGAACTCACAATGCTCAACTTCGTCGTATACCAGACTCGGGCTCAATTTGAGGGCTTCAAATCTAAGGATTTGCAGCTACCATCTTCAATATTATAATTTTTTGTTCTTAGTTTGTTAAAAGTCCCATGATGTATGAGATTTTCTTCTTTCCGAGTAACGATTAAAATATAATTCACTTGCAACTTCAGAATTATTGTTACTTTGAATAAAACATTCTAACTTATCAAACTTTTGATTATTTTCAAAAGCCATATTTTGCACTTTTAAGATGATAATTAACAATCAAATGTTATTAAATTGCCAGTTTTGTGACAACGCAAAGACAGATAAGTACCTACTTTGTTTTACTAGAAAGATTGTAAATGATATAAGCCTACTTGTATTAAAAACTAGTTTTTCTCCAAACGTGAAAATGTCCCAAAAAACTATTTTTTGCTAAAAAGCAGTAAAAATGAATAAATTGGCCCCACATGATATAATCATTGGAATCAGAAAAAAAATAATCTTTTGATGCCATAGCTAACTAACTGCGCGTTCCATATAAAACAATACAACTTTACGCCATAATACGAAATTTTAGGAATATTTTTAAAGATTTAACTACAGCACTGTATTCTTATCAAAAAGGTGCTTGAACAATGTAGAAGTTATTTTTTGCTGTTCATAAATAAGCGAGATATGGCCATAAAAGGAAGACACGAAAATCTGAATTTTTGGCCATAACTCCAAAAGAAAAGAAATTACCCAAATTTGAAATGCACCATTGAGTTTTTCTCCAAAAAAGTGATCTTCATTTTCTCATACGAACTATAGTTTACAAGATTCCCTATTAAAACATCGAAATTTGGCCACCTTGTTCACTGCGATATCCAAAGACGTGTGTGGAGGAAAAGAAAGAAGTGTAAATCCGTTATCGCTGCAAAATACCAAGTAAAAGTAAAAATTACCACATGCAAGAATTGTTCTCCCTATATCCAACCTGATTTCGAACCTGATTTCGAAGACAATCCCAATGATCCTGAAACGATCTGACTAACCTGTTTTCTTCCTAAAAATGTTAAAAAATCAGATTTTTCTCACATTTAATGTTATTTTACCTGATTGTGCAATAGGTGTGGAGAGCAGTGTGGTGATTCCATTCTCATCTATATTATATATTCTGGCTGGTGAAAATTTGTAGAATTCCATTACGATCATGTGTTGACTAGCTAAGCTTGTATGTTCAGGCGAGCGCAGACTAAAGGACAAGTGTCTTTTCTGCATACAAAATTTGCCAGAGATTTTTTTAACTCCTAACTTTCAGGAAAGGATAAGGTGACCGTTTATGTAAAAAGGAAATACGGGACATGGACGCATCATCCGAAGAGTCTGAGGTCCTCAGTAAGGGAACGGAGAGTGAGTAATTTCTTTTAAACCAGATACAAAATTAAGAGTTTTCATGCTGCTCCAGACTAGGTAAGTGACAAATGTAGTGGTTGCTTAGGGTGTCATAATGTAATAGTGTCAAAAAAATAGTAAAAAATCTACTTAATTCTGTAGTTTACTTGTGTTATTGTTGAAAAACAGTTAATGAGTTTCCAATATCTGATCATATAGGTTCTTTTTTTAATAATAGCTTGCAAATCTACGAAGTGTTTTGCGTCTATTCATCCAAACAGGCTACACAAGTGCCGTAAAACGGGGCTGCTTGATATAACTTTTTAACAAATCGAAAGCGATATCACGCAAATTAAACTGGTGATAATTCATTTAAAAACATTTTTAATTACTTTATCATAAAGAGAAAGCAATACACTATAGAGATGCTTCCAGCGCCCTTTTCTTTTTTGAAAAAAGAATATAAAGTGCTTGGATTCATCTTGCCATCGTCAATTGGACGACTTGAAAATTTAGTGAATTTAGACGCAAATATAAAGGGACGATTTGAATCCAAGAAAATGAAAATACATAAGTATCGGTACTTATAGTCCGCGCGGCCAAAGAATGCCTGAACGTTGGATGCGCATTCGTCCAACTTCAAGTCTCTTAAGCGCGGCATGTCAGTGGCGTCGCCAACAAAAGCGCGTTCTGTTTATTATCATGTATTATACTAATTAATTATTTATTTCTGTTATTAATTTACATACGTACTTGTTAATTTAGCTTTATTACAATTATTGCAACAAAACGACAGTGAACCATTTTGTGTCCTATGTGAATTTTAAAGCTCATAATACTCAAATTTATTAGACAAATATGTATAAACAAATACTTTCACAATACGTAGTAAAATAAATAAGTAGTTTTGCGGCGCATGTAATGCTAATGGCATTTGCTTAAATTCTCATTAAAGAAATCCTAATAGTTGACATTGCTTAGTATCATTAACAACAGATTAGCAAATATTCAAAAATGTTTTTATTAGTTAGTTCGTTTTCAACTGTGATTTAAAAGCAAGTGTAGAAATGTGAGTTCTACATTGGGAAAAAGTGGCCAAGTAATGAGTGGTCAAACGCGTGAGGTGATATATAATGTGTACAGTTATTTGAAAAACTTACACCCCACATATACCCTGAAACAATTAAAAGAAACCGCGTCTGAAGCAACAAAAGTGTCTGTTAGATCAGTGGCAAATATTATTAAAGAGGGTGAAGGTCCAACAGAAGAGGGAAAATCAAAATTTTCAACTCCAGGCAAGAAACGCCCACGTCCGTCTCCTGTGACCGACTTGGAAGATTTCGAAAAAAGCCTTTTTCGCAATATAGTATATAATTTTCACAAGACCGAGGGTGCACGGGTGACAATTCCTGCTCTACGCGAGAAACTCCACAATGAGTGGCACGGTGGTGCTACATCTTTACGTGTTATATTAAACGACCTGGGATTTCAATGGCATCGAACTGAGAATAATAGAAAACGTTTAATAAAGAAGAACGATATAAGGGCTCTAAGAATTACTTACTTACAAAAAATTCAATTCTACCGAGAATTAAATCGTCCAATTATCTACAAGGACGAAACATATGTTCATAGTGGACACACACAATCAACGTCGTGGAGTGCTGGCACAACTAACGGACTGCTGTCTGTAATTTCCAAAGGACCAAGAATGATTGTGGTACATGCGGGAGGTGAAATGGGTTTTTTACCAGGTTGTAGTCTGATATTTAAATCAGGAACTAGCAGAGGAGACTATCACGACGAGATGAATGGTAGCAACTACGAAAAATGGTTACGTGAAAAACTTTTACCAAACTTGCCTCCACAATCGGTTTTAGTTATTGATAATGCGCCATACCATAATGTTCAGGTGGATCGTGTTCCAACAAGTAATTCGAAAAAGGCAGATATGATGAAGTGGTTAATAGAGAAAAAGATACCGTTCACTCCTTTGATGTACAGACCACAACTTTATGAAATAATTAAGCTACACAAAAAGGAAGATCTAACGTACAAATTTGATTGTATATTAAGTAATGAAGGACATACGGTGTTGCGACAACCTTCCTATCACCCGGACATAAACCCGATTGAGTTGATTTGGGCTCAAGTGAAAAATAATGTTGCAAAGAGAAATACCACCTTTAACTTCAACCACGTTAGAAGATTGTTGGAAGAAGAATTAGCGGCTGTTACTCAAGAAAACTGGCAAAAGTGCTGTAAGAAGGTAATCGATCAGGAAAAAAAATATTTAGAGAACGGAATACTGATTGACGTACAAGTCGAAAAACGTGATAAATTTGGAGGACGATTCAGGAACTGAAAGTGGCTGGTCTAGTGATGAATGATTGTGTGACTTATTTGTTAGTAGTATTTAATATTATTGTAGTAGGTAATTATCGCCGTTTGAGTAACTTTTCCCCAAAGTGTATGAAATATGAAAATTGATTACCTAAGAAATATAATTTTTTTAAATCCTGAATAATACTCTTAAAATACAGCCTATTTTGTTTCTATAATTCAAAATCGAACTTATACTTTTTTGATTTTCATAAACGATTAAACTGTTGTGTTCATTTGTAATTCAAATATAAAATTTATTGCTTGTCAACATGGTTATTTTTTTATTTTATAAATGTTTAAACTAAACTAAACTAGAGATGTTTATTCTCTCCCATCTTAGGGCTTCCACATTTGTGAGCTTTTTGGAAATATGTAAGGGTTTTGGGCGGGACCAGGTGAAGCCTGTTCCCAACACACTCCAAACAAAGATTAATACTCGCTTGGGAAAAATGTATTTTATTGAATACATATAAAGTATTGTATTTTTTCTTCGGTCGCTCCTGGATGGCTGGCGATGACGTCGTCGTTGCAGGGGCGGAAAAAGACCTCGGACACCACCCAGAGAATAGCAATTGATTGTCCGGGTGTTCTCTGGGACCACACTTGGCTGCTTATCGGTTTCCCAAACGGTAGCACCAGGCACCACAGCGGAGATTTTTGAGTTTGGTGTCAGAGGTCCCTAAAACAGAGTTATCTCGAACGCATAGGGATATATATGACAGCGTCATAGTTCCCTTTCACGAACAGATCGTATCCTTCATCAATGATGGATGAATGATTACTATCAACAGATACTACCTATTTTCCACGAATTCAATTTTTATCGGTTGCACTTTCAATGGCGGTAACTTATTAACAACTCGAATCTAATTTATATTTTTCTTTTTTTTTTAAACAATGCAGTTACTGTTAAATATAAGTACAGAGCGTGGGTTTATTTATTTGCATTCAAATAACTAATTATAAATCACCCTATTTTACCTGATAATCGAGATAAGTTCCATGCGTGCTTTTCGTTCTAGCAACTGAGAAGCAAAGGTGAGCTAGGTCGGTATGCGGGTTCCCTATATAACTTCGCCGCGCTGGTAGGGGTAAACACACAGTATTTCCCAGTTTTATAGCGTGAGCCAGGGGAGTTATAAGGTATTTTAATTAATTAAAAATTAATCAATACTGTGACATCTATGACAACATTTACAACGGATTAAAGGTTTTATAACATGTCGGTCGGGGTAAATTTCAAGGCTTATTAGTACCGTCAGTTTGGGTGACTTGAGGCAGTGATGTGACTTGAGACAAACGTGCCTATTTTTAAGTTATACGCTGCTGCCACATAGCGGTAAGTGACAGAAGTGCGAAAAAAATTCACAGGAGTCTGTAATACTTTACAGATTGTAACCTCACAATGTGTTGTTAGTTTTGTTTCATAACACCTCCGAAAATAATTACAGAAGCCGGTTAAAAAAACAGGGTTGTTTACATGCCGTGATACTTCTATGTGTAAAAGTGAGTGCGTGAATTGAAAATTTGTGTATTATTTTTTTAAATGGTTTTTGATACTTTCTGATGACAAAACCAACCTAACAAATAATAAAAAAAATTTAATAACTTTGTGGGATTGTTTTTTATGTGTTGGCGACATATTGCGGGCGACTTGAGACAATGCCGAATAAATATAAACGCACGTTAGGTAAACGAAAATATAACGATTTTTCGAAGGAGGACTTGCAACAAGCTATTCAGGAGTGTAAAAATTCAAATTTGACTTTCAGGGACGTATCAGAAAAATATCAAATTTCAAGGTCGACCATTCAACGGAAATTAAATAATTTACATGTTGCTGAACCGGGAGGTCAAACAGTCCTCAGCGCTGTAGAAGAACAATTCATAGTAAATGGAATACTACAAGCAAGTGATTGGGGATTCCCCTTTGAAAGGGCTGATATTAAAATCTTGTAAAAACCTATTTAGATCGACAGGGTAAGTCTATCAAAATATTTGAAAACAATGTACCTGGCGATTCTTGGTATTTTTTTTTTTTTTTTTTTTATGATTGTGGACCTTAACAGGCTAAATAAGGCCTATCGTGCTAAAGCACTCAGGAACACTTAGGAGGATGGATAGAGGGATAATTTATTGAACGTCATCGTGATAGGCTAACCCTTCGATTATCGGAAAATATCAAAAGAAGTAGGGCCGCTGTTTCAGTAAAAATACTAAACGAATATTTTGATAATTTAGCAGTATCTGTAGCAGGAGTAGTCCCACGGCATATAATAAACTACAACGAAACGAATTTCTTGGACGATCCTGGGAGATATAAAGTAGCCGTACGCAAAGCAACCAAGCACGCTGAAAGGACAATAGATTCGACGAAAACATCTACATCTGTTATGTTTGCTGTCACAGGATCAGGGCATATGTTACCCCCATACGTGGTGTATAAAGCGGACCATTTATGGGCCACGTGGACAGAGGGTGGCCCCGATGGATGTCGCTACAATTGTAGTCGCTCTGGATGGTTCGATCAAACGTTATTTGAAGATTGGTTTTTTACCGTTGTGATCCCCTATTTTGCAAAATTAGATGGGCCCAAAGTGCTTATAGGGGATAACTTAGCATCGCATGTGTCACTGAAGGTGATCACGGAGTGCAAAAATCAAAATATCAGATTTGTATTGCTCCCTCCTAACAGCACACATCTTACACAACCGTTAGATGTGTGCTGTTTTAGGCCTATTAAAGAAAAATGGAGAAGACTGCTAAAAGTGTGGAAACAGAAAAATAAGGGTCCACTACGAAAAGAAATGTTCCCTAGATTACTGCGAGGCACTTTAGAGAAGATAGAACTAAAAAATAGAGAAAATATATTGTCGGGATTTAAGGCAACTGGAATTATTCCTTGTAATAGAGAAGCAGTTTTGAAAAAATTGCCAAAACAAGATGTTGCATGTGATGAAATTCAAAATAATGTAGCGAATTCTTTGAAGGAAATGTTTGAGCAAAGTCGATATGGAAGTGAAAATGAAACGAAAACACTTAAAATGAAGAAGTTAAATGTTCCACCTGGACGAAGCATTGCTTATGAAGATATTTATAATGAAGGACCTAGCACTGGTAAAGCATCAGCAACCTTAAATGATGAAGCCTTTGATGAAGACCTTACAGTTGATGCAGATTCTGATTCATCAACTGCATCAGATCAGACTGACAATTCATCCGAGAATTCTACATCATTTTCTAATATAGCAATTAATGATTTCATGGTAGTGGAATTAAAGTCAGAGAAAGGGCGGAAGATCAGATTTATAGGAAAGGTCATTTCTATAGAGCCATGCCGCTGCCGATTTTTACGAGCCAGTAAAAAAATACCAAATGGTTTTATCTACTCTGATGCAACGGATGAAGGTGATATAGAAGCTGATGAATTTATTGGCACTTTGGAACCACCTGAAATATTAAGAAGAGGGACATTGGTATTCCCACCAATACAACTAAAAAATTCTTGCTTTGTAATTGATTTATATGTGATAGTATCGGCACCTACCTACCAAAAAAAAATTTATTGTTTTTGTTTGTAGAATTAGGCATTAGGTATATATCTTAAGTTTCCTGTTTTTGAATGTTTTTTATGTTTGTATTTTAAAAATAAAAAATTGTAAGTTAATCATACACTTCTATGTATTATTTTTACGAGTCTGCACAATGCGGCAACGTACTGTTACACGGAGGCGCACTCCGAATAAACACAACACAACAATACCTTTAGTTTGTTCACTACGACACACTATAAGTCTAATAATTGTTCCATCACTACGTGGTTCATAACAAATATAGCACAAGTTATGAGGTAAGACACCAGACACAACAGTTGTGTATTGAAACAATAAGTGCAATCACAAAGAGTAACAAGCCCTAACTAATAATAATTAACCAATGTACAATAATGATAAAACAAACCCTAACTAATAATAACGAATATAATACAAGTCCCTACGCTAATGAATAAACGAATATAATGCAAAGTGTAATTAACCTAGAGAACAATATAACATATACAAACAGTAACTTACGTGCTAATAACAATCGTCCGTGCGAACTAAGAACTAATATTGTTTATGGATTTACTAAATAACGATACTCGTCGTCGAGGTCGCACCAGGTCTCAACCTGCCTACTCCTGGTGGTGATGGCGAGTCGGATGGCCTTTGGGGTAGTAACCGGGTTACTGCACCCGAAGGAAGTGATGTACTCGTAGCGAGTCGGATGGCCTTTTGGGGTTAGTAACCGGAGTTACTGCGCCCGAAGGAAGTGATGTACTCGTGCCGGAACGGATGGCCTTTTGGGGTAGCAAAATAAATTACCACACCCGAAGGAAGTGATGCAAGCTGTAGCCAAACCGCCAGTCTCAGCGGCCCGCAAGGTAGATTGTAGACTATTACAACTACAGCTCAATTGGGTCGAAGCGCAATGTTCGACTGCCGATATGGGATTTTGCGGCTGCTTATAAAGGGTCCGAACAATAGGAACCCCGTAGTGAGCCCGTCACGCTAAGCTCCGCCTATGGGGCGTAGCGTAACAATTCCCCCCCGCTTAAAACGGGCTTACGTCGGGGGTGGACGGCGCAGGCGGCGGGCTAGGTTGCGGTGTCGTGGTTGGGCGGCGGTGGCCTCCCTGGAGGTGGCGCAAGTTTCGCTTGCGGCCGGTTTGCCTTGGCGGCTAGCGCGGGTAGCTGTGGTACCGTAGGTGGTGGCGCCGCAGGCACGGCGTCCGTCGTGTACTGTGGTGCCTGCAGGCTGGTCGGCGGAGGCCTCCCTGGAGGTGGCGCAGCTCGGTCGTTCCCGTCTGGTGACAGCGTAACAGGCGCGGCGTCCGGCGTGTACCGTGGTGGGTGCAGACTGGTCGGCGGCGGCCTCCCTGGAGGTGGTGCAAGTTCCGCTTGCGGGCGGTTTGCCTTGGCGGCTAACGCGGGTAGCTGAGGCACCGTAGGTGGAGGCGCAGCAGGCACGGCGTCCGTCGTGTACGGTGGTGGGTGCAGGCTGGTCGGCGGTGGCCTCCCTGGAGGTGGCGCAACTCGGTCGTTCCCGTCTGGTGGCAGCGCAACAGGCGTGGCGGCCGGCGTGGCGTGCGGTTGCGTTGGGACGCTAGCTTGCGGTATTGTTGTCGGGGCGGACAAAGGTGGTAGCCGCGGTCCCTTAGGTGGTGGTGCTCCTTGCTTACCCGCATCCGTCGTGTGCTGGGGTAGGTGCAGCGGTGGCGCGGCAGGTGTTGCAGCACCATTGACCGTTGGTGGGAGCGTAACACACTCGGGCTCATAGAGTGGTGGTGTCCGTGGCATGGGTGTATGCTCGCTCTGTTTCGGTGGTGACGCTGCGGTAGGTCTTTCCACAGCCTTGAGTGTCGCTGTAACCGACACTAGTTTGTCGGTCGGCGGCATGGCTTCATGTGCGACAGGTGATCGCGTTGGGCCGCTAGCTTGCGACATAGTTGCCGGGGCGGACAACGGCAGTAGCCGCGGTCCCTTAGGTGGTGGTGTCCATTGCTTACCCGCGTCCGTTGTTGGCTGCGGTGGGTGCAGTGGTGGCGCGGCCGGTGTGGCAGCAACATTGACCGTTGGCGGTGCAGCTGGTGTTTCTACCCGTAAGGTCGTAGGTAGCAGCGGCGGTGTGGCAGGCTCTGCTGTCGGCTTTGCGGCGCCTCGTGCTTCGGGTGGCGTCTTGCGATCCCCGCATGCTATTGTGGCAAGTCGGACTGTCGCTGGTGTAGACGCAGTGGTGGCGCGTCGCGTTTCCGGTAATTCCGGAGACTGGTCACCCGACTCGGCGGGTGTTGGTGGTGTAGCGGCTTGCGTGGCAGGCGGTGGCACTGCTACCTCGTGTAAGGGTGGACCGTGTGTCGCAGTGGTTACGACAGTCGGTTGCGGTCCGAGTGTCTCGGGCTCGGTGGTTATCCGCTGGACTTGCAGGTGTGCACTGATTGGTGGTGGCGCTAATTTGTTCGCGACCGGCGGCAGTGCTTCCGGGCGTGTGAATGGGTCACCCGGTTTGGTGGCCGTTCCCTGTTGCTCTGCCAAGGGAGGTATATTACGTGCACCTGATTTAGGCCTGTCGTCGGCTGGTGCTGGGTTAGTTGCGGGTAACCCGTTGCGTGTACCAGTCGGTGGTTTTGCGGCCTCTTCCTGCGGCGGAGAAACTTGCAGGGGCGCTGGTGATGGTGCCCTTGGCGTTTCGTGCGCAGGTCCCAACGGTGCTGCCTGAGCTGTTGATTTGGTTGGTGGCAGCGGTGGTGTAGACGTGGTAGCTACGGCGGGCGTTTGTGGTACCGGTTGTGGTGGTTCGCGTGGCGGCGGAGGTGTGGTCGTTGGTGACTCTGTGAATTGTACTACCGGTGTAGCGAGTGGTGTTGGTGTAGAAGGTGGCGGCTGTGCTGTGGCCGTTGGCGGTGTAGTGGGCCTGCCGTGGGCTGGTGGAGCTGCGGGTTTGGCACGTACAATCGGTTTGAGTATTTCGCGACTGAACAGGTATCCAACCGTCTCTTTGATATCAGAGTACTCGGCTAAATACGGTTGCCAATCGTCCCACTCTGATGCGGCCTTGCCCCGAAGCTGGCGTTTGGTGATGTCGAGTTTCTGCTCTTCGTTGATATGGAACGTTTCAGTATTCCTCCAGGTGTTCGAAGAACGCTTCTACGTCGTCCCCCTGTCTTCCGGCGAAGGTTGGCAGATTGTCGGTGGCACTTAACTTTTTTAAGGCGCTCCTTAGGTGTGTTGCGGGATCGGTGGTGGGTTTTTCAGCTAGCAGCCGATCCGCGTATAGTTTGAAGAGGGTGTCGCTTCCAAAGGGTACTTGTTTTCCGTGGATGAAGTCGGCGAAGTTTCGCAGCGAGTATTTCTGTTCCGCTATCTCGGGTTGGGCGCCACTGGAGTTATCCGGGTAATTGTTACGCTACGCCCTATAGGCGGAGCTTAGCGTGACGGGCTCACTACGGGGGTTCCTATTGTTCGGACCCTTTATAAGCAGCCGCAAAATCCCATATCGGCAGTCGAACATTGCGCTTCGACCCAATTGAGCTGTAGTTGTAATAGTCTACAATCTACCTTGCGGGCCGCTGAGACTGGCGGTTTGGCTACAGCTTGCATCACTTCCTTCGGGTGTGGTAATTTATTTTGCTACCCCAAAAGGCCATCCGTTCCGGCACGAGTACATCATTCCTTCGGGCGCAGTAACTCCGGTTACTAACCCCAAAAGGCCATCCGACTCGCTACGAGTACATCACTTCCTTCGGGTGCAGTAACTCCGGTTACTACCCCAAAGGCCATCCGACTCGCCATCACCACCAGGAGTAGGCAGGTTGAGACCTGGTGCGACCTCGACGACGAGTATCGTTATTTAGTAAATCCATAAACAATATTAGTTCTTAGTTCGCACGGACGATTGTTATTAGCACGTAAGTTACTGTTTGTATATGTTATATTGTTCTCTAGGTTAATTACACTTTGCATTATATTCGTTTACTCATTAGCGTAGGGACTTGTATTATATTCGTTATTATTAGTTAGGGTTTGTTTTATCATTATTGTACATTGGTTAATTATTATTAGTTAGGGCTTGTTACTCTTTGTGATTGCACTTATTGTTTCAATACACAACTGTTTGTGTCTGGTGTCTTACCTCATAACTTGTGCTATATTTGTTATGAACCACGTAGTGATGGAACAATTATTAGACTTATAGTGTGTCGTAGTGAACAAACTAAAGGTATTGTTGTGTTGTGTTTATTCGGAGTGCGCCTCCGTGTAACAGTACCTATTTAAATTTTTTTGCAGAAAATGTTCCTTACACGTTTTTAAAATGTTAATTTTATCTCAAGTCGCCTCTATTAACAGTTGTCTTGAATATTTTGTACATTTTATATATGTGTCTCATGTCACCCAAATATATGGGTGACTTGGGACAGACACTTTTCTTTTTTTTAAGGGGTATATTCAATTTTTTTCGTTCATATTTTTATTGGGTTGTCTTTAATTAGCGATTTCGCATATAAAACAAATTTTTGTTATGTAATAGAAGTGTTGGTATTTCCATAATTCAATGATAAAGTTCAAAAGTGGGTTCAAGTCACCTAAACTTACGGTACCGGAAAGTTATTATTACAAAAAACGGATCAGCTCAAAGTTAATTACAATTTTGTCAGGTCAAAATTTGCAAATTCTAATAACGGTCTACTGGTTTACACATCTGGTAGGTATATTAAATGGAATTTTTTCATTTATTCAAACTTTTCACGATAGAACATAGATTACGAAACTCCTATTCTATCGTTGGCGTACCAGCCAGTACCTGGCACGACAAGGACATTTGCAATTGTATTTTTGATTTTGGAACATCATTTTCTTGGATTTAATGATGGTTTTCACTACAATGTGATAATATTATTAATTTACAAAGCTAAGTTTATCTTGAGCGATACTGACAATTTACAATCTTCATTAATAAAATTAAAAGAGCGTTCTGTGTGTACCAATAACGGTTTAGTCTTTCACTTTAATTATAAAATCACATTTATTACTACGGTGTTTATATAAAAATTATTTTCCAAGTTCGTATTGCTTTAACTAAAATTACATTAGTCTTAATCATGCATGCAAGGTTAAATACGATTTGTTTTCAAGCAACAACTTAAGGCTAGTGTTAACGGACCATTTTCTATTTATTAATTAGTTTCCAGATGGTTAAATTCTATTTCTGAACACGGTATTGTTATCGCTAAATGATATTATTATAAAAGAAATTATTATTCAAACTGTTAAGTTTGTACATACAGGGTGGGTGTCTACTGCGTGGACGGAGAATTGCTCCATAACTATTAGAGATATCAAAACCAATTGTGGTGTGGTAATACACGATCATTGGACCTACATTCTAAAAATATTTAGGTATATACAGGGTAATTGACAAAAATGTGCCAACCCAAACCTGTGTTTTTTTAAATGGAACACCTTGTATATATTTACATTTTTGGATTCACTGTTACATTTAGAATAAAAGAACAGAAATTTGTATCTATGTCACTAACCGTTCTGCAGTTATCGTCACTTGAGTACAAAAATAGAGTTAACGTTGGAACCACGATGCGAGCGTTGTCACCACGATTTAGTAAATTTGTTTATACCACCGACTATTAACAATAGTCTACTAACAAACAAACTGTGAAATTTTTCGAAAACATGTAAAACTATACAGAATGAGTAACTTACGCGAAATGTAATTTTTCTCAATTTTTTCAAATGCAACACCCTGTATATTTTTTCACATTTCGATTCCCCGTGAAAAGTAGATACGAATTGATAATAAGTTTCATAGCCATAAGACGGGTTCTTCTTGAGATATTGACGCTTTTACGTAAAAATATTCTAAAATACAAATTTATTATGACAATAGAACTTTTGACGTTTGTATAATCATTAAAATATTGTTCCATTAGTTTGTGTGTTTTTGGATTGTCGTTTTATCAATTTTTGTATAAAATGAATTTTTCCAGTACCCGTTTGTACTGTGAACGATACTCAGAGAGAAGAGAGAATCGTTTATGAATGCAGCTGAAATTTATAAATTCTGGAAGTGTGTGTTATCCCAAGCGCGCAAAAATAAGCTCAAATGACGAAATTGAGTTTCAAGTTGTGGCATCCGCAAATTAGTACGAGAGAGCTAAGTACACACCTAGACCTAAATATAAATACAGTTCGCTGCTTTATTTAAAAAAAAACAATTGCATCCTTATCATATCGAGCAACATCAAGCTTTCAAAATCGTGAATCTTTCTGCCAATGGGTAACTACTAAAGTCATTGCAGAACCCAATTTTTAATAATATTCTATTTACGGATGAGGCAACTTTTCACAATAATGGCAATATTAATACACATAACTATCATCACTATTCAGATACTAATCCATACATCTTAAGAGTTGTTGATCACCAGCATCTATAGTCAGTTAATGTGTGGGGTGGTATAATCAATTTTAATGTGATTGGTCCTTTTTCTTTGATGGAGTCTTACTGGAGAAAGATATTTACAATTTTTGAAAATGATTTACCCGAGCTTTTGCCGGGGTGGACAACGGTAGTAGACGCGGTCCCTTAGGTGGTGGTGTCCATTTTACCCGCGTCCGTTGTTGGCTGCGGTGGGTGCAGTGGCGGCGCGCAACCTTGACCGTTGGCGGTGCAGCTGGTGTTTCTACCCGTAAGGTCGTAGTAGCAGCGGCGGTGTGGCAGGCTCTGCTGTCTTTGCGGCGCCTCGTGCTTCGGGTGGCGTCTTGCAATCCCTGCTATTGTGGCCAGTTGGACTGGCACTGTGTGCGCAGTGGTGGCGCGTCGCGTTTCCGGTAATCCCGGAGACTGGTCACCCGACTCGGCGGTTGTTGGTGATGGCGGTAGCGGCGTGCGTGGCAGGCGGTGGCGCTGCTACCACATGTATGTGGCCGTCTGTCGCAGTGGTTACGACAGTCGGTTGTGGTCCGAGCGTTTCGGCTCGGTGGTTATCCGCTGGACTTGCAGGTGTGCACTGATTGGTGGTGGCGCTAATTTGTTCGCGACCGGCGGCAGTGCTTCCGGGCGTGAATGGGTCACCGGTTTGGTGGCCGTTCCTGTTGCTCTGCCAAGGGAGGTATATTACGTGCACCTGATTTAGGCCTGTCGTCGGCTGGTGCTGGGTTATTGCGGGTAACCCGTTGCGTGTACCAGTCGGTGGTTTTGCGGCCTCTTCCTGCGGCGGAGAAACTTGCAGGCGCTGGTGATGGTGCCCTTGGCGTTTCGTGCGCAGGTCCCAACGGTGCTGCCTGAGCTGTTGATTTGGTTGGTGGCAGCGGTGGTGTAGACGTGGTAGCTACGGCGGGCGTTTGTGGTACCGGTTGTGTGGTTCGCGTGGCGGCGGAGGTGTGGTCGTTGGTGACTCTGTGAATTGTACTACCGGTAGCGAGTGGTGTTGGTGTAGAAGGTGGCGGCTGTGCTGTGGCCGTTGGCGGTGTAGTGGGCCTGCCGTGGGCTGGTGGAGCTGCGGGTTTGGCACGTACAATCGGTTTGAGTATTTCGCGACTGAACAGGTATCCAACCGTCTCTTTGATATCAGAGTACTCGGCTAAATACGGTTGCCAATCGTCCCACTCTGATGCGGCCTTGCCCCAAGCTGGCGTTTGGTGATGTCGAGTTTCTGCTCTTCGTTGATATGGAACGTTTCAAGTATTCCTCCAGGTGTTCGAAGAACGCTTCTACGTCGTCCCCTGTCTTCCGGCGAAGGTTGGCAGATTGTCGGTGGCATAACTTTTAAGGCGCTTAGGTGTGTTGCGGGATCGGTGGTGGGTTTTTCAGCAGCAGCCGATCCGCGTATAGTTGAAGAGGGTGTCGCTTCCAAAGGGTACTTGTTTTCCGTGGATGAAGTCGGCGAAGTTTCGCAGCAGTATTTCTGTTCCGCTATCTCGGGTTGGGCGCCACTGGAGTTATCCGGTAATTGTTACGCTACGCCCTATAGGCGGAGCTTAGCGTGACGGGCTCACTACGGGGTTCCTATTGTTCGGACCCTTTATAAGCAGCCGCAAAATCCCATATCGGCAGTCGAACATTGCGCTTCGACCCAATTGAGCTGTAGTTGTAATATCTACAATCTACCTTGCGGGCCGCTGAGACTGGCGGTTTGGCTACAGCTTGCATCACTTCCTTCGGGTGTGGTAATTTATTTTGCTACCCAAAAGGCCATCCGTTCCGGCACGAGTACATCACTTCCTTCGGGCGCAGTAACTCCGGTTACTAACCCCAAAAGGCCATCCGACTCGCTACGAGTACATCATTCCTTCGGGTGCAGTAACTCCGGTTACTACCCCAAAGGCCATCCGACTCGCCATCACCACCAGGAGTAGGCAGGTTGAGACCTGGTGCGACCTCGACGACAGTATCGTTATTTAGTAAATCCATAAACAATATTAGTTCTTAGTTCGCACGGACGATTGTTATTAGCACGTAAGTTACTGTTTGTATATGTTATATTGTTCTCTAGGTTAATTACACTTTGCATTATATTCGTTTACTCATTAGCGTAGGGACTTGTATTATATTCGTTATTATTAGTTAGTTTGTTTTATCATTATTGTACATTGGTTAATTATTATTAGTTAGGGCTTGTTACTCTTTGTGATTGCACTTATTGTTTCAATACACAACTGTTTGTGTCTGGTGTCTTACCTCATAACTTGTGCTATATTTGTTATGAACCACGTAGTGATGGAACAATTATTAGACTTATAGTGTGTCGTAGTGAACAAACTAAAGGTATTGTTGTGTTGTGTTTATTCAGTGCGCCTCCGTGTAACAGTACCTATTTAAATTTTTTGCAGAAAATGTTCCTTACACGTTTTAAAATGTTAATTTTATCTCAAGTCGCCTCTATTAACAGTTGTCTTGAATATTTTGTACATTTTATATATGTGTCTCATGTCACCCAAATATATGGGTGACTTGGGACAGACACTTTTCTTTTTTTTAAGGGGTATATTCAATTTTTTTCGTTCATATTTTTATTGGGTTGTCTTTAATTAGCGATTTCGCATATAAAACAAATTTTTGTTATGTAATAGAAGTGTTGGTATTTCCATAATTCAATGATAAAGTTCAAAAGTGGGTTCAAGTCACCTAAACTTACGGTACCGGAAAGTTATTATTACAAAAAACGGATCAGCTCAAAGTTAATTACAATTTTGTCAGGTCAAAATTTGCAAATTCTAATAACGGTCTACTGGTTTACACATCTGGTAGGTATATTAAATGGAATTTTTTCATTTATTCAAACTTTTCACGATAGAACATAGATTACGAAACTCCTATTCTATCGTTGGCGTACCAGCCAGTACCTGGCACGACAAGGACATTTGCAATTTGTATTTTTGATTTTGGAACATCATTTTCTTGGATTTAATGATGGTTTTCACTACAATGTGATAATATTATTAATTTACAAAGCTAAGTTTATCTTGAGCGATACTGACAATTTACAATCTTCATTAATAAAATTAAAAGAGCGTTCTGTGTGTACCAATAACGGTTTAGTCTTTCACTTTAATTATAAAATCACATTTATTACTACGGTGTTTATATAAAAATTATTTTCCAAGTTCGTATTGCTTTAACTAAAATTACATTAGTCTTAATCATGCATGCAAGGTTAAATACGATTTGTTTTCAAGCAACAACTTAAGGCTAGTGTTAACGGACCATTTTCTATTTATTAATTAGTTTCCAGATGGTTAAATTCTATTTCTGAACACGGTATTGTTATCGCTAAATGATATTATTATAAAAGAAATTATTATTCAAACTGTTAAGTTTGTATACAGGTGGTGTCTACTGCGTGGACGGAGAATTGCTCCATAACTATTAGAGATATCAAACCAATTTGGTGTGGTAATACACGATCATTGGACCTACATTCTAAAAATATTTAGGTATATACAGGGTAATTGACAAAAATGCCAACCCAAACCTGTGTTTTTTAAATGGAACACCTGTATATATTTACATTTTGGATTCACTGTTACATTTAGAATAAAAGAACAGAAATTTGTATCTATGTCACTAACCGTTCTGCAGTTATCGTCACTTGAGTACAAAATAGAGTTAACGTTGGAACCACGATGCGAGCGTTGTCACCACGATTTAGTAAATTGTTTATACCACCGACTATTAACAATAGTCTACTAACAAACAAACTGTGAAATTTTTCGAAAACATGTAAACTATACAGAATGAGTAACTTACGCGAAATGTAATTTTCTCAATTTTTCAAATGCAACACCCTGTATATTTTTCACATTTCGATTCCCGTGAAAAGTAGATACGAATTGATAATAAGTTTCATAGCCATAAGACGGGTTCTTCTTGAGATATTGACGCTTTTACGTAAAAATATTCTAAAATACAAATTTATTATGACAATAGAACTTTTGACGTTTGTATAATCATTAAAATATTGTTCCATTAGTTTGTGTGTTTTTGGATTGTCGTTTTATCAATTTTTGTATAAAATGAATTTTTCCAGTACCCGTTTGTACTGTGAACGATACTCAGAGAGAAGAGAGAATCGTTTATGAATGCAGCTGAGAAATTTATAAATTCTGGAAGTGTGTGTTATCCCAAGCGCGCAAAAATAAGCTCAAATGACGAAATTGAGTTTCAAGTTGTGGCATCCGCAAATTAGTACGAGAGAGCTAAGTACACACCTAGACCTAAATATAAATACAGTTCGCTGCTTTATTTAAAAAAAAACAATTGCATCCTTATCATATCGAGCAACATCAAGCTTTCAAAATCGTGAATCTTTCTGCCAATGGGTAACTACTAAAGTCATTGCAGAACCCAATTTTGTTAATAATATTCTATTTACGGATGAGGCAACTTTTCACAATAATGGCAATATTAATACACATAACTATCATCACTATTCAGATACTAATCCATACATCTTAAGAGTTGTTGATCACCAGCATCTATAGTCAGTTAATGTGTGGGGTGGTATAATCAATTTTAATGTGATTGGTCCTTTTTTCTTTGATGGGAGTCTTACTGGAGAAAGATATTTACAATTTTTGGAAAATGATTTACCCGAGCTTTTGGAAAATATCGAGGTAGATAATATTCGTACGATGTGGTTTCAACTGGATGGCACCCCTCCATACTATGCAATCAACGTTAGGCAATATCTCGATAGAAATTATCGGATTGTTAAATGTGTTTTTTGGCTGACATTTTTCATTGTTAGCCTTCGACCGTTAGATGGTGTTCTGATTTGTCATCTTTAAGACAGTTTAACAATATTTTTAATGACCTAGTTACTCTTTAGTAAAATTTAATTCTATGGTTAGCTTTATACGTTTCTCAAACTGTTAATTAATAGGAGGCTGATGTTTATGTTTTAATTTTTCAACTTTGACCAAATTGTTTTCAACATTTTTAACAATTTTAACAGATGTTACTGACGAAGATAACTGTAAGTATTATCGAAACATTTAGATTGTATAATTTAAAATACACCATTAAAAAACCCAAAAAAAGATAAGTGTTTTATTAATATTTGTTACTCTATTTAATTGCGGGAAGTAAAAATTTACAATGCACGGTCTAACTTTTAGATCTTTCAGTTCGGTGCATCCTGCTAATTTTGAATTATTTAGAATATTTAATATTAACATATTATCACTAATTAATTAATTTTACGGACTCGCTTTCGGTTTAGGTTATTAAATGCGGCACGTACTGATTTGTGCTAGTTACTTTGTCAACGGATATAAACTGAAAAAAAACTAATCTTCACAAATATCGGCATTATCAACTGTTGCTATATCATCCACTTGTGGATATAGAAAAACACCAGGTACTTTGTTGCTGTGCCTTAAAAATTTCCATAAATTTGTTTCGCAATTTTGAATTTTTAATATCTTTTAACGTATTGTTTAACAATATACTTTTCTGTTTTCATATTTACTAATACATAATCAGGTTTTAGCTTTTCTATCCACTTTACGAATAGTCGGCACAATTAACCATAGCTTTATCATTTCGATCACCTATATTTTCTTTTTCAAAATCTGAAAAGGGTTCGGGGTCATTATCACTACTCCGCTCTCCCATATCGCTCTCTGGGGAGGTATCGAACCATTGACGTTTCTTATTTTTTTTTTTTGTTAGTATGCTCATGCTTATGGTTAGTGTTTACTTATTTATAGCTTATATATCTTATTCGTGGATTGTTCAGGAGTCCTTCTCCTCTTCAGCCCTGGTCAATCCATGTTTGTTGGTGTTGCGATGTTTTGTGTTATTGTTCACAGAAGGCGATAGATAAAGGTAATTGGGGTTTATATTGGTGTATATTGGTAATCGGAAATCCATAACAGGACTGATGTATGTTTTATAGGTGTGTAGAAGTGTTTTGGGTCGGCAACTTCTGATTCTACCCCGGAGGGGGTCCAGTAGGTATGAGCGGTTCGTAATCCTATTGAGTGTTTTTTTAACATCGGGGAGCCAATTGAGGGTTCTAGTAAAGATGATTCCTAGGTAGGTGATTTCATCTTGGAGTGGGAGTCTTTCTTGATTTAGGGTGAGGGAAACATTTCTGGAGGCTAGCTTTGGGAACTTATCCTCGGTGTAATTAGGATGGCAGAAGAGGATAGTTTGGGTTTTGGTAGGATTGACGATGACTCTCCACTGGTTAGCCCAGTTGGAGAAGTTCCGCAGGGTTTTCGATATGAGGCGGGAGGCCGTTTCGCTGTTTCGATTAACCGCCCAGAAGGTGGTGTCATCCGCAAAACGACTACTCCGGGTTGTATGACTTCGGGAATGTCGGATGCGAAGATAGTGTATAAGATCGAAGCTAAGGCAGAGCCTTGCGGTACGCTTGCTGTAGGTTGAAAAGAATCGGAGAAGATTTTCCCTACTTTGACTCGGACTGACCGATTGGTCAGGTACGAGAGTAGGAGTTTGGAGAAGGGGTCGGGTATATTGAGGTTACGGGTCTTGTGCAGGAGACCGGCGTGCCAGACCCTGTCGAATACTTGCTTAATGTCCAAAAACACAGCCAGATTGCACTGCTTGTGATTGAATGTCCTAGTGGTCTCTGTAAACAGCTTCAACAAGGGATCGTGACACGTTCGGTTGGGACGGAAGCCGAATTGGCTGTTGGGAAGAAGGTCGTTGAATTCTTTGGGGTCCCTGAGTCGTCTGGCTAGAATCTGCTCAAATCATTTTTCGAGGCAACACAGGAGGTTGAGGTTAGGTCAACGTGGAGTTTTGGTTTCATGACGGTGGAGGCCGGTTTCCAGTCCGTCGGGAAGTGAGAGAGGGTTAAGCATTTGTTATAAATGTCGAAAAGTATACGGAGGGCTGGGTCAGTAGGTGCCGGAGGATTTTCCTATTTAGGCCGTTATGATCTGGGGCTAAATTTTTCCCTTTTTTGAAATATGTTTGGACCTGGTCGGGCGTGATAGGGGCATAAAAAGGTCTCTCGTTATCCAGTTGGGTTTCAGGAAGCTTAAGATTGCGGAATTCTTCAAGGCGACCCTCGAGGAGTGTCTTGAACCGGTTATCGAACTGGGGATTATCTGGGGATTGAAAAATGGATTGAAAGTGGTGACCAAGGCAATCGGCCTTTTCTTGGTGGAAGCAGATTATGTTGCCCTGAAGGTCGGTTAGGTGGGATTTTGGGTTTACTTTTCTTCTGGTCAGTCTATCGAACTGTTGCCAGAAGATTTTACCATTTCTATAATCTAGCTGGGAAGTGGCTTTGGTCCAGGAGTCTTCAGCGTGTTTATTGGTTTCTCGCCTGATTAAGGCGTTAAGGCGATTGTATTCGGTCTTGAGAGACGGATCCCTGGATCGCAAGAATTGACGATATATTCGTCTTTTCTCTTTGGTCCAGTTCACAATGTGCTGTGGGAGCGGTTTGCGAGAGATGTCGATGTTTTCTAATGGCACTGAGATTTGGGTGTAGGAAGGATGTTGGAGATGTGTTCGGAGAACACATTCCAGTCTGCTCTAGAAAAACCTTTAATTACTGTGTATTGAGGAGGTGTAGGGGGAGCTGGATAAAATGTAGTTTTGACCAGTAGTGGTATGTGATCAGATGTGATCGTGGTGCCTAGAAAGCACTCACGATCGAAATAGTGGGCTATGGGTTCGGAAACTATGATATGGTCTACTATAGACACCTAAATGTTCGAAATAGGTTGGTTGAGTGTTGGAGATTCGCAGGAGTGGCAACTGCAACAGAGCGGATGATAGCCTGTTACCGTTGCCATTCGTTGCGGTGTCTCCGAATTGGGCGTGGCGGGCATTGAAGTCACCTAGGATAACAGCATTAGGGAGGCTTGAAGCGTAAATTAAAAGGTCATCTGATAGTGTGTTGTGACTTGGCGAGTTGTAATAGGAAATAAATACTATAGGAGTGGGAAAGTGCACCGTCCAGCAACGCATTCGAGATGCTGTAGGTGGGCCGGGAGTTGAAAAGGAGTAGAGGGGAAGCAGTTTTTAATTAATAGGGCGGTTCCATGTTGGCTATTGTTTTAATAAGTGTGAAAGGTGTTGAAATTAAGGGTGCATCTGGGTGTAAGCTTTGTTTCGGTGATGGAGAGGATGTGAATATTGAGGGAGTGTAAAAAGTGTTTGATTAAGGGACGTTTCCGATGCACGCCCCTCGCATTAACGGTCTCTGCTATGATATCCATTGGGAAGGAGTTAAGGACTGGGTTGGCGGATTACGGCTACCTTCATCCGCGTACGTGATACGCAGACGTTGATACGCCATTGGAAAAAGTTTTGGGAGAGGGAGTCTAGGGAGCGAAGAACCATGTCCTGTCGGTCAGGGAACATGCGGAAAAGGGAGTGTGTAAGGACTTGCAGGAAGTCTTTAATGGAAAGGGGGTCGGTATTGGGAGTGGGTTTGAGATGGGCGGTGTCTTCCGAGTCGGACTCTTCGGAAGACAGGATGGGTTCAAGGGATGTCATCTTCGATGGCGAACTGGGGGGTTCCCGCCGCTTCCGGCACTTAAAGGGATAGGTAGGGTGAGTATCCCCACGGTCGTTACACCTTGGGTTTTCAGAGGATTTGCAGGCGGAGGATCTGTGACTTTCGCCACAGTTTGGACAGCGTATCGCGCGGGAAGCACACTCTTCCGCGGTATGTCCCACCTGCGTGCAGGTAGAACGATACTTTGGGAGAGGTTGTGGAATAAGGGAAGGTTCGCAACGGTAGTGTCGCCCGAATATTCTAGGGTGGTTTGGGAAGGAGTTATGATTCGGACTAGGGAAGTTGGGGTGTTCGTGACCTGCAGGTTTGTGTGCGGGTTTCTGTGTGTGTGAGGGTTTGTGTGGTTTTGTGGAGGCGGTCGAGTGTGTGGAAATGTAGGAGTGTGTTGATGAGATGGAAATGGACGAAGCGTTTGAGTGGGAGCGTGTGCGTGAGGATGGTGGGGGCGAGGCGAGGGTGTATGCGTATGTGTGTGTGGTGATTGTCGGTGTAGGTGGACGGGCGGCGTCGGGGGTTGGGGATACCACCGTTACGGTAGCACGGTGGCGACCGTTCTTAACCATCACGGTTGTTGTTAGTGGAGGTTTTCGAAAATTGAATTAAAGAAAGGACAGATAATTGTTTTAAGAGAAGGTCGGATCTCCGCCGTGGTGCAGCCTCACACCCCGAGGATAAAAGGCTTGGAAATCAGAGACACAAATAGAAAACGGAGGGAAACAAGTGTTAAATTAAAACAAATAAATTAAATTAAAACAATATTTTTATTAAACTGATACCTATAGCTTTACCCGATGTCGATCCTGTGGTTGGCGGTGTCCTGGATGCTTCCATATGTTGTTCTTAGCTCCTGCTGTATTCCGGCGGCTCCTGCTTGCTGTTAGGCTGTGGCTCCTCTACTGACGACCGCTTCTTCGTATTATCTGTATGCAAGCAGTGACATATCTAACTCAAAAGCGACGAAGATTGCGATGCCGTAACGATGAGCGTAAAAACGCTAAGTTCTTTTTTGGAAATTAAGAGATTTGTAATAAAAATCACAAAAACTCTTACGCGAGAAGGGGCGTACGTTCGATACCGAGGTTCTGACTGCCCTGTGACGTTTCTTATTTGGTTTCTCTTTTAAGCTTTTTCCATTGGACGTACAAGGTGTTTGGAGGTCTGTTTCGCTTGCTTTTTCCTGCTTCGGCATTCAATTTCTTTCTTAGAACATATGATGTGCGACCAGTATTAAATCGTGCTCACTCAAATACATCTTTTAGGGAATCAGTCATATAGTTAGTTTTTTCTTCGTTCTCTTCTAGGGTCTTTGGCAATTTATCCAAAATGTTATGTGTGTTTAGGGGTACGAAACCAGTGGCTTCAAATTCTGATTTAATGATTTGTTTATTGACCAGTTCTTCTTTCTTTAGATCTTGGTTCAATAGGCGAGGAAATACATCCTTTCTGACAACTCCTTTGTTGTGTTTCTTCCATCCTCTAAGAATTCATCTCCATGCTCTATGATTGGTCTAACCACGCTCAGATCTGAAGGTTTCGGTAGATGAGTACTATTCGGTGGCAAAAGACTGAATCTAATGTTATTAATTTCACATTACACAGAAAAACTTTCGAACGAGATGGTAAGGTCTTGAAGTATGGTAAAATTATGTTCCAAACCAGTTCTCAAAAATGTTCGCGTCAAACTAGTCTGAAATGTGTCCTGTTATATCTGGCACCGGGCGGACGATTCTCCCTCCAAGTAGACGTATGTGTTCCGATTTATGCACTACATATACATGCAGCAACATACCGGCTGCAGAACATGCAAACATAACTGAAGTTGCAGTTTTCGATGTGTCCAAAACTTTTTCTGGTCGCTTAGACTTCAAACGTACAATGATTGGTGTACGGCCTGGGTCGTCCGTAAAATTGGTCCCGTCATAATTGACCAATGATTCAAGTGTTTCTGTAACTTTGTCATAATATTTATTAACGGTTGTGTGATCTACTTTAGCACGGCTTTCTTTGATGGACTTGACTAGCTTTTGGACAATGCGTTTTTAAGCCGTTTAAACGTTTTTTCCAACCATGTTTGTCCTGGACGATTATTTCTGAATTGTGAAATTGCTTTACCACTTCATTGTAAGTAAGACTGTACTACATCTTTCACGTATTCAGCATCCTATGTAAAGCATGTGAAGTGGTTGAGATGATCTTCACAAGATTCGCTTCCTCTTCTTTACTTAGCGCTGGCTGACCACCAGGTGATTTGGTATGAAGGTCTTTCACTTTTGTATACACGGTGAAATGTGGAATTCCATATTCTTTACTTAGAGCTCGTAAATTACTTCCCCGATACCTCGCGACAGCCTCATTAACGACTTCTTAACTATAATTTCAATAGTTGCTACCACCAGGCGTTATGACATAATTTCGGAGTCGCTCCTAAAACAACGCGAAAGAATAAATTGATACGCCGAGTTTGTGGTTATGTGTTTGTATACAAATGAACACAGAGCCAGAAAAAAATACTATTATGCTATACTGTTAATTAGGAATGCTACATAATACTTAGTATACATGTGAACAAATATAGGACTTTGTTACCTTGATATACAATCTCCTCCCAAGTGTCGCAGGGTGTACCACCGTCGCATCAACATACGCTCACTAACTGTACTCGAACCTTCGGTGCAGTGCGAAAACTTCCAAGTCCGTCCGTTGGGCGGCAGGACTATGTAGACACGCAAATTACTCAATTCGCCCCTCGTTTACAAGTCACCGTTTTACGGTAGTATAAAACATCGTCACTGACGTTTAAAACTAACTTACGGCTAGGTCTTCAGCTTCATTTACCAAAGCTATGGTACGATTTATAATAAGGGGTGGTCCACAATGGACATGTTTCACAATGAGAATTTAATTTTCTATCGGGATGAATTCAAATCTGGCGCCTCAGATTCTTGCATGCTGTGAGTAATCAAATGGCGAACCAACACGTAAAAAATCTGTGCGCTGTAAAAATTAGTTTAAAATTTAAAATTTTGTGTGAAAAGCGTTCCGAAACCATATTTTTCGACAGTGTATAAAATACTGGAAAAATAATTTTTGGTAAGTTTGTTTACGCGTCATCAATTAATGTTATATTCTATGCATTTGCTTTTTGCTTGGTGATGTCAGTTTTTTATCTTTTACAGTCTTTACATGAAATTAATTTTGTCCACAATGAGACTTTATTTTCCACATTGAGAGTCTCATTGTGAAACAACTTAAAATATTTAAGTGGCTGACATGAAATAGAAATCGAATCGTTGTTTTTTAGTTCAAAATGGCAAGGGGGCGGCAAAGAAAAACTGGAAAGGGCATTTTCTCCAAATGAGAAATGCAATCACTGCTGTAATTGAAGGTGTGTCTTTAAGAAACGCTACTGTGACTTTTAATGTAAAATTTCAAACATTACCGCGGTACGTGACAAAACAAGAGCAGAATCCGAATGCACAGATACGAATGAAGCCTAAATATGATTGTGGAAAAATGTTTACACATCAGCAAGATCAGACACTGAAAGATTATATTGTTAAATGTGTTACGGTCAGACTACATTCAATGTTAAGAGAATTGGCGTATCAAATGTCAATTATAAATAATATTGCAGTTCCTGATTTGTGAACACGAAATAAGGCAGCAGGTATTGAATGGCTTCATGGTTTTTTAAAAGACATATCCATAAGGAGACCAGAAAGCTGTAGCCTCTCCAAAATGATGGCATTTAATCCTCATAATGTGAAAAATGTTACGGCAACTTGAAAGAAATATTGTTAAGGTAAACATTTTTACTATGAAACTAAAAATTTGGGGACGGAACTAGTATCTACAATTTAAATGAAACGTCCACTTCTACGGTTCAAAAATCATCAAAGATTGTTACAATGAAAGGAACAAAACAAGTATATAAAGCTACAAGTGGCAAACGTGGCACTTTGGTTACAACGTGTTGCATCATTTCTTCGTCCGGAAATTACCTTCCTCCCATCATCACGAAAAAAATGAATGTTAAAATGACGCAAAATGCTTCACCCGGAGCCCTGGGACTGGTATCAAGTTTTAGCTGGATGGTATCAGAATTATTTCCAGATGTCATGGGTCGTTTTATTAAACATTCCCATTCGTCTAAAAAAAACTATTCTTTATTGAGTTATGACAATCACAAGAGTCACATGCCAATCGATGCCATTAATATGGCAAAAGAACATATGGTAACGGTACTTACACTGCTACTTGACGTTAGCGTATTTTTCTCCATCAAAAATTGTTATAATACTGAAATGGACAACTGGATGATTAGGCATCCAAACTGTTTCAATTTACGATATAAGCGGTATCGTGGCAATAGCATTCGAGAGATCAATGAAACCTGAGAATATTAGATCTGGATTTAGAAAAACAGGACGACCAAGTGTTTTCTGAACACGATTTTTTGACTGCTTTTGTGACAAGCAGACCTGTCGATCAACATAACATTGAAGGAACTTCACATGATGAAATTGTAGAAAGAGAACTAACTCCTAACAATAATCGTCAAGCAAAATCAAAAATAAACATCACTAGTAACGTTGTTCTTACTCCTGCACCAGAATCTAAATTTGTTTCTCCCAAGATAAGGCAAAGAAAAAAAGCCGTTACGATCATTCGCAAAAACGTGTTTTCACCCAGAAGAAAAACGTTGAATCAAGTGAGCCTGAGAATGCAGTGACGATAATTCTTCATATTATGATGTCAATGAAGAACTAAATCTTTTTCATGAAAATTTGGAAGACCCAAAAAGTAATCTTCATGTTTGTAATTATATCCTAGTACGATTTTACGCAAATAAAAAAGATGTTTATTATGTGGGAACAACTGTGTCAATTGAAGACACCGAATGTGAAGTAAACTTTTTACGACACAGTACCAAAATTAAAAACAAATTTTATTTTCCATAAACAAAAGATATTTGTCTGATTAATAAAACAAATGTAGCCATGTTGTTGCCAAATCCAAGCCTGTCTGGAACAAAAAGACAACAAAAGTTTCACCAATTTAGAGTGAATTTTGATCAAATTGACGTACACTGCAAAAATTTTTCTTGTGTTTCTCTTAATTGTTATTTTTAAATGTTTTTTTAATTTTTGACGTTGTTCTTAAACTTAGCTTAACCTTGACGCCATTCCCTTGTAGGGCAGGCAATACGATCCCTGCCTCTTACTTATTTTTCATTCACAATCTTTCTCCATGCTATCCTATCTCCACCCTTTTATTTTTAAAACACTTTATCATCCATTCTACTACATTCAGCCAAGTTTTACGCGGTCTACCAGGCACGGCCCCACCACTAACCTCACCATATATATTTATACATATATTTGCTTCGTTAATCTTGCGTTGTTCATTCTCTCAATGTGACCAAACCAACGTAATGTACTACTTTTATATCTATCTATCATCGTCTTTTCCTCGCCACACTCCTTTATTATACATTCATTCTTTATCTTGTCTCTTCTCGTTTTACTACATGCGCTACTCAAGAATCTCGTACCCACAACATATTTTTCTTTCGTGCTTTTTTGACATACACGCCATTATAGATTGCTCATTTCGGAGCTAGACTCATGCTTTCGTTTCTCATTATCGTCCACAAAGTTCCAATTACTTTCCTTCCAGCATTGAACCTTCGTCCAATCTCCCCCTCCATTGTACCATCTGCAGTAAACATTCTACCCGGATATACCAGCTCGTCCACTTGCTCCACAATTTCATCTTGCAGAGTAAATGCTCTACTCTCCTTTCCACCTTCCCAATTGAACACCATAATCTTAGTTTTGTTCACGTTTACCTTTAGGTCCATGCTCTCACAGACTGTATCAAACTTCCTCAGAGCGGTTTGTAACTGTCACTTAATAAGACTGTCATCTGCATACACCGAAGTCGTACATTTACGTCACCAACCATTACATCATTTGTATCGGTACATGCTTGTCTAACACATTTATCCATGTATACCTGAACAACCACGGTGACATCACACAACCTTGTCACACTCCTTGCACAATATTAAAGTATTCACTCACACCTCCTCTCACCCTAACACATCCCAAACTACTGTTGTACACTCCCCTTATTCCATTTACTAGACCTTTATTTACGCCATATTCATTTAATATTTCCCACAGCTTCTCCCTATTCACTCTGTCGTATGCTTTCTCTAGATCTACAAACGCACAGTACAGCTTCCTTTTTACTCTTAAACACTTTTTGATCACCTGCTGGAGAGCAACTATCTGAACGACACATTCTCTCCCTGGCATGAAGCCACCCTGCACATCCCAAATCTTAGTTTGTGTAGTTTCTCGTACTCTATCAATCAGTATTCTTCCAAATACTTTACCAGGCATGCTGAGCAAACTTACTCCTCTGTAGTTCTTGCAATCACTCTTTGTAACGGGAGCTTTAAAAAAATCAAAATTTCGCTCTAAATTATACTAGATTAGATATTTATATATTATTTTTCTGAATAAAGGAATGGTTATTGTTTATTTGTATTTGAATGTAATTAATATTAAGAGGAAAGCTTAAGTTTATTTCAATAAGTTACCTACATATTCAATTTGAAAGTATTTAAAATCGGCGGCATTTGCAAGTGCATTATTGTGTTGGAAGAACAATGACGCTGTCATAATAATGATGTACAGTTTTTAAAGTAGCCGCGTTAAATACGCGATCAGAAACAGTCGCGTTAAGAAAGCGAACAAGAAGAGTCGCATAAAATAATCGATCAGAGTTGATACTGGTCGGTCGATTGAAGCCGCAGCCTAAGTGACATTGTGTAGTCACGCCACCCTATAAGGTGTGAAAATATACAAATAAGAATTAATTAACGGTGATAGGGAAGAAGTAGAAAATTACCTTCTTTATTAAAATAATAAAAAGTGCAAATGTTGTCAATTTGGCGATAATAAAAAGGTAGTGTAATAGTTTACAATAGCGTTTTAAGTGCGTGTTGAAAGTGTTCCAAGTTGATGTTTTGATAACGAGTGATAAATGTACAATAAGACAATCAACCCAATTAATAGATCGGTGTATAAAGTATAATAACAAAAAAACATTGATAATGAAAATATGGCTTTCCGTAGCTCGCTTGCAGTTGGTTGCGCACGCCGTTTGTGATTAAAACTGAACAATTAAGTAAAAACTATATAGTGTAAATATATCGAACAATTATTTACTAAAATCATTAACTGATGGAAGAAAATTAGAAGCGTATTCAGCTCCGACAAAAGTATAAGAAAAGATAAGGACAACAATAAAGAACGGTTCCAGAATCCGGCCAAGTGACATCATCGGAAGAGCAGTCTATAACCTATTTGAGGCCCCTTTAGCGGTCAAAGGAACGCAAGCATTACATCATCAGTTTTGCAACGAAAATAAGTAAGAACCATTTTTGTTTGTGTTAATAAATAAAACGTTTTTGCGATTGATTTCTCGAAACTTTATACATTTGACTATCACAATTAAACGAAAAATAAATGTTTAATTCTGATAAAGATTTTATTTGTTATATGTTAGTTTTAAGAAGGTTATTGTAGATATACGTTTGATTTTATATATGTTTGTAAACAACATATTGATGCATTTTCGTTCAGATTTGGAATTTAATTAAATGAGTATAACGTTTGATTTCCTTTTATTGCTAGCGATTATTAATATTAAAAGCTTATACAAATATTGAATATATAAATGCAGAAAGAGGTCAACCCAATAGGAATCCAGATGACTACATAAATCGAAATGAGCATAATTTTAGTCACTGATAACAGTAATCGTTTCCTTACTTTAACTTGAGCTAGCCGTCTCAACCAATTAAGAAAGGAATTCGCAAACGTAAATCTTAAAGTTCATTTACTCAAACCGAAATTAATTAGCAAACGAAGTAAAATTAACTAATAAATGATACCTTTATAAATTGCACCCATTCAATTTTAATAAAACGTAATAAAAAATAATCATTTCAGTTTCACAATAACAATATTGAATTTTCTTCAATAATGTTGAAATTATAAAAAAATTGAAAAGAACTCAAATCTTATTCTTTGGAGCGGGTCAAACAAACAAAAGTAGTATCCAAGTGTACTACGCCCATTGCATCTTGTTCCCCTTGCCCTTATACACCGGTATAATGATCGCGCTCTTCCAGTCCCTCTGCACTTTTCCACACATAAGGCATACATTGAATAATTCACACAACTGGTATAATCTACGCCTGCTCCCTTGCCGTTTTTCAACCTCCCTACCGTTTTATCTACCTCATTTATCCCAATATCCTCAGGTTCATTCACCATTCCTCACTTCACAATCGTCCCATACTATTTCGTTGCTCGTATTCATCACTCCTGCAGCGTTCTGTTTTGGGTCACGTTTTGTATTTTAGACCCATTTCCAGAAGTTTTTTTGTTTCCCTCAAAATCATTCTGCATTATCTCTCCTTCCATAGCCATCACTTCCTCTTTACTTATTCTCACTGCCTCCTTCGCTTCTTTGTTTCTTAATCTGTACACCTCATACAATCGCTTTTCTGAATCTCATTTATTGCAGCATTACCATGTACGCATCTTTTTTCTTACTACCGCCTTTTTTACCGACTCATTCCACCAAGCACATTTTTTCTGTCTACCTACAGTCGCCATTCCACATATCCGCACGGCACAATTGACAACATAGTTTTCAAGCTTATCCATGCACTTTCAACGTCAGTGTCTTTTATTTGTTCGTTCCACCCTGTTTCATTCACATTGAACTCTTTACTCACAGCATCTGCGTATTTTATTCTCGCACCATTATCCACTACACTAATTCTGGACCTTCGCACTACGTTTGCTTTTTTCTCCAGACCCACTTTTGCCCTAAACGCATTCTCGATATAACCAAAAAGTGGTCCGATCCACACTCCGGTCCTCGCATTACTTTTGTGTCTTTCACCAGGTTTCTAAGCCGTTCATCATACACTATCAAGTCTATCATACCTTTAGATTCACCTCTTTGCCAAGTATACATATGCACATTTTTTATGTTTAAACCACGTATTGGATACAAACAGGCTTCTCTCCACACAGATGTTCACCAGGCTTTCACCATTCTCATTGACCCTTTGGTCTCCGAACTTTCCTAGAACGCTGTCAGTTTGTTCTCTCTGTACACCTACCCATCCGTTCATATCTCCCAATATCATCACTCTTTCGTTTGGCTTACATACGTTCAACACGTTCTCTACTTCATTCCAGAAGTTCTCAAGCTCCTGGTCTTTTTCTCCATTCACCGGTGCATAGCATGCAATAAGAAAAATTCTTCGAAACTCCACTTTCATTCTAACTCATATAACCCGGGGAGATACCAATTCGTACTGTTTAACACATCTTTTCGCTCTTTCACTTACGATCACCCCAACTCCTTTCGCGCCATGCACTTCAGTCTCAACCCTTGTAGCAGGCCGATCCGAAGAAATTGTATTGTTCTCTAGAGTAATCCATAGCGAGCAGACCGGTTACTGGCCAAATCGTGCCCCGGATGATGTGGCATTCCCTACTAAAGGTATCGTCCCACTACCGGACAGTTATTTGTCTACTGCCTCGACACGTAAGAAAGTCAGTAGAAATATAGACAGAGGCAAGAAAGATATAAATAATAGAGTGTATACTTACTGTATGGATATCTAAATGTACATATATACATATACATTTTTCACTTACATAGGTACCCTTCAATCATATCACGTTTCAACCAGGTTGCTCCCTACGCGATTCCTGGCTCTCGCGCCTGTAATCGTACTTGCTGTTATTTATTTGCGACCAAATAATTCAATTATTTTTAATTTGGCTTTCCGAGTTATAATTATTTCTTTGTTATTTAATTTAATATTTATTTATCAAATCTGTTTTATTACTTAAACGTTTCCATCCCCTAAGTTTCTTTTTTTTTATTGAACTGAAGGGTAACGATAAATAACGATAATGGCCCTGTTAGCTACATTAATTGTTTACTTTTAGGATTAATTAATTACACTTAAGATCATACAATTAATTGAGGATGTAGAAATTGTCGCGGCGACAGAACTATGTGTTTTGAGTTTGCAAAATTATATTGTTTTAAAAACTCTTCAATTGTGGTATTTTGTAGGTTTTCGCTTATCCTTTTCCACACATCGTGTACTTTGTTTTTCTTATGATATTTATGTGACGAATCCAATGATAATCTCTCAGTTACATACACCTCTAAAAACTTTAGCACTTGGTCATTGCTCCACTGAATCATGGTTAAAACGTTTTTGAACGCGAACAATTAACCGAACACAAATACTTAAGTTTCTCGTACATGTGCAAGGATAGGACATCGGGCAGCATGTAAACAGTCGCTGCTGCTCGTACTGCCAGTCCTTTAGCTTCCGTTAAAAATGCCGCAACTGAAGGGAGTGTGTGCAGCGGCATGATCGATAGCAACGCGAGAAATGTGTTTACATACTCACGCTGCCCAATTCCCTGCTCACTGCCGCGGAAGTGGGCTGCATGTAAAGAGGATATAGAATAATTGACAATTTAAATAAAGATTGTATTGCTTTTGCGTACACCATTGAAAATAGTAGCACTCAAGTACAAAGTTACTGATGAATAAAGTCCGCGTCACCTGCGTGTATTTTCACTAGGCAGAACGATATAAGCTCTAGAGTACAACCTAATGTTCAGAGAATCCCAATGCATACCAATATTGCTTATTGAATTAATTTAATTATTGAAGAATTGAAAATTGCAAACAGTATCATATTGAACCTTTAATATTAGTTAAAAATAATATTTATTAAATATTTACAAAACGTTTATTAAATATTACACTGAATTTTAAAGAAACAAGACTTGTATTAAATTATTATAAGCTTTTGTTATGAACGAATAAGTTCAAAGGTAATATGTAATTAAAATTATTATTAATTTTATTAAATACATAAATAAAAAGTTTACCTCGAGTAGGATTTGAACCTACGACCTGTACTTTGCTAGAGTACCGCGCTAACCAACTGCGCCATCAAGGTGCAAGCCCCAATCGATGTAAATTTTGTCTTTATGTATGTAGAACTGATGTAAATTCTAAATATAATGAGATTACAATCAAATTACTTATATTAATGGAATGTGAGCCTGCAATATCGCAAAGATTCACACATACCAAAGCAACTTGACTAATATTCTACATAATTTACATCGATTGGAGCTTGAACCTTGATGGCGCAGTTGGTTAGTGCGGTACTCTAGCAAAGTACAGGTCGTAGGTTCAAATCCTACTCGAGGTAAACTTTTTATTTATGTATTTAATAAAATTAATAATAATTTGTATTACTATAATATACAAAGGTCAAGGTTTGAAGCCCTGGTGGTGTGTTACTGGGGAAATTTCAAGGCAATTTTAGACTCAGTTTTTGATGTGATTTTGAAATACATAACTTACATTTGTGTAGCATTACTAATAAAATCACAATATATCGACAGACTTTCAGAATATAAAATAATTCAATGATCACATTTCAAAAATAAACTTACCGCAACTTGTATAGATATATCAGCTCGTACAATTGCAGAGTGCTGTATAACAATAGGTCGACATAATAAAGGCCTAGGAGGTGGAGTGCGTACTCTAACAATAAAATCACTAAGTGAGTGATATGCATGTCCTTATAAATGTAATACCTCAGAAACTCTATTTATCATTCCTTGAACTGATCGAGCATTTTCTTGTGTAACATCATTCATCTTCACATTTCATTTTTGTTATACCTATGTTTTGTTTTGTTTTATCATTATGTGATTTTTTTGATCTTTTGTGTCATAATAAAATATTTTGTATTTCGTCTCATTGTGGAATTGAGAGTTTCATTGTGGAACATGGACTGTTCCACAATGAGACATTTACACTATGAATAAAAAAAAAATGTTAATGATGTCATTATTATTTGATTTGAATTCTGGGTGCGCGATTATTGGCCTGATACCCTAACTAAACGTTACATATGAAAATATTAAAAATTGACATATTTTAACAATATATCAATTGTTAAATAGCAAAAATTTTAGGCAATTTTGTAAAATAACCCTTCCAAGTGAAGTAACTAAACTTTTTACTTTGATAGTAGATCTGTTTAATATAAGTGTTTCACAACTAAAACAATATCTAAAATGTACTTGAATGCTTATCTTACTTAATATGATTTGTGATAATTTATTTTGCATAATAGATAGGTAGGTATAAATAATGTAACATAGTACTTATAAATGACATGTTCCTTAACTGAATAAATAAATAAAGTATATGAAGGAATATATATTGAAATAACAAACACTCCACTTAGGACAATATCAATAGCGAATAGTGGAAACATACAGCAGTTTGATTATTTAACAGTAATTTGAGATATGATCACATAATAGTGGTTTTGATTACTTACAAGTAATTCCTTTAAATCATCCCTGATTAACAATTACAATAAATAAAATCAAGTACTGCAATCCATTACTCTCCAGATTTGTTCTTATTATTTAATTACACCAAAAGATTAAGTATTTATAATTTTTCATATAACTCATGTTGATATTATTTTATATAAAAAGTAGTACTTGACTTTTAGATTATTTTGCTATAAATTACCAACAGTATATTTAGCTACAATTACATGTGTAAATGAACATATTTTTGTTTTTTATTGCTTACTAGCCGTACCTGTCGCGTGTTGCTGCGATCCAGAATGGGGGGGCGATATTAAAATTTTGTGATACACGTGTCTCAATTTTAATTGAAGAGTTATGTTTACCAATTTTCGAGTCAATCGACCCATAGAATAAAGTTTCACAAACAAATTCAGCCCCCCATTTCACCCTCTTAGGTGTGGAATTTCGAAAAAAACCTTTCTTAGGGCCGGTTGTATAAAGTCTAGTTAAGTTCGAACCGTCGGTTGAATGCAAAATTGTGTTGTAAATTTTGCATTCAACCGATGGTTCAAACTCAACCTTTAGTCAACTAGACTTTATACAAGTGGCCAAACGCGCGAAGTTTAAATAGTTAAGTTTTCTTAAATTTTCTACGCAATTTTTTTAATTTTTCTCTCTGTAAGAACCTTCTACAAAGTATTATAAAATTTAAAAAAATCAATGAAATCTATAAAGTCGTCTCAAGTTATGGCGCGACCAAGGAAAATAGGCATTCATTTTTATATATAGATAAATTCACAGATCCAATAACATCAAGACATACACATTTACTAAATGAAACATTTTTTATTGAATAAAAACAATTAATAAATACAAACGCACATATTAAAGTTGGAAATTTAAAACATATACATAGTTTCATAAATGCAATCAGATAAACATGTTCCAGAGTCAAACATATATAATTGAATATATATAATTGAACACATTATTTTAGGATTACAGTTCATCCAGATATCAGCCAATTTATATAATTAAAACCTGTACACAAATAAAAAGTCGGGATCCACTATTCTCACTAGACCATTAATAAAACATGATGCATATACCTGATTAAATATTTTTGTTTAATAAAGCACTAGTAAGAATATTAATTAAAAACAGTTTTAAACTTTACATATAGCTTAATCAAGTATAAAACAAAATCATAGGAACATGTTCTGATTACATACATATATTAAAAGATTTTGTAGCATTAAAGTTCTAATCTAACTCGTATCTAGACAAAATACGTTATTTGTTTTGATTACAAAACTGTACAGATTTAAAAGGCTGCATAATCATGTGTAATGCAACTTACATTTATTTAGTTAATAAATATTTTTCATTTTATTAAAACTGGTAATAAATACTAATGGGCATTATTTATGATCTAAAGCTAACAATGAAAAAAACGAAACCAAATGCACATGTCCTGATCACAGACATACTAAATTCATTTAACATTAACATTCTGAAATTAACTCACAGATGGTTTAAAATAAATTATTTGTTTGTGACAACATTGCCCATGATTAATGGAATATTATTGTTACATTTTATTTACAAATTTAATGTCTTATTAGAAAATATACAATCTTTTTAGAATAAAGTCTGATAAGCCTAAGTAATTTGGGTGAGCAATTTCACTTTGTAATACTGTTTATATTAAGAGCATAGTTTACTATCACATTAGTCTTGCAGAAATCTGCAATAAGCAATATATTAATCTATAAATATCTAAAGGAAGATTGTCTTAAACTAATAATCCCTAAAGCAATGAATAGTTAATATCACATCAGACAATTGTTTAAGATTTTGTATTCAGTTTGTCTTTGGAATTAACTGCTTTCCTTGTTAACAAAAGCCTTCTATCAATATCCAGTATGGGCCAGTATTGCTTATGAGCCATTTTAACATTTCTGATGCCTTTCATACATCGAGAATGCACATTACGATTAAGTGTTAGAGTGGGAA
The DNA here is from genome assembly GCA_036346205.1 of Vesta saturnalis. NCBI lineage: Eukaryota > Metazoa > Arthropoda > Insecta > Coleoptera > Lampyridae > Vesta > Vesta saturnalis. The sequence goes on from JARFJB010000793.1 coordinate 4,483,204, forward strand.
GAGGGTCCCCCAATAATGTTTTTATACATATATTCATTGCATATTTTAAAGTAGTTTGATTATAACCCCCTTCAAGAGCTATAATCATTTTTCCACTAGCTAAAGGTTTTAATAGTTGAATAAGATGACCATAGCACTCTGGCGTAAGACGGTAATTCCCTAGTGGATCGTGTATTCCAGCATCGAATCCTGCCGACACTAATACGACATCAGGACTGTATGAATACGCGATGGGTAAAATGACAGAAAAAAACATTGTCATATAGTCAATATTATGCATTAAATCCTACAATAAGATGTGATAATTTAACATATTTTAAAAAAAGATTTACACTTACTCCAACGAGTGCGATATTCACATTGCACCCCTCACCATCTCCTTCACCACAGAAATTAAAATTGCCTTCAGGTGTATTAGGAAAGAAGTTGTGAAGAGAGTATTTGTGTATACTAATATACATAACTCTATTGTCTTCATAAAAAATGTCTTGTGTCCCATTTCCATGATGTATATCAAAATCAACAATTAGAATTCTAAGGAAAAAAAAGTTAGACACAATAAAGTTAAAATAGAATAAATACAGTACTTTTTTAATTGATATTTGTTCAGTATGTATTTTGCAGCAACTGCTACATTGTTTATAAAACAAAAACCAGAAGCACAATTAGCTTCTGCATGATGTCCAGGAGGTCTAATCAATGCAGCTCCACTTCTGCAATATCCACCTAATACTTCATCAACAACAGTTAACAAACATTCATTTGCTTTAACGATAGCGTCAAAAGTAAACTGATTGTAATACATGTCATTAACGTTATCCATCAAAGAGCTAAACTTCTCGTCAACTATTTGCTTGACATAAGCTGCATTGTGTACATTTTCCAAAATATCCAAATTGAACGGTTTTGGCTATAGGATTTCAACTACAGTAATATTAAAAAATTAACAAAAAACTTACAGTTAGATTTAAACACCTCGCATCTAAATTCCATTCTTTGTAAGTTTTATATATCGACATTAATCTGGAGGAATTCTCAACATGTGCCTCTGCAGAGCTGTTATGAAGTAACATTTTATCATCGTAGCAACAAGCAACTTTTTGATTGCTGCCAACACTCTCATACCCTAAACATAATTGCATTAAATTTTTTAATTTTATTTATTTAATTTTTATTTACCACGCCGAAGTTCGTTAACCAGATTAGTATATTTTTCAATCCTTGTGGCTGAACTAACAGGATAACAATTTCGTGTGGGATACGGTTTTAGTGCAGGTTCTCCTTCAAACTTTATTTGAATTTTATGACAATTTGCGGATTTAAGCATATTTGTGGATGCCTCATAAATATGAAAACATTTCCAATATGGACGCAAAGCAATACGAAGATCATTTATAGTATCAATAGTCGTCAAATGTGGTTTCGTTAATGGTTCTACAGTACCACACCCATCCCCTAATAATGCTTTAATTGTCATAGCAACTCCTTCTGCCAGGGAGGGCAAAAAATAACCACCTTCTAAACATACAGCAATTCTACCGTTTGCTAATCCTGATAATAACGTTATTAAATGTCCATAAAATGCGGGAGTTACTTCCATTTCCCCCTGTTTAGATTTGAAAAATGTGTATTATTTATCAATGTAATCAAAATTTGCATTAAGCCAAGCTAAAAATTACAAAAGAAACGTCTGAAACTTTGATTAGCATTACATTTCGTAACCTTTAGAACTCAAAAAAGCTACTAAATTCAATACTGTATTTCAAAATAAAGCCTAATATGTTTATATAACGTTTAGCATTTATTTACACTAAACCGACAGTTATTTGTTAAGTAATGCTTAACTGTGAATTAATTATCGAAAAAAGTCTAACAATTTATATTGTACCGGGTGGACCTATAAGCCGATCCTGCGGATATATATCTCAGGAACTGTTTATCGTACAGCTTTGGGAAAAAGATTTCCTTAGTAAAAACGGCCAAGGGAAATCGCTGTAAATAACTTTCAAGTTTCTAACTTTACCGCTAGAAAGCATAATCTTTATCGAAAAATTGAACAAAATTTTTTTATAAAATATGTCCAATCATAGTAGGCATTAAATAAGTAAATAGAATGATGCATAATTTCTGCAAATAAAGGGTGGGGGAGAGTGGGAATGTTTATATGAATAAGTGCCTATAACTTTGGTTTGGATCAACCTATTTTAACGAATTATTCTCATCCGAAAGGGCGTAGATGAACCAATTACATCTACTATAAAACAATTGCATTTAGTTTTAATTGTCGAATAAAAAACAAAATTAAAATTTGGCTATGTTAAAATTTTTAAATGGAAACACCTAGGTATTGTAAATTACAACAGAAACTGATTAAATTCGTAACAAAATGGCGCAAACCGCATGTCGATATCTTTTGTCTAACTGGAGATATAGGTAAAAACGCGTAAACATACGTAACTAGTATTGGCTCACTCTGTATTATAATTTAAAATAACAAAATATGTCACTATTTTCAAAATTTGTTAAACTAAGAAGGCTGCGAAATAAAGTTGACAGGGGCGACAGTAATCAAAATATTGCGATCCTTTTAAGAAGTGTTGGCATATAACTTTTCTTAATTAGATGTTAATATTATTAATATCAGTAAATAATCAGTTTATCAAATCCCGAATTGTATATGATTGGAGTTTATTTCGAATGCCATCAAAATGCCGCTATTGCCTCAAGTATATATGCCATAAGATATCCTGACAGGCGAGACATTATGGCAAAGAAGTATTTAAAAGAAAGCAAGAAGATTAAGAGAAATTGGTAGCTTTCATCGTCCTTGTTATAAACGCAGTGGTGTAGGTGTGACCGAAGATAATGTAATCAATGTTCTTGCTTTAGTTCAGCAGAACCCATATATAAGTAGATGGCAAATCTTTACAGAATTAAACATACCAAAAACTACCGTTCTAAGGATTGTAAAGCATAACAGGTAGGTTTCTTGTAATATTATGAACTGCACGTTTAAGTTTCAAAATTGCAATCCTTTTCAAATTTTAGATTCAACTGTTTCATTTTCACATTGCGATAAAAACGGCAACAAGGCACTTTAATCATTTCATTCATTCCTTAAAAATATTTGGTTTTCTATGTTTTTTAGACGGCATCCTTATCATGTAGTTCTCCACCAAGCTTTACATGAAAGGGATTTTGTTGCAAGGCTGGATGTTAGGTATGCTGGAAGAACAACCGCATATCATATCAAATATTTTGTGGACAGACGAAGCCACCTTTAGTAGTGCGGGTGGTGTTAATCTGCATAATATGCACTATTGGGCTGAAGAAAACCCGCACTGGATGGACGAATTGCAGCTTCAAGGTAGGTGGAGTCTTAATGTTTGGTATGGTATAATTGATGGAAAAATCATAGGACCATATTTCTTTGAAGAAACTTTAAATGGCGATGCATATTTAAATTTTTTGGAAAATGAATTGCCTATTTTATTAGAAGATATTTCCTTACAAACAAGAAGAGATCTGATATTTCAGCATGATAGGTGTCCTGCGCACTTTTCCAGGCGAGTTAGAGATTATTTGATTGTAAGATATCCATATAAATGGATTGGAAGGGGAAGTATATTTCCATGGCCAGCTAGATCTCCAGACTTAACATGTCTAGACTTTTATCTATGGGGAAGATTGAAGGAGTTAGTCTTTCAAACTCGACAAACCACGCGACAAGACTTGAAACAACGCATTAGAAATGCAATAAATAGTATGTCCATAGCTGAGATTGAAGCAGCTGTTATATCTACCCGCGATAGATTACTTCTTTGTGTGGACAATGATGGAAAGCATTTTGAACATTTAATTGGATATTAAGTTTTAATGTGTGTTATCTTCTTTTCATATATTTTGTTATTTTAAGTTATAATACAGAGTGAGCCAATACTAGTTACGAATGTTTACGCGTTTTTACTTATACCTATCTCGAGTTAGACAAAAGATATTGACATGCGGTTTACGCCATTTTGTTACGAATTTAATCAGCTTTCGTTGTAATTTACAATACTTAGGTGTTTCCATTTAAAAATTGTAACGGAGAAATTTTTTTTATATTCCAAAGTGCCCTCTGTCTACGACAATTAAAACTAAATGCAATTGTTTTAAAGCAGATGTAATTGGTTCATCTACGCCCTTTCGAATGAGAATAATTTCGTTAAAATCGGTTGATCCAAACCAAAGTTATAGGCATTTATTCATACAAACATTCCCACTCTCCTCCACCCTTTATTTGAAAAAATAGAGAAAAAGTATTTAACAAAATTTTTGCAGAAATTATGCATCATTCTAATTTACTTATTTAATACTTACTATGATTGGAAATATTTCATAAAAAAATTGTTTTCAATTTTTCTATAAAAATTATGCCCTCTAGCGGTAAAGCTAGAAACTTGAAAATTATTTCTGTGAAATGTTTTTCCCAAAGCTCTACGATAAACAATTCCTGAGATATAGCCGGAGGATCGGCTTATTGGTCCACCTGGTACACTAATATTAAATTATAATTTATATCATCAAAACTGAAACTTGTCTTTAACGGTTCATGACGTGTGTATAAATACACGCCTACGCTCAGGCGCGTTACAAAACTGAATACAATTATGTCACAATTGTTGAATTTAGTAGAATTCTTTTTACTCTATTAAATATAATTTTTATTAACAGTTTAAACAGATTATTTAGACTGAGCAAACCTTAGAATTTAAATCTTTAAAGTTAACTTCGAGAGTTATTTAATTTTGATTTTATATATTGCTTTGTTATATTAAAAATGGAATTACTGAAATTAGTTAAATATAAGTAATGTAACATAACCAATTTGTTAATTAAAAATGATAGTCTACGATTATAAGATATGAAATAACGTTGAAATGATCCAAACGAAGACTTAGTAATTACAACGCTTTCAACATTAACCAGCTGATTAATAAGCCTGAGAATAAATAAGAATTAGTTTTTTTTTTGTTAACATTATAAAAATTCAGAAATATAGTTGTTTAATGAAATCTCAATAAGATACATTTTATATCCTAACGTAAATGAACGTTGAAGGGTTTTAAAAGTGTAAGTTGAAATCTTAATTAATTTATTTAAAATAATTTATCAAATGTGATTGTTTTCTTGCAAGTTGCAAAAAAAATAAAAACTTGCCTATTTAATTTGTAAATAGGAAAGTTGCAATTTAAATTAATATTAGAATGCTTGTTTTATTATGAATTAATTGTATAGGTAATTAGAATTATGATGTGATAGTTAAAATGCCTTGAGGTTTGCTAATCCTCCCCTAGTGGCGGATAAGGGAACACGTTACATATATGAATAGTATGAAGGAAATGAAGTGCTCAAGGTGGACCAAAACTAGCACCGCGTCGTCTGTGTGGGAGAGAAGCTGCCACGTACGTGTGATTGAAGCAAAAAGGTTTAATATAGTTACACTTGTAAAACTATTAACGAATTCCTTTTTATTAAGACCGGATTGTAGAAAATAATTTTTATTTGGTTTTTGATAAAATTTTGTTGAGATTATTTATTTGTAAAACTAAATTTTGATTATCAATGAATTTCTTGTGGGAAATAATTGTTGAGAATATTTAGATTATTTTGAAAACGTTGACAAGAAAATCTTGATAAATTCCGAAAGTCATTATATATCGACTGGCGGTTTTATTATTTAATTGCGGTGGAATCCGTTTCTTTAATTCAGACTTAACAGTGTGTTTCGCTTTTAAAATTTGTTATTGTAAAGTTTACTATTTTATAGGGTAATCGAATTGGCTATTACAGTGAATTGGTTGTAGTTGAAAGGCTACTTGATATGCTGTAGGGCAACTGTCTGAAGCTAAAATTGATTGCGAGAAATTGCCGTTGGAAGGTTTATTTTTTTCTCATAGTGAAGATGTAGAAATCGACTTGTTACTGCGAAAAAGAATGTAATTAAAGGGCACTAATTATACGTCAATAATTTAAAATACTTATTTTTTTGGGTTTATTTTTGTATGTCAATAAATTGTAATGTTTGATGCTTTTCGGCGTGTTTTATTTTATGTAAATACGATGTATATAATGAAGCATTGAAAAGAAGAATAAAAGATAGAATTCGAGCTTTACACATGTTGGGATAGAAATAACGTGTTCTTCCACACAGTCCGTTATTCGGATAAATCGTGACCGATCGATTGGAGCTCTGATGCTCACGTAATCTTTGGGTAAAACATCACCGATTAGGACGGTGGCTATTAATTACACTGTTAAGCATACGGCGAAATCAAAGTTTTCTACAGATTAGTTAATATTTTAAAATGTATTATTTTTAGTTAAAGGGAGAGAGGCATACGTTTCCTACGTAATTTAACTGGTTCATTTAAACCAGTTAGGGTAGGTTGGGGTAGATTCGGCCGTGAGCGAATGCGAGAGCTTCAGTTCATATTTTAATTAGGTATGTTACATATAATAATTATAACCCGTTTTGGAAATAAATATATTATTGCTTCCGCTTCTGGTATATCAAAAGTGCGGAATAATTCTCTTTTTTTCAGTTTAAGGTAAGTTTCCAATAATAACAGTCATGTACAACAAATTTATATCAATACTTAATATAACCGCCATGGTTTTAATATAAGAAAGGCAATCGAAAGGAACGCATTCCTCCTTTCGAAAGCGGGTGGTAAACTACCTAGTAAAGAAACTGAAATATTATTATACCCAAGCGTAAGTAGATACTTTGAAAATCGTAACAAGCACTTTAATAAACTGTGTAAACTTTAGAAAGTATGTCGCTGTCTTGTAAGTAGTTATTATTTAATTAATTAACGATATTTAAATCGCACAACGTTGTCTTGATAACATAAGTTAGTGACTTGGAATCTTATTGCCAATACACTATCTCGTAAGCACGATTATTACGTTGAAATCTGTTTAAATAATCCACGTTAGTACTAGTACGGCACTTGTGTCATCGCTAAGATGATTGGGCATTGTCGTTTGTTGTTAACATTTTCCGCCCTTACAGAGAACTTAACACGTGCCGAAACGTGATATAACCTTAGTTTATTTATTTTCATGATTAATGATAATGTTTGAGGATTATCGAACACGTGTTGGAAAAATTCTTAAACTTCCACTTAAGTCTGAGTCGCTAATAATTATGAGCTGGTTATCCACGGTTTTATTACTGTTAAATGAACCCTTTCATTTCTGTTTTAATGATTTTCAGGTGTGCTTGATTCAACCAGCTTATTCTGAATTGTTTGTTTAGAACATTATTTTTCTATATATCTACTTTATTGTAATTGTATGAATTTATTTATGTATTAGGTGAAAAAGCTGCTTTTATTCACGATACAATTGTGTATGAGTAAATTCTCTGTTACCTTATAGCTATCTATTTAATTTTACTGCTTGTTTTATTTTATTATTATTTTTCTTGTATTTTACTGACAATATTCGCCAAATATGATTGATAAAATTGTTTAATTCTGATTTATTTATGACACAATTGTGTGTGTGTGTGCGTGTGTGTGCCTGCATTCGTGTGTGGAAGGGTGCGTGCGTAGATGGGTGCGTGTGTGTATCTGTGTTATACAAGTAAATAATTTGAGTAAGATTAGCATTAGTGTAGTGTAGTGTAGTGTAGTGTAGTGTAGTGTAGTGTAGTGTAGTGTAGTGTAGTGTAGTGTAGTGTAGTATAGTATAGTATAGTATAGTATAGTATAGTATAGTATAGTATAGTATAGTATAGTATAGTATAGTATAGTATAATATAGTGTTTAAGTAATTGTACTAATTACAGCAATTAAGATATAATAGTGATCTAAGTCTTTTATTAATAAAATTGCCACAAAAAACGAGACATTAGTAGAGAGAAGTACTAAGGACCTACGGACAAAAAAGAACGAAGAAATATATAAATAAACAAGTAAATAACGGAAGTAGAAAGAAGAGAAAAACGGAAAAGACAGAGGCTGGGCAGTAAGCGTGAAATAAGTGAGGAATGAATATGAGAGAGAGGAAGGAAGAAGAAGCAGAAAGGCAAAGAATATTTGGCAAAGACAAGAGAATAATGTCACCAGACGTTCAGCATTCAAGGAAGGAACTGGAAAGGAAAAGCGAGACAAAGAAAAGTAATAACGAAAGAAGAAAGAGAAATGGAAGAAGTGGAAGAGAAAGAATTAATAAAAGAAATGATGGAACAAATGAAACAAAACACGATGGGAATAAGGATGAAATCAAGGCAATGAAGGAACAAATGAGAGAAAGGGAAAAGAAAAGAAAGAACTGATGGGGAGAATAGAAGAGCTAGAAAAAAGCGGACGAGGAGGAGAGGAGGAAAATGAATAATTATATTGTAATAAAGGGGTGGAGAAGCGAGAAGTCAGAAAAAGATTTACAAGTTATGATTTCAGAGAAATTAAACTCAACAGTGGAATTTAAAAAGTGACGGTGATAAATAGAGACGTAAAGATATGGTGATGGCGGAAATAGAGAGATGGGAGAAGCAATAAATTATGCCCGAGAAGAGCAAACTAAGAGATACAAGAATATACATAGACTGCGACCTAACAAGGGAAGAAAGGAGAATCCAAAGAAAAATAATGAACAGGGAGGCGGAAAGAAAAGCGGAGGGAAAAAAGTATGGGTAGGATAAAGAAAAATGGAGATATATGGAATGAGAGAACGGGAGAGTTAAGCAAGGAAAGGAGAGAGGAGAGGGGCAACCAAAGGACAAAAAACTAAACGAAGAGGCGGAGGATAAAGGGGAAAGAAACGAAAAAATGAGCAATGGAAAAGGAAATGAACAAGAATGGGAGGAACTAAATGAAAGTAGAGAAGTAGTACAGGAAGAAACAAAAGAGCTAACAGTACTGTTCTGTAATGTGGTGGAAATTACGAACAAAGATCAAGCATTTTGAGAGTTCGTTAGGGAGCAGGACGTGGTGGGATTACAAGAGACATGCATGGAAAAAAAAGAATGGAAGGGGTGAAAAAGGGAGATTCTCGTGAGTGGTGCAGCACGCGGAAAGATAACCGAACAGGGAGGGCAAAGAGGGAAATAATAACGGGAATAAGAAGAAAATGGTTGAAGCAAGAAGAAAAAAAAACAGGGAAGAGGACTGTTTAATTTCTTTGTATTTAGATAGCCTACAACTTTTACAGTATTCCTCGACCAAAAAAAAACACATATTCACTTCTGATTTTGCTACTCATTTATATGTATACAGAGTGTCCCGGAACTGACGTACATCCGAAGACAGGGGGTAGAGGACAACAATTAGAGATGTTTTGAGTTATACTTTTTTTTCTGTGTCGCTTCGTTTGAGTTCTGCAGTGTGGTAAGGTTCTTTTGCGAAATCAGTTTTTTTAAGTTTTTACAGAAACAGTACGTGATAGCTGGAAACTAATGACACGTTTATACTAATATCATGGGTGGCCTATTCAGTGTTGTCAATTTTTTTTTCGAAATTCTAACACAATGGGGAGTTCAAGATGGCGGAAGAAATATTTTTCTCGAATTCAGTCACATTTTGGGGAATGGAGTTTTTTAGTTGCAGTTAAACAAAAAAATTAAACTTTAAGAAAAACTACATGTCTTGTGGCGCCCAAAAAATTGGTCGCATTTAGCTCAATAATTAATCCTAATTATCTTTAGCAATAATACCAAATTTCACCATAAAATGATTAAAACTGTAGAAATGAGAGAATTAAATTTAAGTCGGTAAAAAAAAATTAATCGAGTCCTATGGTTTGTTGAATCAGTTGTTTCAAATGACAGTAATCATAATTTCTCCAGCTTTGCGGGCGATTAATATTGATTTAATCAGAAAATTAAGAAGGGTACATAGACGTACATTTTGTTTATGGGTTAGCAGATGGAAATTGTCGACAAGCTGCTAGATTGTATGCAATTAGATGGGTAAGGTAGCCAGTGTAACTATACAGCTAAATTTCATTATAAAAATACTTAGCATTTGGGTTTAAATGGTGTATTTTTTATTTATGCATATTTTATATAAATTTAAATGTTTCGATAAAAATTACGTTATCGTCCTTAGTAAGGGATAAAATCTTTAAGCACTTACGTGAGATGTGAAATATGAAAACGCGTTCTCATATTTTTTCATATTTCATAAATTTGTTATAACATCTCAAGTAATCTTTTACAGATTTTACTACTTACTAAGGACGATAACTATAATTGTTATCAAAACATTTAAATAAAAAAATACATATTTAAACCGGAAAGCTTAATATTTTTATAATATGTAATAATGGTGAAAGTTTACATTTTCATATGCTAGATTTCATATGTATTTCCCAATTTTATTTGTTTTAGTAGATTTCATTGCGTTATGCTACTTTACACCATAGTGGAAGGGTTTTCAAGTGACCAACGCCTTCTTCAAACTGGATCGGTTATGCCAGAATAGCGGCATGATAGGGCTGGAGGCGCCCCTTAGCTTTCACCGAAGTCGTACTTCACAAGATTGAAGAGAATTCGAATACGAATACCCGCGCTATAGCCAAAGCAATAAACTGTAATAAAACAGCCGTTTGGAATGTTTTAAAACAGCAATTATTGTACCCTTGTCATTTACAAAAGACTCAACTACTACATGCCGGGGATGAAGCTCACAGAGTTACTTCATGAGGGTTCGACGGCGTGGGGTAAGGGATTTTCAACAAAGAATCCTGTGGGCGGATGAAGACACATTCCACAGAGATGGCTTTGTGGACTTTAGAAACAAGTACGAATGGGCCGAAGAAAATCCGCAGTCAATGATCCATCACGGCGCTCAACAGCGCTTTTCGGCAAACTTATGGGCTTGTCTAGTTGAAGAATACCTGCTGGGCTCGTACATGCTCCAATCTAGGCTGAATGGGCTGTCGTATTTGGCATTCCTGCAGCATCAGCTTCCAGAGTATTTAGATTATTTGCCTTTGACTCTGCGGGGCCGCGTGTGGTTCCATCACGATGGAGTGCCGTTACTCATTGTTGGCCCTGGCAGGACCTACTTTCCCAAATCGGTGAGCAACATTTCATTGACTCAAGAAAATTTAGTTTTAACCCGTTTTTGGAAACGAATTGACAAATAACAGTGATACATTTCAATTTTTTCAGGTGGATTGGAAGGGGTCCAATGGCCACCACTGGACTTCTATTTCTGGAGCCACATGAAGAGTCTGGGACTGACATTGCAGGCGTACCTAGTGCCAGGATAGTAGCTGCAGCGGGGGAGATTCAAGATAAACCTGAAGTCATCAGGGCCGCAACCAATTCAGTTGCAAGAAGGTGTAGGGTTTGCCTTGCTCAAGGAGGTAGGCACTTTGAGAACTTGCACTGATTTTTGACAGATTTTGTTAGTCAAAGGTATTACACAGATAAACATTGATAGTTTTGTTCATTACAATATTACAGGTTAATTCGGCTACTGGAAATTGCACCGAAAAGACAAAAGTTGTGCAAAAAAAATCATCAAAAAACAAACGACTCGATTAATTTTTGTTTAGCGAATTAAATATAAAAATTCTGCCATTTATACAGTTTTAATTATTTTAAGCTGAAATTTGGTATTAATGCTAACGATAATTAGGATTAATTATCCACAAAATTTCAGCTAAATTCGACCAATTTTTTGGGCACTACAAGACATGCAGTTTTTATTAAAGGTTAAAAATTTTAATTTGTTTTTTATGTTTTTGTTTAACTGTAACTGAAACTCCATTCCCCAAAATGTCACTGAATTCGTGAAAAAATTTCCTCCGCCACCTTGAATTCTCCATTGTGTTAGAATTTCGAAACAAAAAATTGGCACCACTGAATTGACCACCCATGATATTAATAGTAAAAGTGTCATTAGTTATTAGCTATCACGTACCGTTTTTGTAAAAACCTAAAAAAAACTTAACTAAGTGAAATTGAATAATTCTCATTTATTTAAAATACGCATAAATAAATTCATATGACGATATAAACAATTAAGTTTCTAAAAGTACCTAAACACTTAAAAAAACAATCGGATGATTCCAATTACATACATAAATTATTGCACTGGATGTTCTTTGGAACACTGCCTCAACATTGCACAAAATGCCAAAGTTATCTCTTTCTCGGCAGAAGTATTCGTAAACATTAACAATTAATCACTGACAACGTTCGTTTAAAAACTTTCCGGACATTTTAAATTTTATTCAAGCACAAAATGACCTATAACTTACACAACTAAAGAATCCTATTCCGAATTACTAGAGCTAGGATAGTTCGGCAAATTGCCTTTTTTTAATAAATGGAAGGATAAAAGGTAGACCCAGTTTAGAATGCGTACAATTCAAAAATGTAAATTTTATTTTGCCTTTTTTGTGTCTTTTTTAGGATTCTGCCTTTTTTGAGAAATTTCCTACTTTTCTTGCCTTTTTGTGCTTTTTATGGTATACTTAATATTAAATTAAAATTTAGATCTTAAATTTTCAATTAAAAAAAAATTGTACTAGCAATTTTCTAAGAAATATGCACATTTTAAATTTCTGAAATAAATTGTAGAAAATATTATTCCCAAGCACTTAAAGGTAGAGGTTTAATGGGTTTTACCATTCAATAACTAATACGTTGAAGAAGTGCAACTACATAGGCTTATTTTAAGTACGGACGATGTACCCTACGCTTCAAGCGTTAGTGTAGGCCTCCTATAGTACGGTACATTAACTACAGGCAGTATAAAAATACAGGATTCTTACAAAAGTAGTGGTGCAACGAACCAACCATTCCGGCGTTGAGTGATAGTGAAATAACAATAGGGTTATTTATGACTAAAATGTCGAGTACCTACCTGCGTTTAATTACACATAAAGAAAACAAAATATATAAAGGGTTTAATTTTGTTTGAATTGTAAAAAAACACGAGTGCATGTAAATTTAATATTTACTTTAAAAGTGTGGTTTAAAATAAATCAACATTTAATTACCTACCTAAACAACAAATGTAAACAAGTTTTACACAGTCTACGTATTAGATAAAATATTTAATTTTCTACTATTAGACGATTTTTTTACAATATTTAAATGTTTCTCTTTGAAACTAGCGGTCTCCCATTTCACAGTTTGATGCAATTTTACTTTCAAAAATAAATCTAATAAGAACATTTTGTGCAAATAACAAGAATCGGTTTCTACTATCCAATTAGGATATTTCTTTTTGATTATTACCAAAAAAATTTGTTTTAATGTCGCAAATAGAAATTGTGTTTGATTTTTGGATAATTTATATTAAAAGCATTGACTAAGATAGAAATAATATTTACGATCGTATCAGATGGACGTTGTAGAAAAGAAATAGTTGGCGTATCGCCATAGTTTTTAAAAAGTAAAAATAATTCATGTGCGTCTACTAATGTTTCTTTGTCCTTAGTAAAATCTAAATAACACAAATTGCATTTAAATTTTTTCTGACACTTAAACACCAAGTATCCCGAAACATACACTACTGCACAATCCTCCAATGTGATATTCGTTTTTTGTAACAATGTAGGAATATTCTTTTCTTCGTCCGGAATTTCACATAGTAATGCAGAATTGCTGTTTATCTGTTCATCAGATTTACTTTGAGTATTTGCCCTAAAACTGTCATCCTCATAATGAATAAAACAATCTTTATCCACTTCGCAATTACTAGATTCGACCGGAATATGAAGTCTCATACGCATAATATGTTGCAATGAAATTCTAAACATTTTAGTTGAAGGGTTTGCGTTATATCCTCCTCGACTCCGGATGACAGAAAATAAATTTTCTAAAGGATCTTGCTGAAGTCTTCTAGTTAATAAAAAATCAACGTTTACCGCCTTTAAATCAGTCCATAACTGCAGAATACTTGCAATAGACTGTTGTAAACCTTCAAAACAATATACATTTTTTCTTTCAATGCCTGAAAGATTGTATAATTTGACGGATTTTAACCACTGCAATGACCGATATAAATGTTCTTCCACTTTATCATTTTTTACGGATAAAGCCGATTTATTAGGGTTAGAATCATTTAATACACTACTGTTTAAATGATCAAATAGTTTATTGAACATGTCTATAAAGGTTGCGGTCCCACATGTTGTAGAATTGTTCACTTCTCTGGTAGCTACTGCAGTTCATAGGGCAGCTGCCAGGGATCCACTAAAAACTTGTGCCGCCAATTTCACCGACATTTTTTGAAAACAGTTCGGTGCTACGTGGTTTAATGTCAGTTTATGAGCAGCTCGAATGTTAGTAGTTTGTTCTAAGTTAAAGATATCTATAATATCTTTCCATGAAGCTTTAAGGTGTTCGCCATTCAAACTTGTAAAAGATATGTCTGTTTTCATTAAATTATTCCTTACTCTTTTTATAAGATGAGGAACATCAAAAATTGTGTAGATTTTTTTGTTATTGAACAAAAAAAAAGGTTTTGAGGATGTTACACCTAACTTTTGAAAAACACTTCTATTGTTTGATCCTTGATCACATATAATTGCCCTAACATTTAAGTTTATTAAGGAAACACTTTCAATTACTGCACTAATTAGTTTTTCAAGAACCTCACTTTTTGTAGTGCCTGATGAAATAAAATAGCAAATTGGAATTTTCCAATTATATTGTAATCCACGTACCATAAACACTAAGGCGTGCGTACCCACATGTGTAGAACGACCCAAATCTCCAAAATCTTGAAACCCTTCAATTAAATCGAGTTTTGAGTTATATTCGAGAGATCGCTTTATTGATATTTCGTCAAATAAAAGCACACATTGTCGTTCTCTTGCAGTCATGGTAGCTACTTTTGATGCAAATTCATCATTAAACTGTTTTTACCCTGGCGCAATATTATAAATTCTTAACCAGTATTTAATTGTCCTGGTACTTGGTAAAATAAAATTCAAATTTTAACCATGTGCTTATAATTAGACGGAGATTTATATTACAACGATAAAGCTAAATCCTTTTCTGACTTCGTCCACTTACTTCTGCGATTATGCAGTAATTGACTTTGAACAAATGTGCGTACGTAACATGATTTATGTGAAAGCATATTATTCATTATTTTCGCAGGCGTTAATAAAACCAGTTTCTTACGCAAATAAACATTTTCGTTGCGCTTCTTCTTTAATAGTTTTTTATAAAGTACAATTTTTTGATTAAGCCCTTGCACTTGTGTATTATTTGAATTGATTTCGGATTCAGATTTACTTGGAGAGGGCATTTCCAATGAATTAGTAACAAAAACATTACGTTCAGGAGAATTGGGTGATGGAAATAACGTTTCAGTTGCAACCGTTCGAGCATTAATTTGTTTTCTTTCGTATGTTTTTGGTGATTTTGATCGATTTAGAATCATGTCAGGAGAAGTTTGTAATGAAGGTTTTTTGGTAGATGCAGTTTCTTCTGTTACTAATTTTCTTTTGCGACAAAGTAATTTTTCACCTTCACAATAATTAATTGGAATTGCAGTTTTAATCAGTCTTTTATGATTTGCATTCACAAAATTGCTTTCACTAAAGTGTTTTTCACATAACAATTTATTGCGCATTTTATCTTCAGGAACATATAAAAGTTTAATGTTTCCACTACACTTAATCCATTGTTGAAGACGGATTTCATCAATCGGAAATTTAAAAAAAGTTACATCTTTATTATCTTTTTGCGTATTAAAACAGTTTGTATAAACACATACGTGACTTGCGACACTCATCGTTAGAAACAAATTTAAAAATCATATAATTTAGATCGCCTCGTGTTATACTGAACACCGGTCGCTATACAAATGAAATCTATTTAAGGGAATCTCGTACCTTTTAATAAGCTTTCAAACTGCAATGCACTTTTTTATGCTTTACAATATTTTTTAAATATGATGTTTGGTATCAAATTCATCAGCACGAAAAAAGGAATCATCCCACATTGACGAAATAATCCTAAGATGTCAAAAATTACATCGAAGATATTAGATTTAATAATCCTCATTACAATAGAAACCGAACAATAGACCGAACCTGCGGGTGATGACTGAGAGCGGCAAACAGGTAGGTTGTTGAATATTATGTGAGTGGTAATGTTCCATTTCAAAATTACTATAAACACCAACAGTGCCGATGTTTGAAGGACGACTAAATCGACCGGAACGTGTATTTCTGTATTTTCCCGCAAAATGTTAAAGGCAGCATTTTACAACTTCTATTTTAGAGGTAAAGGGCAAAGGGGTGTGGGACTGAAATTCTAACATTGAGGTTGCACTTCTTCAAGTATTAGTTATTCAATGGTTTTACCCTATATTGTTACTGGCTGAATATTTCTCAGAAGGATTATTTTCTTGAGATTAATTTTTATGACTTACTGAGGGGGCCTGTATTGTCAGCAGAAAGTATTCTACTAAATCTTTCGAACGTGTTAACATTGTGATTTGTGTAGTGCATCGATTATATTTCAAGTGACTTTGAATTATAAAAATGCAAGCAGACAAGCAATCGAGAAGTGCCAATTATAGCCAGTGGGCAAAGTTAGGTTCTAATTTAACAACGAACGGAAATCTACTTCTTTGTTAAGTTTGTGACAAAAATGTAAATGTTCCAATTATTGTATTATTAATTAAATAACTATTTTATTTTCATTCATTCATAGTTCTTTTACCGCAAGCGCAGTGTCCGATAATGAAAAAAAGCTATTCTTTATATCACCATTCATTAATATTTAATACTGGGGAAATTATAATTGTCCTTTTATTTTACATTAATGCGACAAAAAGGTTTCATGTAACGCAACATTTGCAGACAACGTAGCACGTAGGTAGTGCAAAGTGTAAAACTGCAAAATAATTAATATCAAATTCGTTTGGGCCCATTAATCCAAAAAGCGGACCCAGTAAATCTGGCTTCTCGCTGGAACTCTGCGAAGCTCTTATTGCTGCAAACATCCTGTTCTATAAATTAAAAAATAAAAGATTTAAGTCGTTTTTAGAAAAACATACAAACCAAACGATTCCGGATGATTCGACGTTGAGGAAGAATTATTTGCATTTGTGTTACCGATCGGTATGAATACACGGTTTTAATTATTGAATTATATTAATTGAAACAAGTCATTTTTTCTTTAGAGCATAGACCCTATACGCTCTGAAATTGGAAACAATTTTATATGAACGTACGTTGATGAAACAACATAATGCCATGGTCGCTATATAGCGAATATAATTGTTGGAAAATTAGTAACCGATGAAGCAGGAACACCCTATTTGTTGGCCTCAAAGCAATTGGAAAAGTCAAACCACCAAACAATTGCAAAATTTTTTAACGACAGCATGCGTAAGTGTAGTTATTTTTATTGTAGACAGCTGTTTGCATATTTCTTTTGTTTTAGGCATAGTGTAACCCGACCAAGTACTTGATGAAAAATTTTGCTTTTACTTAGTGACGCTGCACCTTACACGGTAAAAGCAGCAAAAGCCTAAATTAATGCATGTAACTTGCCTCGCTCACGCATTACATTGGGTTGGCGAATGTATAAGAGAATAATTTACGACAGTTAATAAATTAATTTCGTCAACAGTTTATATTATTTTTGTCTTTTTATATAAATATATTTTCTGTTTTTAAAGGCGTTTTTAAAAGCGCCGTTACGGATAGCGGTATACAAAGAAAAGCTTCAGGGAATTCCGCTACCACCTCAACCAATCATCACTAGATGGAGAATGTGGTTATCTGCATGCGTCTTTTATGCTACTAATTTTACAGCAATTAAAGAGGTATATAGATATATTAACATTTTGTTATATTTCGAATCATGCTATGATACGAGCAAAGAAAAACAGCAATAAATGTATTGGATATATCATATATCAACTATATCATATATGAAATGATTTAATTATTTGCCAACTAATACATATTTCTTTTACAGGTTGTACTCTCCTTTGATGCTTCAAATTGCAATGCCATCTCAAAATCACAAAGAGCGTTTAGTGACAGTAAGGTATTACGAGCCTTCAAACAAATTTTTCTTTTCTACCTAATAAAGAAATTAGAAGCAGTGGGACTGACACTGGTGGAATCCCTACAAATTGTACAGAAGGCAGTGGATCTCACATTGAAAGCCCCTGGACCAGCAGGAATAAAAATAAAGGATAAACTTAAAGCTGTTTTGCAAAAAAATCATTCTTTAGAAAATTTAAAAATAATTACCGAAATGCACCAGGTGATTTTTATTCGAGATTCTATGTTTGATGAACTGTCACCACAACAAATCAGTTTTCTGAAATAAATATAGGCCCCGCGGCCGATATTTAAAAATGTCAGAAACCTTTGCGGGAGTGTACTCCACAACAAACCAAAGTTTCATGGCGATCGGATGAATGGTGTAGTATGCACATGATCCCCTCCCCCCCTGGGGAGCCGATATTTAAAAATTGTTTATACTAGAAAAACCTTCGCGGGGGTGTACTCAACAACTTTATTATGGCGATCGGATGAATAGTATGCATATGAGGGCATTTTATGCAGGGTGATTCCAAAGTTGGGGTTATCCTTTCACCAGCGAATAGTGCTTCAAAAAATAATTATTGTTTCCTTTGGCGCTTTTTAGAAATATCAACAGGGCGTCAAAGTTTTATTTAACAAATTAAAATTTATTAATAACTGCCAAACCACTTGAGATAATTAAACAAAATTTTGTAGGTGTGAATAGCTACGGGGGAAGAAAAATATCCAATAAATAAAATATTTTTGGGTTTATCAGTGGCGCGCGTATAAAAAAGTTGTATGCCAACATTTAATTTTATGCGTACATTAAAACAGTTTTTATTTCTTTACTTGAAAACAGTGGCGTACCTTTTTTTTTCAAAAATATCAAACAAATTTTTATACGCACGCCACTGGTAAACCCTTTTATTTATTGAATAATTTCCCTCCCACGTAACTATTGACACACAAAATTTTATTATCTCAATCAAGTGCTTTGGCAGTTAGTAAATTTAAATTTTTTAAATAAAACTTTAACACCTTGTATATCCGTTGATGTTGAATTTCGAAAAAGCGCCAATGGAAAAAAAATTCTTGAAGCCCTATTCGCTGGTGAAAGGATAACTCCAACTTTGGAATCACCCTGTCTATTAAGTTTATAGGTATACTATAACGGTGTGTGACAATCCAAATAACTAACAATTTGAATAATTTAAATAAGATGAATAGCTTGATTATTCAAGTAATAAGACTGACACATAGAAAAGTAATCCCAAATGTAAAATTTAAAATATTTTTTTATACTTACTAGAAAGGAAAATGACAGAATCAATGGATATTTTTATAATTTTTTATTAATGTTTAGCACAGCTGGTGTAACAATGTCTCTGTAAGACTATCCATATGAAATAACAGCCGTGATGTAAAAAAAAAAGTAAGAAGAAGAGTACTTTGAGCAGCTGATTTCTAACAATTGGAGGGAAAACCTTGTTAACTTTACTTTTCAGTAACATAGTTGGTTTTGATTATATTGTCGATCAGAAAATTGGAATTTTACTACCTGGATATCCCGTCCGTAACAGAACAGGTAAGAAAGTTTATTTATATAAGTAATATTAAGTTAGATATATGTTTAAACAATGAATCTTGTGTTTACAATGTACTCTAAACCTAACCTCAAAATGTTAATTTTGTATTAATTTTCTTTTAATTAAGAAAATAAGACCAAACCAACGTAATGTAATACTTTTATATCTATCCATTATCGTCTTTTCCTCGCCACGCTCCTTCATTATGCACTCATTCTTTATCTTGTCCCTTCTCGTTTTACCACATGCGCTTCTCAGGAATCTCATACCCACGGCATTTATTTGTCTTTCGTGCTTTTTTTTGACATACCCATGTCTCACTTCAATATAGTACTGATGGGACAAACGCGCCATGCTTTCGTTTCTCATTATCGTCCACATACTTCCAATCACTCTCCTTCCAGCATTGACCCTTCGTCCAATCTCGCCCTCCATTGTACCATCTGCAGTAAACATTCTACCCCGATATACCAGATCGTTCACTTGCTTCACAATTTCACCTACCAGAGTAAATACTCTACTTTTCTTTATACCTTCCCGATTGAACACCATAATCTTTGTTTTATTCACGTTTACCTTTAGGTCAATGCTCTCACAGACAGTATCAAACTTCCTCAGAGCAGTTTGTAGCTCATCCGCACTGTGACTTAATAAGACTGTGTCACCTGCATACACCAGAAGTCATACATTTACGTCACCAACCATTACACCATTTGTAGCGGTACATGCTTGTCTAACACATTTATCCATGTATACATTGAATAAGCACGATGACATCACATAGCCTTGTCGCACTCCTTGCTCAATATTAAAGTATTCACTCACACCTCCTCTCACCCTAACACATGTTCGACTACCGTTGTATACTGCCCTTATTCCGTTTATTAGACCTTTATTTACGCCATATTCATTTAATATTTCCCACAGCTTCTCCCTATTCACCCTGTCGTATGCTTTCTCCAGATCTACAAACGCACCGCACAGCTTTCTTTTCACACCTAAACGCTCTTCGATCACCTGCTGGAGAGCGAGCATCTGATCGACACATCCTCTCCCTGGCATGAAGCCACCCTGCACATCCCAAATCTTAGTTTGTGTAGTTTCTCGTACTCCATCAACCAGTATTCTTCCAAATACTTTAACAGGCACGTGGAGCAAACTTATTCCTCTGTAGTTCTTGCAATCACTCTTGTTCCCCTTACCCTTATACAGTGGTACAATGATCGCGCTCTTCTAATCCCTCAGCACTTTTCCACACATAAGGCATACGCTGAATAATTCACACATTCTTCGTATAAGTTTTGCACCCCCATACTTTAGCATTTCACCAGTGATTTCATCTACTGCCTGCTCCCTTGCCGTTTTTCAATCTTCCGACCTTTTTCCCTACTTCATTTATTCCAATATCCTTCTCAGTTTCATTCATCATTCCTTCTACATTCTCCTTATTTAACCCTTCAGTCTTACTTTCCTCACTACTATACAGCTTCCCGAAATACTCTTACCCGAATTTCCTCTCTTCACAATCGTCCCATACTATTTCGTTGCTCATATTGATCAGTCCTGCAGCGTTCTGTTTTGGGCCACGTTTTGTATTTTTGACCCATTCCCAGAAAAGTTTTTTGTTTCCCTCAAAATCATTCTGCATTTTCTCTCCTTCCACAGCCATCACTTCATTTTTACTTATTCTCACTGCCTCTTTCGCTGTTTGTTAATATGTACACCTCATACAATCGCTTTTTCTCAGTCTCATTTTTTGCAGCCATCATTGCCATGTACGCATCTTTTATCTTACATGCTACCTTTTTTACCGCCTCATTCCACCAAGCACATTTTTTCTGTCTACCTACAGTGGCTCTTCCACATATCCGCACGGCACAATTGACAACACAATTTTTCAAGCTTATCCATGCACTTTGTGTCTTATTTGTTCGTTCCATATTGTTTCATTCACACTCAACTCTTTACTCACAGCATCTGCGTATTTCACTCTCGCACCATTATCCACCAGTTTGTCTACCCTAATTCTATATCAAGTCTATAATACTTTTAGATTCACCTCTTTGCCATGTATACATACGCACATTTTTATGTTTAAACCTAGAACGCGTTCAGTATGTTCTCTCTGTACACCCACCCATCCGTTCATATCCCCCATTATCATCACTATTTTGTTTGGCTTAGATACGTTCAACACGTTCTCCACTTCATTCCAGAAGTTCTCACGCTCCTGGTCTCTTTCTGCATTCACCCGTGTATAGCATGCAATAAGAAAAATTGTTCGAAACTGCACTTTCATTCTAACCCACATTACCCGGGGAGATACCAATTCGTACTGTTTAACACATCTTTTGGCTCTTTCACTTACGATCACCCCAACTCCTTTTGCGCTATGTACTTTAGTCTCAACTCCTGACCATAGTGCTAGGCTGACATCCTCCATCTCCACAGCATCTTTTCCTTTGCGCTTTGCCTCCGATACACACAGAATATCAAGGTGCCTTTCGTACATTACATTCGCAATTTTAAATTCCTTACCATGCATACCTCTAACATTCCACGTACCGACTCGCCACTCATTCCTTGCACAGTCGTCAGCAACGGGGCCTGTCTGTTTCGACCTTGACCGCCCCTTGTAGCCAGGTCGATCCGAGCCAATTGTAGTGTTCTCTTGTGTAATTCCATAGCGAGCAGACTGGTTACTGGCCAAATCGTGCCCCGAGCGATGTATCATTCCATACCAACGGCGTCGTCCTACTATCGGACAGTTACTTGTCTACTGCCTCGACATGTACATGAAGTAAGAAGTAGAAATATAGACAGAGTCAAGAAAGATATAAATAATAGATCGTATAGTTACTGTACGAATATCTGCTTATTTGTTGAAGAATCCCCTACTATTTGTCTAAACAAAGTAAATTTTATGAACTTAGACCCAAGCATTTGCTTTTGAGTTCAGAAATGCCACACAATGTTTGTGTTTGTAAGCTCCAAGCAAATTTAAATTTTTATTACAGAAACCTTGTCCAAGACTTCAGCAGTTTTTCCAATAACGGGTAAGGAGTTAGTAAACATTTGCTGTGACATAAAAAATAAAGATTGTATGACTGAAGTATGTAAAAAATGCAAAAATGTGACTGTTCAAGTACATGTGACCTGACAAAGGAAATTTCGTAAAAGCAGTGGGCAGAAGTAAATAAACGGCCGATTTTAACCACTGTGAATGGTGCTGTTGCAGAAGCTCCAAAATATGTTGTATACATTCAAGACTTACTGTTTTGTAAAAAATGTACAAAGTGAATATTTCGAAGAAAAAAAGAAACATTTGAGCCAGGGGGAAGCAGTGCTTCAAGTAGACTTTGCCGAAAACTATGCTTGTGTCGCTCAAGATGAGATTCAGAGTGCTGTAACAATATTTACCTGTGTAGCTTGGTTACCTATGCTATGCTATAGTCAGCAATGATTTAACTCATGGCAAATTTTCTGTGTGGTGTTTTTTAAAAAAAATTATCAGTGCTCTTAAGTGTGAACATGAAGTGGAAGAAGTATCATTTTTTTCTGATGGGTGTGCTGGCCAGTAAAAGCCGGTATACTCTGTCAAATTTAGGTTTTGTGGAAGAAGACTACAGAGTTACTGCAGAATGGGCATTCTTCGCCACTTCCCATGGGAAGCGTGCAGTTATGCGGACAGAACAGTAAAGTGGTTTGTCTGGGAGAATGTCAAAACCAGAGAGGCAAATGTATCCTTTTATAACTGCTTAAACATTTTTTTTACATATGATAAAATCGAGATTATCTTCATTGATAGCCTAGAAATAAATGAATCTAAGAAGCTGTTAGATCGATGGTCATCAGTACAGGCAATACCAAAAATTCAGTCAATACATTACTTCCGAGCTTCATCTTGTCATTCTGGAAGCATTGTAGCTGCACGTACTGTAAAATCACAGTCAAAGATGTCTGAACTGTGGAAGAACGATGAAGAGCAGAATTAAACCGGCCGAGCCAACTTTATGAATACAAAACCTTTCCTCAGCCAATTTGTATGACTCAACAGAAACGGTTAAAGTACTCACAAGTCAGGGCAGTTTATTCTCATTGAACTTGTTAGTGAGAAAAAGGCAAGAAGACAAAAATATGTAGGAATAACTCAATCATGTGTCGACAAGGATGACAATGTAGAAGTCATATACATACATGACTTCAGTTAGTGGAAATAACAATGAATAGTTGTTTAAAATAGAAGACTCCAAGTATTACATTGTCACATTTATAGAAATTTGTGGAGTACTTAAGTCTCCAGAAATAAAAGAAACAGGAAACAGAATATTTTACAAAAGGGCGAATTGAATTATAACTTGATTTAACATGACGGACACTTAAAACAAATAATAGGTCTAATATTAATGGATCTAAAGAGACATTTAGCTAATTTAAGCTCCAATGCCATTAAGTATTGTCTACTTTAGTTTGTTTCAATTAAAAATAATAATTATTACATCTGTATCATGTGTTTTTTTATAAATTATCCATGGTGACCCGTCCGTAACGTCCCGTCCGTAACGTGTACTTTGTTTTAGTTAATTTATTTTTCCTTATTATAAAAATTCCATAATTAAAATTGTAAATTAAATGTAGTAGGTATCCTACGCATAAACTTTAAAATTCAGTATCAACGTTTTTCACGAAAAATTGTAAATTAAGTTCAGGTTCCTTTCCCTATGTCTCTTTTTTGTCCCGTCCGTCACAGGCCTTTAAATATTTACAGCAGCTTTAAGAACTGTTATGTTACACATAGGCTATAATCAGTATTTAGCAGATGACAGTTTACACACGATACACGTACAACGGTATGCTCTAGCGCATGTTATCTCTCTCACACAATGTGATGTCACGTGTATTGCACTTCGTAGTGCATACAATGCAATGTAAACAATGTAGCCCGTCCCGGGGGCGTTTTTAGTATAGAATATAAGCAGCAAATAAATGTATTCCGGCAAATTCAACTATTGACTTAATTCAACCGATAAACCGACAAATTTGACAAACTTTTGGGGAAATTATTGATGGAAAATTGAAAGAGGAAATTGGTTTGCTTAATCCAGTTGAAACATTTTGTGGTTTCATTTTTTTAACTATAAACGTTAAAGAAGAATCTATACACACAGTCCTATAATATTTTCTTTCAAGAATAACTTCAGGGCATTTTTTTAAACATAAATTAAATAAATTGAAAAATACCCTGAGATTGAATGAATGTGAATCGATATCGATAAGCATTTTATATACAATCTAATAGGACTATGGGTATGGATTCTCTTACATTTATAGTTTTAAAAAAATCATATAAACCATGCCAGCCGGGGAGGTACCACCACCCTTACCATGGGCTCCTTAATATTGGGTCTCCGATTTTCTGAGCTCGGTAAGGGCTGCCGGTTACCTTTCCCTTCATCCTTAATCTATTCTTATCCTTATTCTTCCTTCTCGCCCTCACTGTCTTCCTATAGGATTAAAAGTCCCAAATTAAAAAATAAGATGGCTGTGGTTTTTAGGGTAATAAATTCCGGACGTAAAATCCTGCCCCATTCGGATGTCCGGGAGGGCAGGGTCCAAGCGACCACGGTCATCGAAAGTATCAACTTTCTGATTCACTACTGCAACATCCGCGGTATCAGGTCTAATCTTAATGCTATTCACCAACATCTTGAACAATTACAACCTAATATTTTGTTTCTATCTGAAACACAAGTCTCCTCTGAAAGCTCCGAGTCACCCGACTTGCAATTTCCTCAGTACACCTTCACTCTAACTTTCGATATAAAGGAGGCGTATGTGCCTACATACAGGTCAGAATTGCTTGCAAGAGGGTTTCTTCCTTAGAAAATAAAAATTTTGACGTGATTTGGTTTAAACATTCTGGTCCTAATTTTGTGAAATTCTACTGTTGCATTTATAGGTCTCCTAATAACAGTAACTTTCAAGACTTCTTCGATTACCTTAGTATGAAAGTTGACTATCTCCTGTCTCAGTTTCCATCTTGCGATATCTCTGATAACCCTAACCATACTCCACATCTTCTAGATCTCTTTCTTACATCAAACCCTCTTGTTTATAAAACTTCCGTTCTTTCGCCTTTAGGTCTTTCCGACCATTGTCTAATAGAAATCATTTCTACTGTACCTAATTCCATTGTTGTTCGCAAAACCGATAGAACCTTGTGGTGCTTTAAGTCAGCTCGATGGAGTGATTTACGGGATTTCTTTGTAACCTTTCCATGGCGTGAATATTGTTTTAAGTCGACCTCTTCTTCGGACATCGCTCTTTCAGTATCTGAAGTCATCCTCATGGGAATGGAGTTATACATTCCCAAAAAACAGTACCGTATAGGTCATTCACGTTCCCAACCCTGGTTCAATAAGGCTTGTGCCGATGCAATATCTTTAAAAAATAAATATTACATTAAATGAAAATCTAATAAATCGGTCGACAGTCATGAAAAATACGTTGGTGCTAGAGATATCTGCAAAAGTGTCATCACTAAAACTAAAAAGTTGTTCGAACAACGAAAATGCAATGAACTAGCTACATCTCCTTTAGGTAGTCGTAAATTTTAGTCTTTAGCTAAAGCCATTTTTAAAAACTTTGGAATATCTTCATTCCCCCCCCCCCCTGAATCTATTGACGGATCGGTAGTTGCTGATTCTGTAGACAAAGCCAACGTTTTTGTGGATTTGTTTGCATCAAACTCGTGTCTCAATGATTCTGGAAAAGATGTGCCCTAGTCAACTCTTCTTCATACGCTATGAAACCAATTCATTTTCGGTACAAGCTCTTGGAATCGATCATCAGTAGGCTTGATCTCAATAAGGCGACTGGCCCAGACGGTATCCCAGCTATTGTCTTAAAGAAATGTTCCCCCGAACTAGTACCAGTCCTATCTAAGCTCTATACGATCTCTATGTCTTCTGGGAATTCCTTCATCATGGAAGTTAGCAAATGTTCAACCTATTCCCAAAAAAGGCGATAAGACCGATCCCTCAAACTACCGACCAATTGCCATCACTTCCATTTTGTCTAAAATCATGGAAAAAGCCATCAATCAGCAACTGCTCACGTTCCTTGAAACTAACAAACTCTTTAGTGACCACCAATATGGGTTTAGGCAAAGTCGTTCAACAGGTGATCTTCTTTCATATGTGACCCAAGTTTGGAACAATACAGTAGAGCAGTCCGGTGAAACAGTTGTAGTCGCTTTAGATATCTCAAAGGCATTTGACCAAGTTTGGCATAAGTGTTTACTTGCAAAACTCACCGCGTTTTTTGTTAAATGATATGCTCATCAACTGGGTTTCTAGTTTCTTTGATAAAAGACGAATACGTGTCGTAGTTGATGGCTTTTTTTCAACAAAAGAAGTTAGCATTAACGCGGGCGTACCACAGGGATCCGTTATAGCGCCTACACTTTTCTGCTGTACATAAATGACCTTATTTCTTCAACAACTAACCCCATCCATTGTTTTGTTGACGATAGCACTCTTCACTGTAGTTCATCTCAGTCTACTCATAGTGATAATCCACCTTCTATGTCAAATCAAGAAATTAAAGCTGAAATGGGAAATTCAATCAACAAAGACATTCAACGTATTCTCGAATGGGGAAGTAATAATCTAGTTAAATTTAATGCTAACAAAACTCAGTGTTACCTTGTGTCCGCCAAAAAAGATCGATCATTTCCTATTGTAAGTATGAATGGCTCAGTTCTTAAGTTTTCAGACTCTATTACTCTGTTGGGTATGACTGTATCCTCAAATCTCTCATGGGTTGACCATCTTCTGTCAGCTACCAAAACAGGCTTTTTGTACAGATCTAAGCAGTGTTTTACCTCTCGACAACTCTTTCTGCTGAATAAGGCCCAAATTCGGCCTCATCTGGAATATAATTCTCACCTCTGGGTTAGTGCTCCCCAATACGCTCTCGATATCGTTGATCGTATTCAAAAGAGAGCGATTAGGCGTATAAATGACCCGTCCTTAACTTCTCACATACAGTCCCTTGAGCATAGATGGATGGTTTCAGTTCTTTCTTTGTATTATCGTTATGACAACGGCTATTGTGCTGCTGAATTATATTCTTTGATACCATCTCGGGCTATCTTTGCGAGAAACACTCGGTTCGCTCATTCACATCATCAGTATGCAGTACAAATCTCCACTTGTCGTACCAAACGGGCGCAAGCCACATTTTTCTACACGGCTTCTAAACTCTGGAATGATCTCCCTAGTTCCCGCTTTCCTCTCACTTATATGAGAAAATTTAAGGTAGCTGTTCATAGGCATCTATTGGCAATTCATTATCCCTCTATCCATCCTCCTAAGTATTTCTGAGTGCTTTAGCACGATAGGCCAGATTTAGCCTGTTCAGGTCCACAATCATAAAAAAAAACAAATGTTTTTAGTTAGGTTGGTTTCCAAAATTTATCGAACTACTAGTTTATTGAAATGGCGATTATTGTTATTAATGTCATTTATTAATAATTGGTCATAATTATCTTAAGTACAGGTAAAAATGTAGTTTTGTTCTAGGAATAACTGATAAGGATAAGAGTTAATGAAATTTCTTAATGTGATTTGAAAGAAAATACCTAAAATTTTTATTTTATCCTTTGTGTATTATTTTATTATTATGCATAAAAATGTTGAGATAAATACAGGTACTTACAGTAAATAAAAAAATTATTCCAGATTATTTCTGTATAACCGACGTTTTCGTATTTGGTATCTACCACCTTTGTTTAAAATAATTTATTACGTACCAAAATGTAATGCATTTCAAGTACAAGTACCACGCGTTGCGCCGGGCTCGAATGTGATTGATCCTGCAATCTCAGTGTGTCTTCGACTATAGGTTGCGAATTACCCCTCGATATTTTCTTCTTTATATTAACTCACCATTCTATACGTTGATTTTTGTTTTACGCCGACAAGCAACAGTCCACTTTTTGGCCAACTCATTATTACTCGGAAATCGAAAATATTTTATATCCGCGCAAATTATAAATAAATCAATATATAAACCAAAACTACCAAATAATAGGACTGTAAATGGTGAGTAAATAAGTCAACTAACGTCTTACCTCGTGGTTTGGATGCCACATGACGTCATGCACAGACATAGACGAAATTCGGTCCACTATGTAGCATACCTTTGTACGTGTATCGTGAGTTTACAGCACAATTTGATTTCAGAATATGAATAGGATTTCTTAATATTTAATAATAATTATTCGAATTTATAGTAGTCAAATATTCAAATAATTCGAGCCTAACTCTAGCATTAGTAATAGCCTTTGGCTGACACCTCCCATAAATGAAGACATTATTAAAATTAATTTATAAATATATGATACCACAACACGCGCATTTGACCTTGTTTGCAGGGGAGAAAAAAGGAGAAAATCAAACAGTTAAAATATAAAATAAAAATTAAAAAAATGACAAAACAATATAATATAGATTAAGGAGGCGATAAAATTAAAGTTTCAGTGGTAAAATTTGATAAAAGTATCCCTTTGAGGAAAATAACTTAACCAACAAATTTTTTTGATAACAAACTATAGCAAGGTGATTAGATGAAAAATCTGGTAGCGACAAAAGCGACGTTGCCAAATTTCATATTAAGCAACAAAATCTAAAGAAATCAAAATATAGTGGAGATTATAGTCATGGATAGAAATCAAATAATATGCTTTAAATGTACCAATGTGATATATATTTAAATTACATCCAAAATGTGCTAATTTATCAAGTTCCGAGGAAAAATGTATGCCTTTACAAAAGAGGTTATTAATTTTTGCATGTGAGGCATGTAAAGAAACAGTAAAAAAAGACCACAGCATACTGGCTGTATTAGAACAAGTTAAAAATCAACTGAGTGAATGTAAAGAATTGCACAAGCACTGTTCAAAGAAATCAAATAAAAAAACATATAACGAGATTCTTAAATCGAACAATGAAATAGTGGTAGTAAAACCGAACGATGCTAAACAAAAATGTTCAGATATGAAGAACACAATAGTTAGTAAAATAATCCTTAGCAACTTAGGGGTGGGAGTTACTAGAGTAAAATATGTAAATGAAGGTGGTGTAGCAATAGCGTGCAGCAAAAAGCAAGATGCAAAAGTTATGATAGATAATATGAAAGAAGAGCTTGGAGAGGATAAAAAATCTTAAATTGAGAATAACTAACATTGATAAAATAGATTCTAGGTAATGAAGAAGAATTAATAGATAAGATAATTTATCAAAACAGCATAACTACCTCAGGGGAAAAACGATACATAAAAATCCTAAAGAAATAAGATGAAAAAAAAAAAAAGGAAAACAGTATTGTGCTCGAACATACGGTCATATTATAGCAAAAGAAGCCCTTCATATTGGATGGAGAAAATGCAAAATTACAGAGCACCTTAGTATAACACAGTGTTATAAATGTTGGAAATTTGGCCACATAGCAAAAAATTGCAGAAATAAAGAAATATACCCTAAATGTGCTGAAGATTATAATTCGAAAGACTGCAAATCGCTTCAGGAGATATGTGTTAATTGTAAAAGGGCAGCAAGTTTTTAAAATACCGAATTTAAGTTTCAAACATGCTCCTTACAATAAGAATTGTGAAACTTACAAAAGAATTTCAAGTTACGTAAAAGAAAAGACTAACTACCCTGATGTGCATGGAAATAGTCAATAGGAATCAAAGAATTTCGTAATGTACCTGAACATAACAGGTAGAATTGGAGTGGATAACAAAGGAGTGGAAACCAACAATTATTTGTTTGGCAGAAACACATGTGACCGAAAAAACTAACTACCCCTGAACTGCATGGAAATAGCCAATAGCAATCAAAGAATTATGTAATGTACCTGAACATAACAGGGATTCACAACTCATAAACTAGAATTGAAGTGGATAACAAAGGAGTGGAAGTCAACAATTATTTGTTTGGCAGAAACACATGTGACAGATGATTTCCAAAAAGTGAATTAGACATTGATGAATATAGTTCAGTACATACTTTCTCTTCCAGTCGACACACAGGAGGAACTGCAATATATATAAAAGATGGCTGTAAATTTAAAGTTTTAATGAAAGAAGCAATGGGCGCTAAAATGTGTTTTACTGGAATACAGTTAACTTATAAAGGTATGAAATACAGGATTTTAAGCTTATACCACTCACCTAGTAGGGGTAAGTCGTCTAAAATGGGGACGGCGGGTAAAACGGGGACATGGTGTTCCCGCCCGTTGAGTGCTGCTGTTTGCGTAAAAACGGCCGACCTATTATTCTAAGCCATCAGTACGTTAGTATGCAGTGATCTGTCCACTTGAACGCAAGTTTATTGTGAGGCGAGAACCTTTCGAAGTTTTTCGCTTAAAATCTTACGATTTTGGCGTTGTAGACAAGTGAATATTTGTTTTCAATTTCCAAGAATAAAATCACGGTAAGTAGGTCATCTTATTCTATTAGTATCGGTCGTGCGTCTAACATATTATACGTTAATTTCATTTAAGGATGAGTGAGCTAACGCCATATTTGATTTCACATATTACGGTCTGCTAAAATGGGGACTTGATCGGCCGTCTAAAACGGGGACGTCCCCATTTTGAACGACATTAATAAACAATTATAGAAATTATTTATTTATTTTTTATAATTGATTTTTTCAACTATTCTTCTTATAAAAACGAAATGAGAATATTTAATAAATTTATACTACTTCTTTTGATTTCAGATAAGTAGCATAATGGGAAAATACAAACGAAAAACTGACAGACAAATTTGGTCTGAAGAAAGTATGGCAGGGGCCATTGCAGCTGTCACTGCAGGAGAAATGGGGTACAGAAGAGCTTCAGCAGCCTTTAATGTACCACAAACAACACTGGAAAGAAAGGTGAAAAAAGCAAGAGAGGAGGGAGTGTCTTCTGAAAAAGCCGCAGAGAAGAGGTTGGGGCGGTACAAATCTGTTTTTTCTGAAGCTCAGGAAAAAGAGCTGGTAGAACACATTCTAACTCTAGAAGAAAGACTTTTTGGAATTACGCTAACAGACCTGCGCTTGCTGGCATATGAGTTGGCAGTAAAGAACAGCCTGGAACATTCTTTTAATACACAGAAAAAGATAGCAGGTAATCAATGGCTTTATAATTTTCTTGGGAGACACCCTTCGGTAAGTCTCAGAAATCCCGAAAAAACGTCCATGGCCAGAGCCAAAGGCTTCAACCGAGTAGCTGTAGGAAAATTTTTCGATTTGCTGCAGTCCCTCTACGAAAAATATCATTTTAACCCGTCAGATATATATAACGTGGACGAAACTGGGATTTTAACAGTGCCCAATAAGCCTTCAAAAGTACTAGCACTTCGAGGTAAAAAGCAAGTTGGAGCTTTATCATCTTCTGAAAGGGGAATTCTTGTAACGACTGAAATATGTATGAATGCAGCAGGGAATTTCATGCCTATCATGTTTGTGTTTCCCAGAAAAAGAGCGAACCCATTGCTCATGGACGATGCCCCTCCAGGTTCTTTCGCAGTATACCATGAGAGTGGTTGGATTAATAAAGATTCATTTATAGTTTGGTTCAAGAAGTTCCTTGAATTTTCTAATCCTTCACCTGCAAAGCCTGTGTTACTTATTTTTGATGGCCACAGCTCACATGCTAAGAGTCTGGAATTGGTCAATCTTGCTCGGGAGAAAAACGTCATCTTACTTTGTTTTCCACCTCACACAACCTATCGGCTACAACCGTTAGACGTATCATTTATGGCACCTTTAAGTACTTACTATGAACAAGAAATAAGACAGTGGTTAATAACTAACCCTGGTAGGGCTGTAACAATCTATCAAGTAGGAAAGCTTTTCAATGCCGCCTTTACAAGGGCAGCCACCCTGCAAACTGCTATACAAGGTTTTCGATCTAATGGAATATACCCTTTTAACAAAGATGTTTTCCCTGACCATTTGTACGCCCCCTCAGAAACAACAAATATGCCTATGCAGCAGGAGATTCCACCAGTTCCGCCCCAGTTAGCAACTTCAGCAGCACCAGATGAGCCACAACCATCAACATCTGCAGCACCAGTTGAACCACCGCCACCAACTTCTCAACCCTCAGCTTATTTTGTATCACCTAAAATTATAAGGCCTCTCCCACAGGAAAAGGAAAGGGAGAAAAAGAAAAAAATTGAAAAAAGAAAAGGCAAGACAGCTATTCTAACTTCATCCCCCTACAAACAAGAATTAGAGGCTGAAGAAGCAGCAAGGAACGAAAAAGCGAAAAAGACAAAAAGGAAGATCGACGACAATGAATCAAAAAAAGTCGCTTCTGAAGAAAATAAAGAAAACAAAACAAAAAATGATTCACAAAAAAAAACGGACAGAAAAACTTCTAAAAAAACAAAAGTATAAAAAGTGGAGACGTCTTCGTCCGACGATGAGGAAAATATGGATGACGCTTGCCTTTTTTGTAATGAACTCTACATGCATTCTAAAGAAAAAGAAGGATGGGTCCAATGTTGTGTTTGCAGCGGATGGACCCATGAAGCTTGCACTGCCGTAGAAGAAGATGATGAGACATTTGTTTGTGACTTTTGTTGTTAAATATTACTTTATTTAAACAAAAAATTAAAGTGCTTCCGAATTTTACGTTGTTTTTAATGGGGTCCCTATTTTGGCCAACCAGTAGTTCAAAACGGGGTACTTGCACTTTTTACATATTTCATATTTTATCTTTTGACTAAATAAGTTTTTTCTATCTACATAAGTGTTTTTTGTTAGGTTAAAACTCATTTAACCATCAGAGTTGTTCTCAAAATTAATTTCCAATAAACTTCCAATTTATAAGCTCAAATATACTAAGGTCCCCATTTTAGACGACTTTCCCCTACTAGTGATGCTGATTTTTTAGTTAAACTAGAAAATATTATAGAAGAATATACTTCTAAATCAGATATATTTTACATTGTAGGCGATTTTAATATAAACCTCGCAAAGGCTACGTATTATTCAAATAAATTATTACAATTAATAAAAACTCATGGTCTATATCAACCAATTAATAAAGTTACAAGAATCTGCAAAAACTCAGCATCAATAATAGACCTACTACTAACTAACACTAAATTTACCAACTATAACATATATCACACTCCAAAAATTTCAGACCACTCCATTATAGTTATAGAGAAATATTTAAATAATCCAAGCTATTGCAAAGAAAAAATATTTAGGGATTTTAAAAATTTTAATGAAACAATTCCAACTTGAGTTAATGGATAGTCAGTGGCCGAACAACGCTACACATGTAAATGTCTTAAGTGAAAACCTTGTAAATATATTGCAAACAACATTAGATAGACATGCACCTATTTAAAATAAAAATTTCAAAATAAACGTCGGTGGGCACCTGAAATAGGGGATCTAATGAAGATATAAACGTGCTGTAATAACACAAAGTGAAGATGATTGGACCTGCTACAGGCAACAAAAGAAATCAAGTACTCAAAATAGTTTAAACATCAAAAGAAAATCTACTACCATCAGAAAATCGACGAAGTTAAATACAATTTTGTTGAAATGTGGAAGACAATAAAAACACAAATGAAAATAAACGTCTAAATACAGGTATCAGTTTTGAGTCACTATTGGAAGAGAACGAACAGGAAATTGCTGAAAAGTTCAATAATTACTTTCTCGACAGTATTAAAATAATTGTTCATGAACCAGATAATCAGCAGATAAATGAAATTCTTCAGAATATGGATGAGACAATTACAAAGCTAGATGTATTCACTGTATTAGCATTGATTAATAAGTTTTATTAATCAATGGTATTAGAGTTTGCAGAATTAAAGAAAATCGTAAATAAATTTGCAAATAAAAAATCTGGCGTTGATGGAGTCAATGAAAAAATAATTAAATTATCATTTGAGACAATAGGTAATCGATTTCTCCAACTCATTAATGCTAGCTTAGAATATGGCCATTTCCCTCAAGAATGGAAAATTACATTAATAGTTCCAATCGAGAAGAAAGTGGACACTGCCAACTGCAAAGAATTCAGACCAATCAATATGGTACCTTGTTATGAAAAATTATTGGATATTGTAGTAAGTGACCAGATCCGAAAATACTTTGAAATAAACAACTTGTTGACACCATTTCAAGCTGGATTTAGGAAAAAACGTTCTTGTGAAAGTGCGCTGCTCACAGTGTTACCAGAGTGGAAAAGTGCAATAAGCAAAAAAAGTTATTGGTATAGTTTATGTAGGCTTTAAACGTGTATTTGAGACAGTAAATAGGAAACTGCTAACTAAAAAGCTTCAGAAGTATGGAATTGGAGGAAATGTGTTACAATGGTTCGAAGAATATTTGGAACATCGCACCCAACGAACAAAGTTCAATAATAATATCTCATCGGTTAAAGTTAACAATTATGGGGTGCCCCAAGGCACGGTCTTGGGTCCAAATTTATTCATAATATTTATAAATGATATTGTAAAAATTTTACCAACTGCCACATATAACTTTTTGCGGATGATACTTTAATTTACTGTATAGGTGATAATGTAAATGATATTATTAGTATTATAAATAATAAGCTAAAGGAGTTACAAAGTTGGCTATTTAAAAATAGTTTAACTGTAAATATTAATAAAAGTAAATTTATGTTAATTAAAAGTAAATACCTTAATCTACTAAATAACACACAGTAATAAAAATTTGCAATGAGCCTATCGAACAAGTAAAGCAATATAAATATTTAGGTGTTGTTTTAGATGAGAATCTTACTTTTAGTCTTCATGCCAATTGTATTACTCAAAAGATTGCAAAAAAATCAAATTTTGTATGCAGGTTAAGTAAAACGATCAGTACCTGGTCAAAACTTTTAATCTATAAAACCACAATAATGCCTCATTATATATATATTGTTCATCAATTCTTTACTTACTAAACAATACTGAAATATCTATCCTTCAAAAAAGACAGAATCGAGCATTAAAATTTATCTTAAATTGTAATCGTTATACATGTGTTAAGGATATGTTAACTAGTACCAATGTACTAAGTGTTAATCAAACCGTTTTCTACTATACCATGATTGTGATTTTCAAAATGCGAAATACCCTGAATACCTGTCGAACAGAATAAGTTATGTCAGTGCAGTGCATAGTTATGACACAAGATCAGCAAGAAACTTCTACATCTCAACTGTTCAAACTTCACAAGAACAGAATAATTTATTTCACAATGGACTTACCAATAGACCACCAAATTATATGAAAAGATGTAATAATTTAAAGAGGTTCAAGAAAAAACTATAATTATGTCACAGACAATATCTGTATTTAAAATCAATTGCGATTTATACTCCTGGAATTTTTTGAATTTATATATAGCTGCACTGTATTTGTTTTTTGTTGTGTATAAGAAATTATTAGTGTTTTTCTGTATTAGCACATATGGCTATTGAAATAAAGTTATTATTATTACTAACTTACTTGTGGTAGGTTAATAATCGCAGTTGTATTTAATTTCTTAAGATGAAATGCAAATACACAAAAATAAAGCAGCAAAAGCATCTTTTGTAAAATTTTTACGAAAGCCCAACATAGTTTGTTCCAGAGTTGATATTTATAAGCAGACATTTACAAATATTAGTTAGTAACGTTATTATAAAGTAAAGCTAAACAAACCTTACTATCTCCTATAGCAGCATCAAAACCAGCTGACACAATTATCAAGTCTGGATTAAACTAAAACAAATAAAAATGAAAATATTATATTCACCTCAGGACATCCAATGCAGGCATCATACCCAGCAGATACAATAACTAGATCAGGATTAAACTAAAGAAAAAAAATGTATTAAAAAGTGTGTGTTATTGTGTGCGAATATCCCTACATCATAAATTAACTAATCACGATCCAAGTAAATTTAACAAAGATGAGATAAAATAAAATGTATTAATGATGTAAGGTATTTCTTCCAATAACTAACCTCATATGCTGTAGGAAGCAAAATCTGAAACACGATGCTGAAATAATCCGAATCAGTTAAACCAATCGCATTTAATGGAAAATTAATATTATATCCTAACCCAGCTTCGTTTCCAATATAATCAAAATTACTTTCTCTCAAATTTGGCCAAAATAAACCATTCTCAAATCGATGAATGGAAAAATACAATACACTTAAAAATGATATTTTTGATATTTTCATCTACAGTCTGTAATACACTTACTTTTTGGAATCATAAAACATCCGTTGAGTTGCTTGACCATGATGAACGTCAATGTCTACAATTAAAATTCTCTCAGCTATCTTCTTATCAAGAGCATGCTGTGCTGCAATTGCAACATTATTAAAATAACAGAAACCACAATATTCATTTTGCATCGCATGATGGCCGGGTGGTCTAATAATAGCAATACCATTTTGCATTTTTTTAGTACAAATCGCTTCTACCAAAGAAATCGCACTTCCAACTGCCACTAATGCAGCATCAAATGTTTTCTAATTTAAAAAAATTAATCATACAGTTTATTACAAAATAAGAATTCTTACTTGGTTAAAGTAGATTGAGTCGTAATCAGAAGCATTCTTTTCCATATCATCTATCGTTAAACCGGACAATATTTTTAACTTTTCATAAAGTTCCTCATTATGTAATTTTGTTATATATTCTTTTTGAGGTAATTGATAAGGCAGTCTTATACACCTATTTAAAAGTCCTAATTCATTACACCTACAATA
The DNA here is from genome assembly GCA_036346205.1 of Vesta saturnalis. Lineage (NCBI taxonomy): Eukaryota > Metazoa > Arthropoda > Insecta > Coleoptera > Lampyridae > Vesta > Vesta saturnalis. The sequence goes on from JARFJB010000793.1 coordinate 4,520,619, forward strand.
ACAAAAAAAAACATTAGTGTAATGAAAATTAATCTGGATTCTAGAATATGCAGTAAACTATACAGTTAAAATTTTTGTAAGGATGAATAAAAAGAAATTTATTTTTAACCCAGTTGTTACCAAATTGCCAATAAATTAATTTATATGTGACGATTAACATACCTATGCATAATAGATCGATATCTATTGGGATTCTCCAAATAATTTGGATCCCATGGACATTCGTGTAAACACGTATAATCATCATATATAATTCCAGTATCACCTTTAATAAGATCATTACTAGACTCTGCCTAAAATTGCATAAATAATTGTTAAAGCAAACTTTATTTCCTCAATAATTTACCCACCGTTTCATATTCGTTTACAACAAAATCAAATTTCATATTGCGCCTCTGGTTAGTTAACACGAAATCTGAAAATTTTGACTAAATTTCAAATTAGGTCAATTATTATCTTATCACAGTTTATTTATCTTACATTAAAGCGTATGGTTCGATTACTGCGAGTTGATCTTTTAACATTCTGATCTATAACAGGACTATTCCTCTGAGCATGATTCTTCGTACTGCTGCTTCCTGGGGTCACAGGTCCACCTTCTGAATTCTCTAAACGTGAAGAAGAAGAATTCATTTGAATAAAGTTAATTTTTAACTAAACTATATAATAACTATGTTTTACAAAATTTCAGTATCGCTGTACTTCGGGAAAAATTTAATTCCATATAATGTAGCTAAAAAAAATATTTATTAAACGCGCAAGTGCAGCTAAGTTTAGATTTTCAGCGAATAAACTTACGCCCGTACGCTGAATAAGTATGTTAGCATAGCTACTGATATTAAATGTAATAGAAGAAAATTCACTAATCACTTTTACAACATAATAATACTACTACACTTGACCTAAATGAAAAATGGCATACTAAAAAAACTAGCAAAATTAACATAAATTGGCCAATCAGAAGATCGAAATTTTAGAGCTTTTATTTTATTTTAATATCAATTTTAAACGGCAGATGGCGCACTAAATACAAATTGGTGAGTTACTATGTGAGTGAAACTTTCAGGATTACTGGAGGGTAAATTACATCTTCGAGTTTTTTAAAACAAAAATTTTTAAAATTTCGTAAACTCAATGACCTTATCCCGTTTAGGATCACTAGTTGATTTTTGCGTATGGTCTCCTTAATGCAATAACACAACCTTATTTTGCACATCTTGATATAGTAATTAATTGATACATCATTTTTTATATTCACCCAATAACTGACATATGCCAAAATATTTAACGTTTTCCGACATGTGAGGCCACATACCCCATTACTTTTTTTTTAATAAAAATTCTTGCACAGTAATTCCTGATATACTTTTTGCTCATAATAAACTCCTTTTGTCTCCACTTCATCAGCAAAACGGAGGTTTTATATAAAAACGATCATAAGAAAATTCTCAAGTTTCCTCATCGTGTGCCCGGACGGAAAAAAACAAACATCGAGCAGAAAACCTTCTATTTGGCAATATTACAGTTGGTAAGAACAAAAGAATCGGACTTAATGAAAAAATACAATGCTCTCATTGCTATAAAAACAAAGTCATCTCAATATAAGGTCAAACAAAAAAGTTATTCATGTGTAAACTGAGCGCAGTTTTGGCTGTACGTGAACGTGTTCTAAACATAATATTTTTTCACAAACTTCACAAACATTGCGTTCACAATTACAGGGGCAGAAGTCGCATCTTCGCTGCAGGTTGAGCCTTTATTTCTTCGCAGAAGGTTCTTCGGGTTATCCTCTAATCTTATGCAAAGGTATTCTGATTTCGCGAGGTACTCTAAAATTGGTAATCCTTGTCTTTTGATAACCATTCATCATTTCAAATCCCAATTTTGTGAAAAAATCTTTTTTTTTTCAGAATTAATCCATCATTATTTTTACGATGGATTATTTGGGAATGGATACCGGCAGTATTCGTCATCGAAAGAACGATGATACGCGGTATATTGCGGACAATTCATCAACTGTATCCACTCCGCCTTTTGTTAAATTGTACAATGAAATTATCTCGGGTAGTTTGGAATTATGTACAGTGTCATTATGATGAAGGGCTCACAAAAGCTGAACAACCTCATTTTTTTCCGGAACGTACGATATGACAGTGAGGCCTTCTTGGAAGCCAAAAATGCTTGATTTTATTGATCGACTGTGTACGATCAAAATTTTATTAGGGATTTCCCGTTTATTCTTCCGGATGGTACCGACCATGATTTTTACGAAGCTTTTCAAACAAGTCGCACCTTGTGTATCAATTGTCACACGTGATGTTCCTGTGGGTGCCATCATATGGAATGACGAGCCGTTCCACAATAGCAGTACGAGTGTTACAGCATACGGACAATCAGGTTGCTTACCCACGCAGACCTCCATCTTAGTCAAACAAAGAGTTCGATGTTACGGGGGAAACTGGCAGTAGAATCTGATGTAACAGATACAGGGAGGGGGGCGGTAACACAGTGGTTGAGGGTGGGAGTGATATTAATTTGCACACAGAAAGCCATAAATCAAAGGGTGCCAAATCGAAAATATCGGGATCTAAGCACACGAACGCTAGTATTCCATAGCAAAGTTCAAAACAAACAAAAAACTTACTTACCTTACTTTGCATAAACCAGGCGAATCCGTAAAATCAAACCGCGGTCCGGTGCTTCCTGTATAAGCTTCAAAATATTTGCACATAATCAAAATAAAATGACGTGCTAAAGACCAGCTGATAGGTCATCAACACTATTTACTCTAATTCTACTTTAAGGTTGATAGTATATCTTAAAAAAACTAGCAAAACAATCTAACAGTGAAATCTCTCCTACATTGTTAACGTTAAAAGCTATCATCAAAATCATAACCAACAATAATGAAAACGTCGTCACTGCACGGTCGTGTAATTCAAAATTTACTATTAAAATAATTAGCAACAAGAATGTAATCGAAGCTATTGTATCTTCTAAATTTATATGAATCGAAAATCATGTTAATACTGTGAGATAGGGCGAAAATCACGTGTAATCCTACATACAATAAAGAATATGCTTAAGGTTTATTAACAATATATATATATATATATATATATATATATATATATATATATATATATATATATATATATATATACAGTGTTTGGTACATCGATGCAAATATTTAAAGGGGTGATATAATAGGTGATTTTGAGTCGATTTAAGCAAACATACTTATATACCAAGTGTTACCGTTTTTGAGATAATGCCACTTTTAATATTTCTTGATTTTACCGTGCTTTTCTGCAAATATCGAAGTGTACAAGCGTAATAAGCCGTCTTATCGCAAACTTATACTAAGTTTTTTTATTCCTCATGAAGTGATTGTTCATATTATTTTATCAGAAAAGCCTAAACTGTCTTTGGTTCTTGCCTAGAACTTCTTAAACATGAAAGTTGTAATTTGTAAAAAAGCGATCACTAAAATTCAAACGTGGATTTAGTCTAAAATCTTTCGTTATTTTTTCCAATTTCAGTAAAACTTCTTTGGGCAATGGTCTTTAAGATAGCATGAATAGATTTAGAAAAAATTTTCACAAATTGGAAAATTGAATTTAATTACCAAAATACCCCTAGGCGCATTCGCCAAAACGTAAATAGCCCTTCATTATTTAGTTTAAATAGTTTAAAAAAGCAGATTTTTAGAAAATGTTTTGCGGTTATTGCTCCACCCAGTACTTGACTTTACAGAAACTGTTTCTGAATTCAAGATTTCTTTCACCTCACTAACACTGGAATGTAAAATTTTCTTAGCAAAATCGAGTTTATTTTCAAGTGAATCTACATTGCTATTTAAAACGTCACTTTTGACTTTTTGTTTATTTAGTGGAAATAATTTCAATTGTGGTAAATTTAATACAATCGTGCAAAAACAGTATGAGCATCACGAACATTAAGGGTTGTACCGGTCTCCGGCCAAATTCGCTATCGCTCATCCTCCAAACATGGCCGGCGACCGGTAAACGTCCCTTACTGTTCTTGATACTCAATATAATATTGCCTCGTGCAGTACTAATTTTGAACACCAATAATAATACTATTAATGTTTTAATAAATCGGACATTTTCTAAAAATCTGCTATTTAAACTAAATAATGAAGGGCTATTTTACGTTTTGGCGAATGCGCCTAGGGAGTACTTTGGCAATTAAATTCAATTTTTCCAGTTTGTAAAAATTTTTTTGTAAATCTATTCATGCTATCTTAAAGACCATTGCCCAAGGAAGTTTTACTGAAATTGGAAAAAAAATTAACGAAAGATTTTAGACTAAATCCACGTTTGAATTTTAGTGATTGCTTTTTTACAAATTAAAACTTTCATGTTTAAGAAGTTCTAGGCAAGAACCAAAGACATATTAGGCTTTTCTGATAAAAGAATATGAACAATCACTTCATAAGGAATAAAAAAACTTAGTATAAATTTGCGATAAGACGGCTTGTTACTCTTGTACACTTCGATATTTGCAGAAAAACACGGTAAAATCAAGAAATATTAAAAGTGGCATTATCTCAAAAACGGCAACACTTGGTATATGGGTATGTTTGCTTAAATCGGCTCAAAATCACGTATTCTATCACCCCTTTAAATCTTTGCATCGATGTACCAAACACCCTATATATATATATATATATATATATATATATATATATATATAAATAATCAGAGTTTTCGCTCTTTTTGCATTTTGCGTGAAGTTATGCACAGCGGTAAAGGTGTCAGACTTGTAAGTGAAAGGCACCAGTTGGAATCTGAGAGTAGTCAAATGTGTGAGGAAAAAAATCGTAACATATGATTTCGACTCAGGAGCGAAAACAGTCTTCAGGACTAAAGCTGATGACGGAAGGGGGCCCGCTTCCGAAGCGTCGTGCTATAAAAGCAAAAACTGTGGAAATAGGCCGATCAAATCAACTAATATAAGTCCAGTATTCCCAAGATCGTCTAACTTTAATACTTTAATTTTAATTACCACTTTATCGGTATAATGATAAGGTAGAAAACACAAATTTGACAAACTTTCGAGATGTAAATATTAGTATACAGTAATAAAAATAAAATAACACAATATGTAATATTACGACAGACGGTTGGATCGCCTGAAGGGCTCTGTACAGTACTAAATACAAAAGAAAGCGTGTTCATCCGCTTAATCAAGTACAGATATACAACTTTATTAAAATCACCAGAATTAAACACAGAAAAGTAATTACCTTGATTCACACAAAGTTTTCAGTTTAAGTTGTTCCTTCGCGTGCGCGTGCGCGCGTGTGCGTGTGCACGCGTGTGAGAGTGTGCGTGTGCGCATGTGCGCGTGTGTGCGTGCGTGCGTGTGTGTGTAACAAGTGATAAAGAAACGTACCTCAAGATCACAGTAATAACTCGTAAACTTTGGTACAAATAAGTACACACAATGTACGTATTCTGTAACACGATGAGACACGTGGGGTTTGATAAACCCAAGGTGAACTAGGCCATTCGCTAACAACAACTGTGACGAACTGTCATCCAAACGGCTTCATACGATTAAAGAAAGGTATCGAGACTGAAATAAATTGCAGCTGAGCTGTTGTTTGAAACATAGTACTTTTTAGCTCAGTCGGGGTTTATTACGCCCCATATGTCGGATGCCGGGTTAAGGTCAGTCTAGTTTACTATTTTTCACTACCTCGCAATAGTATTGAAAGTTAGCACGTTAAATGGTTAAGTTAACATTTCATTAATTCTGAGAGTTTCAATATTTTGTGAAGCATTAAACGTCATACGTCAAGACATCGACATGATTGCACATAATTAAAATATGTGGACGTTCAAATTCTGCAATAATATAATAACATTATATATATTTTAAATTAAGACGTCATATATATGTATGTCATATGTATGTATCTAGATACCTGGTTCAAAAAGTATCTATCTCTAATTAAAATTTGAAAGATCATCAAACAGCATACACTTCAAGTCGGTTTTGTAACAGTATTTATAAAATAGATACAAATAAATGAAAATGTAAACTTTTACCATTAATACACATAATTAAAATACTTGGCTTTTGAGCTTTTAAATGGTGTATTTTTCTATTTGGATTTTACATAAATCTATACGTTTCCATAACAATTACAGTAATCGTCCTCAGTAAATGGTGATATCTAGAAGAATTGCTTGAGATGTTAGAACACATTTTTGAAATATAAAAAAGAAGAAGATAACTGTAATTGTTATTGAAACGTATAGATTTACATAAAATATAAATAGAACAAATGTATGAAACATGATAAAAAGGTGAAAACGCAAACATAAGCCTACTATCAAAATAACAGTGAGATAAACGTATAAAGTCAACTATGGAATCTAATTTTAGTAAAGAATAACTATATCCTACATAAATTAAATATTATTAAACTACCTAAAAGATGACAAGTCAGAACACCTCTAGTGGTCGAAGGCTATATAACAGTGAAGAATGTCATAATCAAAGAGCAAATTTAACAAAACTTAATCAAATTATGATGTAAGTGCAAAGCTGTGAAAACCTTTAACTTAAAATTGATAAAGGCATTCATAAACTTGACATACCAATTAAAGATCTAGTCAAATCTAACAAAGAAAAAGTTTTTTATTAATAATTGTAATTTTTATTGTACAGTGAAAGCACAATGTAGTACGTTTAATATGATTTCTAATTTTAACTACATCTGTTAAATTATAAAAGTGCTGTGATAACTTGGTAAAGCATTTACTTAAAAATCTAGGAAAAGACACAGCAACAATCCTAAACATACCAAAAATTAAAATTAAGACATACCATTGCGTCTTTTTTAAATTATAAGATACCAAAACCTTTTTAAACGGACATTTTCTACTTGCCTATTGAAGTTATTAGGATGTTTACATATCTCAATAACATCACGTTGTAAACGAACATAATAATGAGTTTGTCTTGACAATATTTCCATATTATCAAATTGAATGTCATGATTTAAATAATTTTAAAGCATGCTCAGCTACCGCTGATTTCCCTGGTTGACCTGATCTACAAAATATACTCCGGAAAATGGCAATGAATTTTAAATATCTATAGGTGACCTTAAATGTTCTTTAATTTGTCTTGTAGGTTTAAAAACAGTCCTAATGCCATGATTATTTAGGACTTTTTGAATTGTAGCTGTAACATTAGTCATAAAAGGAATAAAAGCAGTACTAACATTAAGCACTAGTTTTCCTTTATGGTTATGTCTGGTATATGTAATAACATTATTAATAACTTTAAGTGAATATCATTAGCTTGTAGTGATTTTAAATATGTATTTGTATTCATCTTTCAAAGTTTCAGGATCACAAATTCGTTATGCGCGATGCAACGAATATTTAATTACACCAATTTTTGTCGTGGATGATGGTTTGATAATTTATGAAGGTATGTATCGGTATGTGTCGGCTTTCGGTAAACCTTAACCCTCCAATGGTCTCGCTCGGTGTCTCAGACCGGATCGACTTGAAATTGTGCATATTTTGAGTAACAGAGCTTGGTGGCGGCTCCCCCGCTATCTACCTTCTTGCGTTATGCCCATGCACCTGCAGTATTTCTTTGGTACACGCGAGAGCTACATGTTGGATGTTAGAGCGTAGTACCGTGTATCAGACCGGGGCGACCAATTAAGTTCAATTTTATTTTGTTGTTCAGTATAGTTATTTGATCAAATAATAGACTTTTTTTTGTGTTTTATCACAGTGTGTTCATACGAAAAGGAACAGAAACGTTTACAAAAATTACTAGAAGAGATTGGGTGCGACGAGACATTTGTACCTTATGATGATGAATCCTGGCCCAAACGAATCCGACCATGCAGAAACCTAAATACATGAAAGTCGGTCTTAGCAAGATATTTCTGAGACGGAATAAAATGTCACTATTATTGCAAATCTCCTCTCATTCATAGGTTTGAAAAAAGTGTCTCCACCCCTCCCACGAACTACTCGAACACCCATAGAAAATATTACAAAAAGACTCCCTGAACCCTCCCTTCATACAAAATGTTTGAAAGAATCCATCACAATATGGGATTATTTTACAAATGAGGAAATGATCGGAATTATTGTAGACTCTACTGACAAATTCATAAACACCATAAAACAGAACGATGCCCGCAGTAGAGATGCTAACACTACAGATCCTCCGTACCTTGACTGGTCTATTATACTTAGCCGGCGTTTGCACGGAAATCGTATGAATAGAGAGGACATATGGAATACTAAAGGATACGGTACTGAAATTGAGATTCAAATTTCTCCTACGGTGTATACGATTTGATAACAAAGATTCAATCAAATCCAAACAAGCATGGCATCAAAGTATTCGGTCTATGTGATGCTAAAATGTTTCACACTAGTACCATGGAAGTTTATGTCAAAACTAAATCGGAAGGGCCTTTCAGACTTTCAAATAGTCAATCAGATGTTATCCTAAGATTATGCCAGATAACCTATGGTTCTGAAGTAACCTTATAATTGATAATTGGTTTACCTTGTCGCCTCTTGTCAAAAAATTGTTAAATGATCATAGAATTACTGTTATCAGAACTGTTAGAAAAAACAAACGGGAGTTGCCAATAGAGTTTTCGAGTCCAACTACAAGCCTCAACACACCTCCATGGTTCACTTTTCAAAGGAATGCACTCTTGTATCCTACATATTAAAAAAGAAGAAAAATGTACTTATGATTTCTTCAATGCATCATGACGACGAAATTGACGACACGACAGGCGATTTAAAAAAAACATCATTATTACTACTTTCAATGCTATACAAAAGGAGGTGTGGATGTAGTAGACTGCTAGCTACAACTGCGCAAGAAATGCGAGAAGATGGCCTATGGTGTCATTCTACCACATTTTAAATATTACTGGAATTAATTCAAAAGTAATCTTTGTTGCTAATAATACGGGTATCGACATGTTGAGAAGAAACTTCCCAGAAGCCTGAAAACTAGATTGCAGGAATTTTTTAGTAAACGAGTCTGGTATCACTCAAAACATAAGGCCAACGCCAGGACATTGCGCATACTGCGACTGGAAGAAACATGGAAAAACTCGCTTCTCCTGTTTCGGTTGTTCAACTTACATGCGTTTTTTAATATTATTGTTATTAGCATTCACAAAAACTTAAAAATAAACAAGAAAAAAACAAGTATTAGCCCCGGTCTCTCAGAAATTATTAGGAGTGTTAATGGTGAAAGCTTACATTTTAATATATTCGATAGTTTCTCTTAGAGGGACTTTTGTAAAAAGTGAACAACATCAAAACTGACCATTATATCACCCCCTTCAATTTTGAAATCATGTATTTTTTCAATGAAATTGGCTAAATGTAAGATTGTATGTAGGGGAACCAATTGCACTAACAATAGACCTTAAAGGAATATTACGTTCATGGATTTTTGTAGACCACATAGTTTAGATAGAAGAGTTTTAGAATGAGTTACCTAGTTTCATTTTATTTTTCTTCAAGTTCTTTAGTTTTCAAAATAAACTTTCTTGTAAGATATTTGGTAGCTCACGATAAGTCTGTGGTTCCAACAGTTGTTCTACTTTAATGTTATAGTCGTTCATATTTAATATAACAGTTGCATTACTTGTACCTGATTGTAATATTATTACATTTTCATTACGTTTCAGGTCAAATAAAGCACGGCGCCGGTGAAAGGATAAATTGCTCTTTGGAGGTTTTCTTTTAGCGGTTTTATATCTAACTTCATTCGCAGCATCAAAAGATAAGACTTTAATAGAATTTTCAACATTGAAAATTATTTCTTCAAACAGTATTACTCTTGGTGTTATCGCAAAATTTCCGCCCTTAGGAAGCGCTTCAATAGTATCATCTGAAAAAATATGATCAGAAAGGTTTATAAATGTTTTTTCATTATGAAAATATTGTCTTCTGCGTAATCAAAAATACATTTTACTAGGAAGTCATTGGATAAAACGGATAGAGGACTTTTGTATTTATATTTAGAAATTTCAGACGATTGGGATAAAATTGATTCATTCACCTTTAAATGTATGGAAATCAATTTTGACATTTTATCTAAACGTTAAAAGACAAAATTACAAGGCATACGCCAAGTTTAAACGATCAAATTCGGTTGCAAGTTGGGAATACTACAAAGTATTAGGTAATCTCAGTAATAAAAATGTTAAATTAGAAAAAAAGCATTTCTTCAATATAAATTTAATGATAAAAATCCTAAGCAATTATGGAAAGAACTCAAAAACCTAAATATGGTAAATAAGAAAAAAACATAGCGTTCCAGCGCATCTATAACACGTCCAGGAAATAAATGACTATGTTGTAGATAGTGCTCCTACTGCACATGGCTATCAGTTTAGTATTAATAAATACTGTAACAAGAGCATCCATGCATCTCGATTTAACTTTTGTAGTACAAACGTTATCCTAGCTAGTAAGTTTCTTAATAAAATTATAACAAATTGCACAGGTTGGGATGGATTGAACATTATGCTAATAAAGTTATTTTGTCCTAATATTTTTCCATATCTTACTCATATACTGAATTGTTGCCTTACCACTAACCACTTTCTTAACATGTGGAAAAAAGATCTAGGGCTTGCAGTGGTGAAAGGAAATAATCCTACAGAATACAAAGATCTGCGTCCGATCAGCATACTTCCGATATTCTAAAAAATTTTTGAAAGAATTATGGAATTTTAATTACGTAATTACCTAAACGATAATAATACTTTACCTCAAAATCAATCGGGATCTTGACAGGGGTACAGCTGTGCAACGGCGCTACTAAAAGTGACGGGTGATTTAATAACAGTGTTTGATCAAGACAAACTATCAGTATTAATTCTATTAGATTTTACTAGAGCTTTTGACACCATTAATCATACCACCTTAATCTCTATATTAGGATATGTGGGACTATCTCACAATGCTATCACCTTACTAAAAAGCTATTTGACGGAGAGGTCACAATGTGTTACGTTAATGGGTAAAACATCTACGTACAGAGAACTGTCAAGAGGTGTTCCACAAGGGTCCATTCTTGGGCCGTTACTGTACACATTGTATACCATATTTCTTTCGTCCGCTGTTAAAACGTGTGCGGTTCACATTTATGAGGACGATATGCAATTATATCATTCTTTTGAAAGTACCAACTACCTGTGTGCCTTAGAGCTTATACAAAGTGACCTTAATGCCCTGGAAACAGCTTCAATTGAATATTCCTTAGTGATCAACCCATTAAAGTTTATTATCGTTCTTTTTGGTTGCAAACCAAAAAGCACAGGAGCTAAAAGGTATGGTGAAATTAAGCATTAACGGTAATCAAAGGCAGGTAAATAACATTTGGGATTGCTAAACGATCGTATTTCTACGGAAAAATGCGGCTCTTTTAAACCCATACCAGATGTGATTGAAAGTAAACTTTAAACGCAAATACCACCCTTTTGCCTTGAACTCAAACAGGTAAACATTTTTGCAATAACAATGAATTACAGAGAACCGAGAAAATAACTTATTTTATCCTACGCCAGCGGGGAGTATGAAACAGTCATTAATATATATATATATATATATATATATATATATATATATATATATATATATATATATATATACCGTGTCCAAGATAAGGATGCCCACTATGGGGATCTCGGAAACAGTAAGAGATGGAAGGTCGGTTAAATGGAACAAAAGTTACACATTTGAGAGAATGTATTTATGGTCTTTATAAAACTCTAATATCTCTTTTAGTTTTTGAGATATTTGAAAAAAATAGAATTTTCTGATTTTCGTTTTTATTTTTTTCTGACCTTATTTGAAGAGCTACCAAGAAAATAAGAGCACAATTTCATTGCCACTTTTCTAGCTGTACTTAATGCTGTTATTCAATTTTTGATACAACGTTTCGTTTGTTAGCAACCATCATCAACTTTATTTTTTTAAATACACGAAAAAATTATTTTTGCCATATTTAAAATCTCTCCTTGATTCCGAATTCAACGATATATTACACTTTATATTTTTGATACGTTTCGGATGAGAAAATTCAAATTCAATGTAAAACATCGAAAACGTACAGTTAAAACTAATACTAGAAACATTAGAAAACTGGAAAATTATTATATTCGAGTTCTACAAAGACCATAAATACAACCTCTCAAATGTGTAACTTTTGTTCCATTTAACTGACCTTCCATCTCTTACCGTTTCCGAGATCCCCATAGTGGCCATCCTTATCTTATCTCACCTAACACGCGATAGATTTTGACAACACAAGGCTAATAGCAAACATACAGTATCTATCACATCGGATTATAAGAGAAGCTATCGAAATCGAAAAACGACCACATAATTTGAATTCACGAGGCGATACTCTGAGATTGCCATCGACCTGGAAGCCTATTCTCAGAAAACACCCAGTCACGAACGAAAGGGAAAGGAGAAATCGGTTAGAGAAAGGAGGAGAAAAAGAGAAAGTGAAAGTGAAAGTATCATCACAACAACCAATAACCAGGGCATCGACCAAGAAAGTCAGCATACAAATACCGCCGACCATCAGCGGGGACCTCAGTTCAGTTCCGAGTTGCCAGGAGCAGAACACGAAGACTTGAAAATGGCAGATGAGATTATGCCGAAACGTTGTCATTTCAACATCGGTTCTTTTAAGAACCATGGAGGAGAATCTACGCGATACCAAGCCCGGAAGAACATCAACTTCATATCCAGCACTCGCGGAAACCTGAAAATTAACACACATATATATATATATATATATATATATATATATATATGTATGCGTCTTAATTTAAAATGTACATAATGTTATTGTTGCAGAATTTGAGCGTCCACATATTTTAATTATGTGCAATCATGTCGATGTCTTGACATATGACGTTTAATTCTTCACAAAATATAGACTCTCAGAATTAATGAAATGTTAACCATTTAACGTGCTAACTTTCAATATTATTGCGAGGTATTGAAAAATAGTAAACTAGACTGACCCTAACCCGGCATCCGACATAACAAACCCCGACTGAGCTAAAAAGTACTATGTTTCAAACAACAGCCCCGCTGCATGTATGTCAGTCTCGATACCTTTCTTTAATCATATGAAGCCGTTTTGATGAAAGTTCGTCACAGTTGCTGTTAGCGAATAGCCTAGTTCACCTTGGGTTTATCAAACCCCACGTGTCTCATCGTGTTACAGAATACGTGCATTGTGTGTACTGATTTGTACCATAGTCTCCCATTAACCTGACTATGTCAAAGCATAGTATATATATATATATATATATATATATATATATATATATACATACACACACTAGGCTTTGAAATCGTTAGATTAATGGGAGACTATGAAAAAGAAATGCGTCGCAATGGATGTGAAAAACGAAGATGAAGAAGTAATTGAATCAGATGACGAAAGTGAGACAGATAATGTAAGACTAAACAGAGACCATCCAAATGTTGAAGAAATAGCACGTGATTTTGAAAATGAACAAGATTGCCCTATTAACCCTACGGAAGTTGCAAGTGCTACGGAAAACATTGATGAGAATGATATCATCAAAAGTATGTTTGACCTAACGCAAGATCAAAAGTACTTTTTAGGTAAGAATGGAACTAAGTGGAAAAGAAATTATTATAACAAAAATGTGAGAACCCGAAGTGAGAATATCGTCAATCAACTGCCTGGAGTCAAGAAATCGGCTAGAGATAAAAAAATGTTTTCTCATCATCATCAATGAAGAAATGATAGATATTGTGAGGTGGACGAACTAACGAATTGAGGAAAAAACACGTGAATGCGAGAAGTCTTCTTATTATCAACCTACAAATAATATAGAAATGAGAGTAGTGTTCGGACTACTGCATTTAGCAGGAGTTATATAAAATATAAATAGCAAAATACACAATTTAAAAAACCAAAAAATATGTATTTTAATTATGTATAATAATGGTGAAAGTTTACATTTTCATATATCTGTATCTATTTTATAGATACTGTTACAAAACCGACTTGAATATTGTTAAAAAATTGTGATAAAAATAGTAATTCGTAAACTTACGCAGACAAATAAAGATATTTGTCAAAATGTTGAAGTAATTTAAAACTAAATCGAATTTTTGAGCGCGCCTACCATTAATTATGTAATCAAAGGTAAGGCGACCATTTGTCCCGTATTATACGGGACAGTCCCTTTTTAAACATATCATTTCGTGTATGTAATTATTTTAATAAATTACGTCAAAGTTTCGTATTTATAAAGAAGTCCCGTTTTTGTCCCATTTCTAACGTTTCAATGTTTAGAAGGAATTAATCAAAGCCTACAACGTGACCTTCAGATAAGACACAATAGGATGACATCAAAAGTTCTAGAATTTAAGAGACTTTTTTAGCACTTTTGTCGACTTAAATAGCGCGCAATCCCGCTTATAAGGCAGTATGAAGTATTAAGTTTACCGCGAAAAGAATTTGCTTACGGCGGTGCCTTGTATGTGTGGAAAATAAATATACCGGTGCGTGTAAATAAATATAGTGTAAATAGTTCGTTAATTAAAGTTGTGTTAATAAATAACTTTTAAATAAATAATCGTTATAGCGTAGTGTATATCTAGGACGGTAGAAAATCAGAAAATGCGAAAAAATTGTGCATTTAATAGAGATTTATTAAAAAGACAACCTCAGATAGTGGTGTAAAGTGGTTAAAATGTTGTGCACAAAAAGGCTGGTATTGATGCTTCTAGTAGTAGCAAAGTATGATCTTCTTTTCGTAAGGACACACTTGAAAATGAAGAACCTAACTGCGATTGAATGCACTTGGTTATACTACAACGTGATCCACAATCAGTCCTTTCGTTCTATGGATTGCACCAGTAAGCTAATAAAAGTTGCTTCTAACAAAAATTTGCAAGTGCTAGAACCAAATATGAACGGTATGGTATGTAAAATTTTACAAAAAGAATCATTAAGCTCCATATAAAATGATCTTGGATCGGTCAATTTTGTAACAATCTATACCAATTGTTCAAATCGTGCTCGTAAGATATTTTATGAATGACAAGAGGATTCAAGTAAAACTTTTAGAAGTTTAAAGTTTTCCCAGTGACATTTCAGACATTATATTCGAATATAGTATTAAAACAGTTGACAAATACGAATTAACAACAATGGTAATGTGCGCTGACAGCACAAATTTCAATTTTGGAGGAGCAATAAGACATTCCCAAATAATGTCTTAATTAAAGTTCAGCAGTTACTTAAAAGATCTTTAGTCAGGGTGAACTGTGCTGCTCATATCCTTCATAAATGTATTCAAACATCAGCAGACTGCTTGCCTATTGACATCAAAGCCATTATAGTGAAAATCTATAGCTATTTCTACATTATACTGTTCCAGTTGAACAATTAAAAGATTTTAGTGAGTTTGTTAATATTGTATACCAAAAACTGTTGGAATACAGTAAAACCAGCTGGTTAGCGTTGTTACCTTCGATAGAAAGAAGATTAAAAATGTTCAAACCGTTACACAGTTACTTTCTCTCTCAAGAAAAATGTCCTGCGTTGATTTTTAACCCTTTCAATCCCAAATTGACTTATGCTATTTTTTGTATCAATTACATTGATAGATCACATAAACATACTTTTGTGAAGTTCACCTGTTGTAGTCGCGGCAGAGACATGTTGTTTACAAACAACAGTGGTCTTTAAGTGCAGTTTTCTGTTCCGACTTTCTTACAGGTTTTTATGAGGAAAACTTAAAAGACGTAGTCAGAGAGTATACTAATGTTTATTTAGTGTCAAAATTAATAAAAAATTTTGTATTAATCAGACACAAAGCAACTTTACATTTTGTACAAGAAATCATTGAAAATGCAGTAGGACAATTTTGGCAGCGTGATTGTTTTTCTGCCATGAACGGTAAATGACCAAAATTATCATACCTCGTCATTGACTGGTAAAACTGCAACATGTCGTTTTTGTTTCGACAACAGTTGGGGCTGCAGATGGACGCCCTCTTTTCCTATTCACTATTTTCTTCTCAGCAGCCAATCCTTTTGCGATGGCAGCTTGGAACTGTAACAGTGGAAGTTCATGTTTTCTCCCTTTTGCCTTTCATGACTTCGATAAAGCAGCCAACCATTCACCACAGCAACTGCTAAACACTAGTACACAATTCTCATGTATCACTTGCGTGAGCCTATGTTTATTCTGTACAGTTCGATAAGCATATCGCACAAATCAACACCGCCCATGAATTTATTATATAATTTCACTGTATGTGGTCTGTCGACATTTATGTGGTTTTTTTTTCTCCTCCTTGCTCCAACGTCTACAAACATCCATTGGTTCGATAGCAGTGAATGTGGAAATGAAATTTATACTTTTTCTGCCAAACCAACGGATCAAGGATATATTTTCTTGGGTTTCTATCATATGATCATATGACCCACGACCATTTCGTTTTAAATCAGTCTCCGACTTTAGTGGACAGTTGCCCATTCTGGTAGATTTTATGGTGCCTAGAAATAGGAATCCTTTTTCTTTTAGAGCTTTGGCAAGCGTCAGCGAGGAAAACTAATTATTGGCGAATATCTTGTAATTTTTGTTGGGGGGGGGGGGGGGAGTACATGTGATCTGTCAAGGCCATCACAATATTACCTGAAATGCCCAGACCATAGTCGCTACGCTACATCATGTATGTTTTCCAACATAAATCTTGAAATCATACATAATTCTAGATGAGCCAGCTGCGGTAAAACATTTATATCCCCACTTACGTGGCTTATTTTTTATGTATTGCTGGATGCTGCTCTTGCCTTTGAATGGGATTATCTGCTCGTCGACACTTATCCCTTCTTCGGGAGGAATACTGCGTAGAGCTGCTTGCAACGATGAAAGAAGTGGTCGTATTTTATATTATTTTATATTATTTCCAGGTTTCATTTCTTGATTGTCAGCAAAATGGAGATATCGTAATAACTGTTGAAATCTATTTCTGCTCATCATATCAGCAATTGGAGCATATCGGCATCCATTATCCCAGTATAAATAAATGCAGGGTATTTTGAAAATTCCCATTTCCAACAAGACTGCGATAAATTGTTCAATTTCATCAGAAGTTGTGGATAAGAAGATGCCGCCTTTTTGGTGTGCATAAATATTACTCTGGTCACTAATAAGTCTAACCAACTCGTCGGATATAAATTGTCTGAAATATCGTAATGGTGTTAGCTCTTCTTCAGCAGGGGAAGGAATATAATCTTTCCATTCTGTGTCAGGTTCTTCAAAAACTTTTTTCTTAAAGCTCCATGTTGGCGTCTTTCTGAAGCAATAGGTACAACCCGTGTGTTTCATTTATTTGCAACAAATCTGCTTGAAGTAGTAGATGTATATGCAACATGAGATGTGCTGGGAACGGGCACATTTTCGGTTAAACTTTCCTGTAAAAATACACAAGTAATTATAATTACCCTAATAATATTCCACAAAAATAAATTAATACATCAACTGTTGCTTCAAGCTCTTGTTTCGTCACCATCATCATTATCAGACTCTAACTCATCTTCAGAATCAGTTCCTGTCGGAATTGTCAAAGCTAGTTTTGTATAAAACTCTTCTTCAGTTCCATTTTCTATAAGCGCACATAACTGACGAATTTCAAAATCAGAAAGTTTATTACTCATTTTGGCATAAAAAACACTTCACTTAGCACTTATAACACACAATTGCACATACAGTCCGCGCGACCAAAGAATGCCTCGTGTCGCGCATGGATGTTCGTCCATTCGGCCGCACTCGTTAATGCAATAGCGATTGAAAGCGTTACCAGTGGCGTCGGTGTCGCGTTTTCAATTATTCGTCACCAAACCACAAGAAATTTTAAAATATTTTATTTATTTGAATTACATATGAACAGTAATAGTTTAAACATTTATAAAATAAAAAAATAACCATGTTGACAAGTAATAAATTTTATATTTGAATTACAAATGAACACAACAGTTTAATCGTTTATGAAAATCAAAAAAGTATAAGTTTTAATTATAGAAACAGTTGAAAACGAACTAACTAATAAAAACATTTTTGAATATTTGCTAATCTGTTGTTAATGATACTAAGGAATGTCAACTATTAGGATTTCTGTAATGAGAATTTAAGCAAATGCCATTAGCATTACATGCGCCGCAAAACTACTTATTTATTTTACTGTGTATTGTGAAAGTATTTGTTGTTTATACATATTTGTCTAATAAATTTGAGTATTATGAGCTTTAAAATTCACATAGGACACAGAATGGTTCACTGTCGTTTTGTTGCAATAATTGTAATAAAGTTAAATTAACAAGTACGTATGTAAATTAATAACAGAAATAAATAATTAATTAGTGTAATACATGATAATAAACGGAACGCGCTTTTGGTGGCGACGCCACTGACATGCCGCGCTTAAGAGACTTGAAGTTGGACGAATGCGCATCCAACGTTCAGGCATTCTTTGGACGCGCGGACTGTCTTCAAGTCCCACGGTTGTATATTTACAACAACACTGTTTTCGGACGGGTCGTTGTACTAATAACCTATAACTCGCAGAACTATCTTATTTGCTTTTGAACACACTACCCAATAACACAATGTTTTTATTTTCGGATAAAAACACACCACCCCGAAACAAATCCTACAAGAAATAAATTTGACGTACATCAGAAACATGCAACTAATTGAACAGAGTTTTCAAATTCGAAGAGACGTTTAGAGCCACCTAGTGACTAGTAGCCGAACTGGAATACTGTTGTTTAGAAACTACAATGGTAAAGAATCGCCTAAATGGAAGTTGTAGGATTATATTCAGTATTAAATGTAATGTTGTATATTTACAACGTTGGGATTGAAAGGGTTAATAGTTACGAGTGACTATGGTTTCTTAACTCACAAGCTTCTACATTTCTACAAATGTGAAATCTGAAAAATCTTCATGGTTCTATCAAATTTAAAGCAACAATTAATCGAACGGAAAAATGAAGTCCTTTTGCCAAATTAAGTTAACACTATGCTAATAGCTTTGGTAAATGAAGGAGAAGACCTAGTCGTAACTCAATTTAAAACGTCAGTTAGCATGTTTTATACTACAAGTACAGCGTATTTGGATAAATGGTCGCAACACTTTGAAGATTCGCAAGTGTTTCGTTGGGTATTGCTAAAAAAGTACCTCTGTGGTCAGATATTGGAAAGGCATTAACTGTTCTTCAAAAACAATACCTTGATATTTGTATAGATGATTCGGAACTTTTTGATGAATTGTGTGCATTAAAAAAATACAACCAGTCAAAAAATAAAAGAGTAGAAAGAAGTTTCTGTTTTTGTTGACAAACAACTTCAAGAGTGAAAATATACCACACAATAACATTAAAAATTGTTTAAGTGTGCACGAGTTTACCGGGATCTAACGCCGCCACAGACAGGATTTTTTTCTGATATGAATAAAATTTGGACCGGCGAAAAAACTAGCCTTACTGTAAGAACTTTAAAAGGGCTTTTAATGACAAAACATAATTTTGAAACGAATTTTCCAAGGATCTCCAAGATCGCACAGATATTTTACGAATGGAAATATATACAAAGGAAACATTTCGCTCGCCAATTCATAAACTATGTACTTTTAAAAACAGAAGTAAAATACAAAATTATATAGATTTTTATTATTATTATTCGACACTGTTGGATTATGACATGGACGCCTAAAAACTTACCATAAACAACCACTACATTTGTCACTTAGAGCCTAGAGAGCATAAAAACTCATAATTTTGTATCTAATTTAAAAAAATGTCTCCCTCTCCTTTCCCTTACTGAGGACTATTTGGTACCCCTCAGAATCATCGGGTGATACGTCCATGTCCGATATTTCCTTTTTAGATAGATAGTCACTTTAATCATAGGGTATATACGAAAGCAGTATTGCATGTTTGTTAAAATAACAGTTATAAATAACAGGTTAATAGTAACAATTTCCATGTAAATTTACCTTAACTAACAATTGCATAAGCCATTAAAAAATTAAATGTTTATTTAAGTTGAAAGAACTCCCAAGAATGTGTTATTTTAGTTAACAACAAATAAATAATTTTGAAAATAAATTATTTTAGTTTTTATTAAAATAATTTAAGGACGATTAAAATGAAGTTAGCATCTACTGTTTTCCAAAATTTATATTCATATCCTTATCTTTTTTTATTTATATCCAGAGATTAACAAAATAAATTTGGTGTTTAGAGAATTAATTTGTTAATAAAACATTCTTAAATGCTCTTTTTTAAATTGAACGCTAAATTATGTTAAGGTAGTTATTTTATATAGAATAGTTAAAAACAAATAAAAAACTTACCAATTGACAATTCTTCAAATATTTCTGCTAGTTCCTCTTCATTCATATTTTAAATATAAAAAATTATATTTTTTATAGAACACTAATGATTAACTTATAAAACTCTTCATCAAATTAGGTAACTGTCACTAGTTTTAGGTTAACTAGGTTACCATGTAATTCTTTCTAGTTCCATACCATTTAGATCATTCAAAACCATACAAGGCAATGCGTTTATTATTTTTTTACCTTGAAGACTTCCTACATAAATATGCTGAACTGGAAAAATGAATAAATCTTTTTTTAAGTGCGGTTATAACCTCATAAAAATCTTAAGATCAAATATTTCTACATGGAGTACATTAGCTTCTACATTTAATTCAAGACCTGATCCGAAATCTAATTTAAATTTATTTAAAACTGATAAGGTATATTACATCTTAGGTTATTACATAATTGTTACACCTTTTTATAGGGACTATTTGATGTACCCGAGTTATGTTCGTACAATGGCTTTTACTTACTTAAAGATGAATGTATCGATAAAACCAATATACTTATCAAAGAAATTCTTAGTAGTAATCGATCACGAAAAATTGTTGAGGTATTTGACGATCTTTCCGATACCCTTTGTAAAGTTGCCGATCTAGCTGAATTCATACGTTTAGCTCATCCTTCGCCTTTTTACACAAAGGCAGCTGAAACCGCAAGTGCAGCAGTAAGTGGACTTGTGGAAAGGTAAATTTTACGTAGAAAATGTATATAATACTTATTATCTAATATTATTTTAGTCTAAATACTAATCGAAATTTATATGCAGCACTTTCTCACATAGTTAATCACGGAGATAAATTTCCTACAAATGAAATTGATGATCTCGTTGGACGATTATTTTTGTTCGATTTCGAACAAAGTGGAATACATCTTCCAGAAGAACAAAGAACCAAAGTGGTCACATTAAATAATTCATTATTACAACTCGGACAAAATTTTGTATCTGGATGTGGAAAGTCTAGAATTATTGATAAGAAAATTTTTCCTCGAGGCATACAAAATTTGTAAGTAAATATATCATACAAAAATTTTCTCAAGTTTGTTGATTTCATTAAGGTACGGAGTTCCTCAAGGTACTGTTATAGGAATTACCCTCTTTGTTTATTTACATAAACGATTTACTAAAAATTTGTGTAGGCAAGGGAAGCGTGATGATACAGTGTGCATATCGTCGGTGAAAGCGCAAAAACACTCGTCGGTGAAAGCGCAAAAACACGTAAACGGCATTTTATGACAAAATTACTTTTTCGTGTCACATATTTAGTCGGGAAGTCCTCGTTATATGAGCAAAACCACACGTATGAGTGAACAACCAAAATGCTTTGATTTACGCATGTTCAAAAATGTGTACAATACAGAGTATAAAAGGTCAGTGCACTTATACGGCGAAAACCATTGAGGATTTTGGTGCCTATAATGTGTTGGTGTATGAAAGGGTAAGTTTTATCTTAGAATTTAGTCAATATAACAATACTTCTGTCGATTATTGGTGCAGTAGTAACAAAATAACCAGTCGTGTTAATTATTAGGGGATCATGCAAATAATTACCCAATTATAGATAGCTGAAATCTCGTGGTTACTTATACGTGTTTTTACACACAAAATTTTGTCTTTTACCTGGATTTGCACGTATATTTTAATAAAAATTCAGCTTTTCAAACAACTTCTTTTCTATCTTACAGCATGAAATATGATGTCTAAAAGAAACAGATTATTGTATTCCTTGGCTGTAAGGGCAAATGAAAATTTGGAAGACGTGTTCGACAACGAACTGATAACTATTGCACAAAATTTTGAAGAGTCAATTTTGGATCAAGTATTATACGAAGTACGAGTAGAAGTAACCACACCACTTGTTTCTCAAAATTTAATAACAACACTGATTGCCAATATTCTCCCAAAAATGTCAATCAGCCAACTACTGACAATCAGGCACTCTCTGACTATGATCAGCTATCAGGTGATGCTGAAACACATAATGAAGAACCAGATAATATAATATGGTCTGTTGAGAACATGGAAAATGATGTGAATGCTGCTGTTCCAGAAATGGAAGAAGTGAATTCGCCAATTGACGTGTTCAGTGATGGTCAGACAGATGAAGAAACAGAACAAGGACCGCAGATGAAATTTTTAGAGGATCTGTTGAAAACGATAACATGAATGTTGCCAATGCAGAAATATCAAGAGGATGCAATTCATTCGATGAACAGGACTATGCATACAAGAAGAAAGAGGGATTTGGAAAAAAGGAAAAGGTTATTAGGTGACAGATACGAAGAAGTAAAAAGGCAGGAGAAGGAAAGTACAATTGGGTGAAATACAGGGAGTCTAGTACAATGGGGGCTCCTTTATTAACCATTTTTGTACAAAACTCGCATTCACCTTTCACTGTCTCCTTTAACATTTGACTAACATTACGGATTGTCCAATCATTTTTAAATCCAAATATTTGGAAAAATGTTCACAATATCGAATTTTATAAAGAGTACCTTTTTGGTGTAAAATTGAATGGAGAATAATTTTATTAAAAATTTCGACCTAAAAACATAACCTCAAAAAAGTTATCATTACAAGTACTCTGTATTAATAGTAGTAATTTATTAGTGCTATGTATACAATTAGTATTTACACACGTCCAATATTAATTAAGTATAATTTACATAAATTAACATAAATATGGTGTAAAAGGCCATTATTAAGAAGACATACATTGAGTTAACAAAATATAACAATATTTATTACTATAAAGTTGCAAAATTTGTCGATAAAAAATCTTCAACGTTGTAAAACGCATTTGCTAGTAAAAAATGTTTTAATCGTTTTTTATAAATCGCAATCTGGAGAGTTTTAAAGTCGGTCGGTAGCACATTATAAAATTTAATTGCATAGTAGTTGGGCCCATCTCTGGATTTCGATAAACGCATTTGTTTCGTTTGAATTTTTTCTTTGTGTCTAGTTAAGTGTTCATGAGTAAGTGTACGGTAATTTTTTTCGTGATTCTTAATATGTAATAAGCAACATAAAATGTAAACAGAAGGTACAGTTAGAATATTCAAATTAATAAAAGCATCTTTACAATCTTCTCTATATTTTAGATTAGCAATTATTCTTACTATTTTTCGTTGTATGGCAAATACTGATTCACTACTTTTTGCATGACCCCATACTAAAATACCGTAAAAAGAACTGAATGGACTAAACCGTGATACGCTGTTAATAGTGTACCTTGAGATGTCATATTAGCCAAGTTTCAGTAAGTATGCAATTCTGGACAATTTTTATTAATAGCATTTATTTGATGCATCCACGTTAACTTAGGATCTAAATGTAAACCTAGAAATTTTACGGCATTAGAATTTGTTTTGTTGTTTACTTTCAAAGTAAACAGTACGTTTTCAGTTTTTTGCTTATTAAGGCATAATTTATTAGCTAGAAACCAATCATTTGCTTTTTTTTGCGATTTATGAACGTCCACAAATAAATCTTTTAAGTCCTTGTTTGTATTACATAATGTTGTGTCGTCAGCAAATAGAATAAATTTTGTGTTCAGATCACAGAGCGGTAGGTCGTTAATAAATATAAGAAATAAAATTGGGCCTAAGACCGACCCTTGAGGCACCCCAATATTAACCTTTGCATTTTTGATCTAGATTCTTGAGTGACAACAAACTGGAAACGATTCTGAAGGTAGGATGAAATTAAGCTTATACTATTATCATTAAAAGCATAATATTTTAATTTTTTATTAGAATATTATGCGAAACACAATCAAAAGCTTTGTAAGATCTACAAATTGAGAATGAACATAGTTACCTTTTTCAAAGTTGTTATGTATGAAAGATGTTAAATTATTAATAGCTAATGTAGTCAGTGGTGTTTCTAAATCCAAATTGTGCATGATTAATATAATTATTTGTTTCTAGATAATTTACTAGTTGTTCTTTCATTAATGTTTCAAAAATTTTGGCAAAGATAGGAATTATTGATATGGGTCTGTAATTAACAACGTCTTTGTTCGAGCCTTTTTTGTAAATGGGTACAACTCGCGATACTTTCAAAACATCAGGAAACGTGTTGCTAAGAATGCATTGATTCATTAATTTGGTTAGTGGATATACAATTTCATAACGAATAGTAAATAGTATTTTTGAATTAATATTATGCATCTTTACTAGAGGTTTTATTAAGAGTATTTATTATATCATTGATTTCTACAAAAGAAGCTGTTTGAAACTTAAAACTTTTATCGAGCCATTGTTAGTGATCTGTGATAAGTAACGTAAAGTGATGTTTACTTGAAGGCATATTTTGGGCAATATTTTGTGGAGATTGTACAAAATATTCGTTGAATTTATCCGCCGAAATAGCATTTAATGAATGTTTGTCTTTTTCCTGTTAATTAGATTCCACATGGCTCTCTGTGGGTTAGATGCCTTTGTAATATAGCTGTCATGGGCTGATTTTTTGCATCAGCTATAGCGATCCGATATTCAAACTTTTTTGTTTTATTTTATTATGTAAGTTTACAGTGTAGTTTATAAACATCTTGCAATTTATTTAGAATTTCTCTTTTTTTTCAAATCATTATTGAACCAATGTACTTGCAGGTTTTAGTATTATTTGAGGTTACAAATTTATATTTTTTGGAAAGGCAGTTTCTATCGCATTACAAATGACATTTATAAAACAATCAAATTTTCTTGGATATTCATGTTTTGTTCATCAACAAACGCCCAGTCCGTATTCCCATTAATGAGTTCAACTTAAATAACCCAAGTGTTGAAATAGGCCTATACATAACTTTCTGTGAAACCTGCTTATTGTGAGCATTAAATCCTACAGTTATTCCAAAATGATAGGAGAGATTTGTATCCAGTATACTGGTATGATAATTAAGTGACTTGCTATTAATAAATATATTGTCCAGACAATTATCTTTCCTGGTATTTGATGTATTTATGGGACTAAAGCCATAACTAAGAAAAGTATTTAGTAAACGAAGTGTTTGTTTGTTATTTGTGTTAAACAAAACATTAAAATCGCCAGTTACTATAACAGTTTTGTTGCTTTTGGTAAGAAGTTTTAAACATTTTGAAATGTTTTCTAAAACATATCATAATTGCCTTTGGGAGATCTATAGGCAGTCATAAGATTAATATTTTCAAATTTTATTGCTGCAAACTCACAGTGTAATTCAGCAGATAAATTTTAATTTTTCTATTGCTTTACCTGATTTCTGTTTCTAGCGAGGATTGCCACTCCACCATGACTGTGTGTACTTCTAGAAAAGTAAGAGATAACGTTATAATCGCTTAAGAATAATGCCTCAATTTCATCATGCATTAACCAGTGTTCATTAATACATATGAAATCAAATTTTTTGTTGTTACTACAAAGAAAACTTTCAAATTCATGTATCTTATTTCTCAAACATTGGATATTTATATGTAATAAATTTAAACTACTGATGCTATTAGCTTTACTTTGGGATACATCGACCGCTTTTTGAATTTGTTTTAGGTTTGAGCTGTTTTGAAGAGTGTTGTCGGGAAAAAACGCATAATATCAGTATTTTTACTATAAGTTAGGTTTGTTTCCGGCTGTCTATTTAAACTATGACTACCTTTGGTTTTGTGAACAGAGCTTGTCTCAACTACTTTTAAACAATTAACATGTCTAGTACTAAACAATTTTATAAAATGCGCAACTGTTTTGCACAACTTTCGTTTACCACCTCCATTTAGATGTAAACCATACCTATTATAATCCAAGTTTGTAATGTTTTATTAATGTCCACAATATCAATGTTGTTTGTTACGCGACGCACATTTCGTATAAGTTCGAATAACTTTTCATTCATTTTAAGTATCGTATTATTTAAACCAAAATTATCGTATCTGTACGGAATGGTACATAATATTAGATTTGTGTTAAAGCAATTGTTTATTACGAATTGTACAGATTTGAAATAGTGAGTGCTAGGTTCGCTATCATTCGTACCGCCTAGGATAATAACGTAATCCTTTTGATTAAAATGTTTAATAAGATTCTTAATATCCGACGTTATTTGAAAGAAGTTTGCATTCGGTTTAAACACAACACTTACATTGAAATATTGTTGAAATTCGTCTTGCATTAAAGTAGATAAACCGCGGCCATGACTATCACATAGAAACAGCATTGACGGCTTTTTCCTTGAGAAAGATACTCTTGATGACAATTGACTAGGTATTTCATGTGTGTTAACGTTAATCCGATTCGAATCCGTATTGCCTTGTTTCAAGTAAGAGTACACTTCCTGAATTTTAGTTATTGATTTAAATATTTGATTATTCTTTTGAATTAGGACGTCTAAATCACTACGTAGATTATGTAGTTCATCACTTATTTTTAAAATATCACTAATATTTTGTGACTTTGTTACTACTTTGTTACTAATATTTTGTGACTTTGTTACCTTACAAAGTTTACCGTTGCCATATTTATGTAATCTTTCGTTGCTAACTCTTTTCCATAAGCACAATTGTTTCTTTAAATGTTGAATTTCCTTATATAAGTAAATTCTTTCTTTATCAAAACAAAATTTCTTTCTCCTACGTTTATCGCATAACATCGATAAATTGGGAATGTAACTTGAGTTAAGCTTATTCTTTAGTTTCTTTATTAAATCATTTTTTTTCCAGTGGCAGCTACCTTCAGTTTGTTTAATTCAATTTTTAATTCAGTTACTTTTAGGTCAGAAATGCGTTTAGACATGGCAGCGTGTGTGAATAGTGATAACTTTTCGATTTAAATGTTATCGCCTGCTACGGTTTTATAGAAAGTCTGATAACTTTATAGTGTCACTAAGATATAACACAATGATGAATTCACTTCACCCACTTATTATTTTGCGAGAGAACATTAAAACACGTCTGCTTCTGCCGAATATACAATATACTCATCATGTAACTAGCGCCCTCTTTGAGTGTCAGATATAACAATGGAGTGTTTGGATGTGCCAGCTTTAACAAAACATTCCTAACAAATTTCAATACAATGGTGCCAGTAGTTTTCAATTAATTGTCAAAAATGTGTATAAAATTATATTCTGTAACACTCTGTATCTCGAAAACAGAGGCAGTTAGAAATAATTTTTACTGAGCAAACCCCACTTATTTTTGGCTATTCTACCTGTCCTAACAGGCACGCCATGTTTTTTGAAACACCCTGTATTAACATCTATACATATTACACTGTAATCAGCATTTGAATTCTGGCTTAAATACATTTTGAATTCTCCGTTAAAATTAAAAGGATTTGTGGACGGAGGTCTATATAATGCAGTAATCGCAATCTTTTTGTTCATATACTTAATCGTAATTTGAATGACTAATGTCATAATTGTACTTATTTCTAATATACAGGGTCCGGCAACAAGAGCGCCTTCTTCTATATCTTCCGTTTTATATAAGCTAGATTAATAAAATTTGCAATGCAGTTATAGTTTAGTTGTGTGCATATTTTAAAATTATTCACGCGAATACAGGTTGTTTATTTAAAGAGGACCAAATTATTATAAAAAAATTTAAATGGAACACCCTGTATATTATTACTTTTTTGAATCCTACACATTGTTCCTAACAAATTCGCAATATATTTCCCTATCCCTAAATATAGCCGTTTTTGAGTAATGTCGATTTTTATAAAAAAAATTGAAATTACAGAGATAGCTTTGAAAATGTACCTCCTTAACCGTTGAAAAACAAAAGTTATCTAATTTATATCAGAACAAGTACACAGATAGAGCTTTCGTATAATGCAAAGAAAATGTCATAATTGCATACAGGGTGTTTACAATTGACTTGCCAATCAGACATTATTCCAACTAGTAAAAGTTTACTTTTTCAAATAGAACACCCTGTATATTATTCCGTTTTTGGTTTCTACATATTAACCCTTATCAATTCAATATACAATTCGCTATCCCTAAATATTGCCGTTTCTGAATTATTTTCAATTTTTCAAAATGTAAAAGATTATTGGAACATTTTTTTAAATTCATAGCCTCGTATAAATAGAAAAAAAAACAGTGGAAAACAATTGTATTGCAAATTAAAAAACGTAACAGAAACTAATACACTATAATTATTGAAATTATTTCTAAAAATACAAAACTAATTAAATAAAAAAAAATATTTTAACGCTAATCATTAGCGATAATGATTTATAATAATTGTTCAAAATGTTGTCCGTTTTCTCGGATGCAGACCTGAAGTCGATCTTTAAAAGATTGTTCAACTCTACTCAACAACTCTGGAGTAATGCTATCAAAAGCCTGTGTTATATGATTACGCATATCTTCGGCAGTGGTTGGTGGTTCCCTATAGACAATACTTTTTATGTATCCCCATTAAAAGAAATCTATTCTTGTCAGATCAGGGGACCTAGCTGGCCACCTCACAGGTCCATTTTGCCCAATCCATTTATTTGGAAAGACTCTATTGAGATAACCTCTTACATCTGCAGAGTAGTGAACAGGAGCGCCATCATGTTGATACCACATTGTGGCTCTAATATCAAGAGTAATATTTTCTAATAAGCCCGGAAAATCGTTATTTCGACCTAAAAACATAACCTCAAAAAAGTTACCATTACAAGTACTCTGTATCTCGAAAACAGAGGCAGTTAGGAATAATTTTTACTGAGCAAACCGCACTTATTTTTGGCTATTCTACCTGTCCTAGCAGGCACGCCATGTTTTTTTGAAACACCCTGTATTAACATCTTTACATATTACACTGTAATTAGCATTTGAATTCTGGCTTAAATACATTTTGAATTCTCCGTTAAAATGAAAAGGATTTGTGGACGGAGTTCTATATATTGCAGTAATCGCAATCTTTTTGTCCATCGTAACTTTAGTGAGTAATGTCATAATTGTACTTATTTCTAATATACAGGGTCCGGCAACAAGAGCGCCTTCTTCTATATCTTCCGTTTTATATAAGCTAGATTAATAAAATTTGGAATGCAGTTATAGTTTAGTTGTGTGCATATTTTAAAATTATTCACGCGAATACAGGTTGTTTATTTAAAGAGGACCAAATTATTATAAAAAAATTTAAATGGAACACCCTGTATATTATTACTTTTTTGAATTCTACACATTATTCCTAACAAATTCGCAATATATTTCCCTATCCCTAAATATAGCCGTTTTTGAGTTATTTCGATTTTTCTAAAAAAAAATTGAAATTAGAGAGTTTGCTTTGAAAATATACCTCCTTAATTGTTGAAAAGTAAAAGTTATCTAATTTGTATGAGAATAAGCACGCAGATAGAGCTACCTTTTAATGTGAAGAAAATGACATAATTGCATACAGGGTGCTTACAATTGACTTGCCAATCAGACATTACTCCAACTAGTAAAAGTTTACTTTTTCAAATAAAACACCTTGTATATTATTACATTTTTGGTTTCTACATATTAACCCTTATCAGTTCGCCGTACAACTCCCTATCCCTAAATATAGCCTTTCCGAATTATTTTCAATTTTTCAAAATGTGTAAGATCATTCAGACATTTTTAAATCTATGGCCTCGTATAGATAAAAAAGAACATCATAAAACAATTGTATTATACATTAAAAAACGCAACAGAAACTAATATATTATGATAGAAGACTAATTACAATTTTTGTACTGGAGGCATTGCATGTTAACAAGAATTTGACAAATATTTACTTCAATTTCAATCAAAATTCTAAAATCAAGTGTGCTTCTTTTAAAAATGGAATGTTTGACGTAAATAAATTTACGAGTGTTATTGTTAGTAATCAAGATTTTTATAAAATGAATTTTACACAAAATGAGTTAGTTGATATGATACTTGTGTTGGGTGCTGCAGAAAGAAACTGTTTATTGGCCAGCAGAATTTATGCTGAAAGATATGCAGATAGAAGACATCCAAACGCAAGATCGTTTCAGAAAGTTATGAGTAGATTTATTGCAACTGCATGTACCAATTACTCCAAACATGAACGTGTTAAACCTTCTACAAATGAAGATAGTGAATTGAGGGTTCTTCTCGCCATCGAAGAAGATCATCACAGAAGCCAAAAGGACCTAAGTGAAATAGTTCGTATAAGTGAGAGATCAGTAGGCCGTCTTTTAAAGAAGAATCGCTTACATCTCTATCATATTCAGTTACACCAAGAATTGAGCGATGCAGACTTCGATCATCCAGTAAGATTTTGTATCTCGGCCAGAGAAAAAATTATCATTATTATTCCTCAGAAAATCCACATTTATTAAGACAAGTTGATAATCAACATAAGTGGTCTTTAAGAGTCTGGGGTGCCATCGTTGAGGATTATGTCATCGGTCCATTCTTTTTTGATGGACACTTGAATGGTGAGAAGTAACTTAACTTTTTGCGTAACGATTTACCAGGCTTATTAGAAAATATTACTCTTGATATTAGAGCCACAATGTGGTATCAACATGATGGCGCTCCTGCTCACTACTCTGCAGATGTAAGAGGTTATCTCAATAGAGTCTTTCCAAATAAATGGATTGGGCGAAATGGACCTGTGAGTTGGCCAGCTAGGTCCCCTGTTCTGACAAGAATAGATTTCTTTTTATGGGGATACATAAAAAGTATTGTCTATAGGAACCACCAACCACTGCCGAAGATATGCGTAATCGTATAACACAGGCTTTTCATAGCATTACTCCTTAGTTGTTGCGTAGAGTTGAACAATCTTTTAAAGGTCGACTTCAGGTCTGCATCCGAGAAAACGGACAACATTTTGAACAATTATTATAAATCATTATCGCTAATGATTAGCATTAAATTATTATTTTTTATTTGTATTAGTTTTGTATTTTTAGAAATAATTTTAATAATTATAGTGTATTAGTTTCTGTTGCGTTTTTTAATTTGCAATACAATTGTTTTCCACTGTTTTTTTTTCTATTTATACGAGGCCATGGATTTAAAAAAAATGTTCCAATAATTTATACACTTTGAAAAATTGAAAATAATTCGGAAACGGCTATATTTAGGAATAGGGAATTGTATATTGAATTGATAAGGGTTAATATGTAGAAATCAAAAATGGAATAATATACAGGGTGTTCTATTTGAAAAAGGAAGCTTTTACTAGTTGGAATAATGTCTGATTGGCAAGTCAATTGTAAACACCCCGTATGCAATTATGACATTTTCTTTGCATTATAAGAAACCTCTATCTGTGTACTTGTTCTGATATAAATGAGATAACTTTTGTTTTTCAACGGTTAAGGAGGTACATTTTCAAAGCTATCTCTGTAATTTCAATTTTTTTATAAAAATCGACATTACTCAAAAACGGCTATATTTAGGGATAGGGAAATATATTGCGAATTTGTTAGGAACAATGTGTAGAATTCAAAAAAGTACTAATATACAGGGTGTTCCATTTAAATTTTTTGTATTATAGTTTGGTCATCTTTAAATAAACAACCTGTATACACGTGAATAATTTTAAAATATGCACACAACTAAACTATAACCCTATCCCAAATTTTATTAATCTAGCTTATATGAAACGGAAGATGTAGAAGAAGGCGCTCTTGTTGCCGGACCCTGTATATTACCACTCCACCATTTTGATTGTATTGACTATTATAAGTAACTTCATATCCTGGCAGTTTAAAACAGTTAATGTTTTGAATGTGCCATGTTTCTGAAAAAATTATTACATCAAAAGGATTATGAAATTGACTTATAAAAACACTCATTTCATCAAAGTTTTTTGACATACAACGAATATTATAGTGAAAAAAACAACTTACATGAATCGTCCTTGTTTCCAAGTAGATCATTACACGTCTTTATGTTATCACTATTACTTAAGGTCTCTGATGTACTGATCCATACTTACCTACTATGAATTAAAATTTATTTGTTCCATTGTATTCTTTTTCTTCTTCTGTAGTATCACGCAATTTACACTTGTTGCTGAGTAGTTTGTATCGAGTTTTTTACCATAATTGTTCTTAGCATATACACAGTTTACACATTGAAGTTCTTTTCCATCGCTGGTTATGCTGTCATGTTGTCCTGCACAGTGCTGGCAAGTTTTCTCTCTTCTACAGTCTTGTTGTTTATGCCCAAAACCATAGCAGTGTAGGCATTGCTTAACATATATGTGTTCATAAACTTTACAACTTTCCCAGCCAATGTTTATCCATTCCGATTGTAATATTTTTTTATATGTGCTGCCCTTGGTTTCAACAAATAGTATCCATTTCCCTGTTCTCTTATCTTTAGTTCAGTATGTAATTTTTAGATGATTATCCTCATTTGAAATAAAGTGATTTTGAGTTAGCAATTCCTCTGCTAGTTCAGACTCTTCTTAATTCTTATCAACCCCAGATATGTTAATTATGGGAAGGATTGGTTTTGTGGCATATGCTTAGTATTGTGTCCTGTCCATTTTCTTATTCACTTCTTCTATTAGTATTTCTACAGCCTCTTGGTTATTGACTGATTCCTCCCTTTGCAATGGTTTTGACGCTGTTTATTTCTACTCCTAATCTAGTAGGGTTAGTGATGTAGTCCGAGTAAATACTCAGTGGGAATGTAAATAAAAAATGGGGTATTTACCCCTAGCCTCAGGTAAATACCCAAAATGTGGGTATTTATAATTTTTATAAAGTTTATGAGATTTTTACTAAGTTAATTGCAATCCCCATGCTAAAAGGAGTATAAAATGATGGTGCAAATTGTTTTATAGTTTATAGTGTGGTTACCACAAGCATTTCACTTCTGGGCAAAATTGGGATAAATACCCATGGCCCAGGTATTTTACTTTTTAATAAA
Source organism: Vesta saturnalis (assembly GCA_036346205.1). Taxonomy (NCBI): domain Eukaryota; kingdom Metazoa; phylum Arthropoda; class Insecta; order Coleoptera; family Lampyridae; genus Vesta; species Vesta saturnalis. The sequence goes on from JARFJB010000793.1 coordinate 4,553,988, forward strand.
CTATGGTTGATTTTTACAAGGTTTTGTTGGAGTTTCCATGCTGTGATGATTTTTAAATGATAATAACAATTGTGTAAAAGTGGTACCGTAACCATTTACATTTTCAACAAATTAAGATAAATATCCTGGATCTCATACTTTATGATATTTTACTTTCATGGTATTTTGAAGTGTTATTATTTAATTTTCAAACCATACCATTCATATACAATTTAACATTACTATTCTAATAAAATAGGAACCTTGTTACTTTGGCTAAATCGTACATTTTATAATTTTTAACATTTTATTTAGGCCTACAATATGTTAGTAAAAGGGTTTTCCTTAAAAGCCATGTTTGTTGTAATAATAAATCAGTAGTTTTCATTTTTATAATGTAACTACTGTATTATAGTTGAGATTCAGTACCTTTTCATGGATATATAACAAGAAAACGAACAGATTGACCACTGAGAGGGCATCAAAAATTACCTACATTGCTCACAACTGGCAATTGAACAAGAAGACGAAGACATTGACGACGTAAATGAACCCCTACCACTCGATGAAACTGAAGATTTAAGCCTTCAATTGGACTGGACAGCAGTGATTCAGATTAGACCAATTAATGATCATAAGATTCATAAGTAGAAAAAGTTCATACATCCTCTGATGTTCTGTTTGATTTTAAGTAAGAATCTTATTTTATTTACATTTTTTTGTATCTGTTAAGTTGGACTAGTAGGCCTACAGGGTGTAACTGTGTATTTAATTTTTGGTTGATGTCGATGTCAGTCTGAAATTTTTGGTTTTTTAAGGATTCTCTTTTTTATGTAAGTGTGTTAGGTTAGGTTAAAAAAGTTAACATTTCATCCTAACTTACTTTTTATTTTGAAAAGTTCTTGTCAGTTGTAATTTTGCACCGTTATGTTTTTTCGAATGTAACATTATTTTGTGCTTGTTACATTATACTTCACAATTTCTTATAATGTCTGTTTTTTCTCAACCACTTTCTCCAAAAAAATTGGTGCAGTGCTGGTCATTTTACAAAAATATTCGCATCAACAAAAATTATTTATAAATTTGTTTATTAACAATAATATTGACAATAGTACAAATGGAATGGATACGAATTATATTGGCGATTCGATCTAAAATATCATAAATACCCAAAGTACCCGGGTATTTATGAATTTTGGGTATTTACCCAGGTAAATACCCAGGGTATTTACCCCGAATTTTTAAGTACCCGGGTATTTTACATCTCTAAGTAGGGTTTATGTGTTTTGTAAGATGTAGTTTTGTCTGCTCAGACTTTTGAGTGTTTTTGGGTTTAATTATGATCCCTGGAATGTATTTTGAGAATGAGGTTGCAGTGATATTGTTTCCGCTTTGTTGTTACTTTGTTCTTTCATAATGTCAGTGTAAAGAATTTTGTCGTTATTTAGTTCCCTATTAATTCTTTGGTTTTAGGTAACTTCTAACTATTTTGTGATCAATTTCATCTAATTTACTAGAGAATTATTTTCACCATAATTTGAACATGAATTGACAATTTCATCTAGTTTCCTGTTTGCTATCAAAATTTCACTGTCAAATTTTCTCGTTAGTTTTTTTAAGGTAGTGTCAAGTTTGTTTATTTTTTCTTCAAAAATTTTTGTGTTTGATTTGTCCTCCAAGTACGGCCCTGGATTGGATTGTAGTTTTGTAACTAACTTCAAGCTGTTTATTACTTGTTTACAGTCCATACAAAACCAATATACAAACTCTCGTAATTCGGTTATCTTACCGAGATTAGATAAATTTATCTCAACACAACTTATATGAAATAGTTTTGCACAGACCCCATCATATTTTATATGTTGACCGTCATCAATTAATTTGTTATTATACTTAGCACACAGCTCATCCGCAGAGCCTTTTGACATCCCGGCCATCTTGATATATACCTCTATAGTGTATACTGATCTTGCACTAAACCCTATGTTAACAATAATGTCAGTCATAAAACAGAAATTCTACATCTGTGTATATACAAAGGTAAATGACTGAAGGGGGTTGTACTTAGTTAATGATCTTAACTATTTATTGGCATGAGCGAAGCATGCTTCTAAATTCACTTTTAAACTCGATAATGTTATAACTTTTTATCCATTTAGATATTTGTTACAATAGTTCACTATAGTGTAGGAAAATGATTTTTTAAAAAGGGTAGTTTCATGACAAGAATACTGGAAATTGTATTTGAATATACCGGGTGAGTCATTAAGGTAGGACGCCGGTTGTATCCCACTAACCATTTATGTTACGACTTCCAAAAAAAAAATTCTTCAGTAAATGTGGCCAAGAGAAAATGCTGGAAATAATTTTAAAGTTTGTAAATAGACCGCTAGGTGGCGTAACTGCTGTAGTAAATTAAAAAATGTCTAATAAGTAACAGAAACTTAAGGAAAAGGTATATTGGAAATATCGTAGTTGTATTTTTGGGACAATTTTACCCATTTTTTGTATAAGAAGTTTTTCTCTAACTTCACAGGTTTTCGTAGGGGGAGCTGCGACAAACACGTAATTATCTTCGGAACCAGTAATCGAATCTTAAAAAGTAATATTTCGTTGGAAAGGTCTTTTCTAGCGCTATTCGTTGATGTATTAAAAAGTTAAGTTTGATTAACGAACAAAACGCTAGAGGACGCTTTCCAAATATTGCTGAAATTTTAGTGATTTTTTTCAAAATATTAAATAGAATGGTATGTTTTTTATATTTTAGTTAGAAAGAGTATAAAATTTCGCCTATACCCTGAAAATTTCAAGTCGATATCTCTGTTGGTTTCAATTTTATACCTACTTTAAATTTAGATCCAAAAACAATAAAACGCAAAGTTTTTTGACAGTTATTTTATTAAGTAGATAAAAAAGAAGCTGTGTTGTTTACTACTTTTAAATAAAAGGTAGCCACCTGATTTTACAGGGTGTGTCATGCATTCTTGTGTACGATGTTATCCATGCATTGTAAAGTGTGTCATAGAACAAGCGCATTTTCATATCTCAGTTGAGACAGAAGCGATTAGTGAACAACAATTTTGAGTTTAAATAAGCTTTCCAACACTATGCGTAGTTAAGTAGGATGAAATGAAAAGTAAATGTGTGTATCATCAGCATACGTGTGCAATATTTATATTCAATGAATTATATTTGTTGTATACAATGAATACAAAACAGGACTCATGGTAGACTCTTGTGGTACACCCCTACAATCTTACTGTAGACGGTTACACAAATAATTTTCGATTAGACATATTGCGGTGATATGGAACCCTACAAAATGTAAAATAGATCAAAGCAATTAGTGGTTTATCATTTGAAACGCTTTGGAATAATCTAACAACACGACGACAGATTATTATTGTTTATTCTTTCTCTTCGCATCGGACCGTTGTATGATTGCCCGAAAAGGGCAACCACCTCTTGTGCATGAGGATTACAGGTAGGGCTTTCTTCATATTGAGACTTTTGAGGAAGCCTAAAACCGAGTCGAACCGTAAGGCAAGTTAACGACAGCGACGCGAGTCGCTTTCGGTACTTCTGTTCTCTCAACTTTGCCTGTTGTCGCTCAGGTGTAACTGACGCCGGTTCGGTTGAAGAAGGCGCCGCAGTCGGCGGTGTCCTCTTCTGTCGCTGTGGAGCTTCCGTCTTCTTTCGTAGTGGAGCTTTGGGAACTTCGGACATCCCTTGTAGCTAGCGGAGTAGTCCCCACCACAGATAACGCACTTTAGCCGGTCGGTTCGAGGTTTCATGCATTGACTAGAGTGGTGATCTCCGGCATACTTGACACACCGTGCCACCGCTCTGCAGCAACGCTGTGCGCCGCGGAAACCTTGATTCCGATGACACTGTTTTCGGCCGTAAATCCTCGACAGTGACTCGGAGACAGGGACGCTACGTATAACTACCGTAGCTAAGCGCTAGCTCTTTGCCTCCGTACTACACCTATCCATATATCTATCAGCCTGTCTCGTTCTTAAGATGAGGCGGACTGAATCCGGATTCTCTCGTAGATGGCCTTGGCCTTTGTGAAGGCGAAGCCTTATCGGTCTAGTTCTCGGGAGAAAGTGGCCCGGTTCTGTCGAAGGATTACCGGCGGCACTTTCTACTTTGTATCTACTCCGGTCGTCGTCTGCTCCATGACTTCAGGGTTGTCCGTGAACTCCGGTGGCAGGAACATGTTGTCTTCGATTTTTTTCTTCTGCATCTTAAAGTTGTCTTGCTCGGTGGATCCTGAGCTGGGGTCTCCAGGCTAAATCATGGCGGGGGCGACGTTGACTATCGTGGAAATCGTCAGTGGGGCCTCCACTAACGGGACATCTGGCGGCGGCGTCTTCTTCAGTCTCCTCTTCTGGTGTCGAACTGGTGTTGGTACCAGCAGGCTGCTTGGCGGCGGCCCAATCAGCCATGTCGGTGGTTCTGCGACCAAACTCGAGATATCGTTAAAACGATGCCGCCAGATATGTTCTGTTTTAAAAAAAATTTAAATTAGCTTGAGTTAAATTTTATTGTCCTTTCTCGATCGGATCCCAACTTTGGAATGAGTCGACACTCGGCTTTTTTTGTTAGTATGCTCATGCGTATGTTAGTGATTACTTATTTAAGTTTATTATTATGCTTTTTCCTAGGCTGTTCGGGAGTTCTTCTCGTCTTCAGACCTGGTCAATTTTTTCTTGGTGGTATTGCGTTGATTTGTGCCATTGTTTAGTTTACAATCATGAGTTTAGTTTTTTTTTGGTGTTTCTAAAAAAAAGAAAAATGTTTTAATGGTACTTGAATATGTTATTCAGTTTAAAGGTGTGTGTGTGTGTGTTGTTTAGTTAGGTGTAGCGTGCTGTGTGGTTAATTAGGATGTCTGGACAAAATCGCTTCTGTTTTGGTTCGATTGACAGACTTTCCACCGGTTGGCCCAGTTTGAAAAGTTCCGGAGAGTTTTGGATATAAGGCGGGAGGATGTTTCGATGCACATCCAAGAAGGCAGTGTCATCCAGACTACGCAGTGGCTACTACGGGCTGTGTTACATTGAGAATATCGGAAGCGAAGATGGTGCAAAGGATCGAGGCTAAAGCAGAGCCTTGGGGCACGCCTTCTGTGACTAGAACTGGCCGATTAGTCAGGTACGAGAGTAGAATTTTGGAGAAGTGATCAGGGATGTTAAGGTTACGGATCTTGTGAAAGAGACCGGCGTGCAAAATGCTTTCTTAAAGTTCAGAAACACAGCCGGGTTGCATTTCTTGTAATTGAATGCTCTGATAGTATCTGCTTCTCCAACAAGGTATTGTGATACGTTCGAATTGGCTATTAGGAAGGAGTTCGTTGAATTCAAGGTAGTCCTAAGTCGCTTGGCGAGAATCTACTCAAAGAATTTTCCGAGACAGCTTAAAAGGGAAAAGGGGCTATAGAGGGAGCATATGGTAAGGTCGCGTGCGGTTTGGGTATCATGACGTTGGAAGCCGATTGCCAGTCCGTCGGGAAGTGGGATGGTGTTACGCATTTGTTATAGATGTCGGTGAGTAATCTGAGGGCTCCGTCGGGGAAATGTCGGAGTATTTTACGATTAAGGCCGTCTTGACCTGGGGCTGAAATGTGTCCTTTTTTGAAATATGCTTTGACCTGGTCGAGTGTGATTGGGGCATAGAAGGGACTCTTGTCCAAATGGATTTCAGGAAGATTAAGGTTACGGAATTCTTCAGTTCCTTGGACTGGATGTCGAAGTGAGGATTTTCGGGGGTTTGGAAAATGGATTGAAGATGGAAACCGAAGAAGTCGGTTTTTTCATTTCGGTAATCTAATGGGAGGTGACTTTGGTCTAGGTTTGGTCGGTGTGTTTGTTTGCTTCTCGGCTGATTAAGGCGTTGTATTCGGTCTTGAAAACCGGGTCCCTAGTTCGCAAGAATTCACGATAAATTCCTCTTTTCTCTTTGAGCCAGTTCCCTATTTACCGTGGGAGCGGTTTGCGCGAAATGCCGATGTTTTTCAATGTTAGGTTTCAACCACTCCCGTAATTACGGAAGTTAAGTCTGATGGCTCTCGACATCTTGCGTGGTTAGAAGATTGGGTGTGGGAAGGTTATTCCAATCTGCGTTCGAAAAATCTTTGATTACTGTATATAGCGAATCTGTTGGGGGGCTGGACAAAATGAAGTTTTGACCAGTAGTGGTAGATGATCTGATGTGATTGTAGTGCTTGTAAAGCACCCCCGGTCGAAATAATGGGCTATGGGTTTGGAAACAAGAATGTGGTCTATTATAGAAGTTCCCAAATGCTCGAAAAATTGGGTTGTGTTAGTGACTCGCAAAAGCGGCAACTGTAACAAGGCCAATGATAGCTTGATTCCGTTGCCATTGCTTCTGGAGTCACCGAATTTCGTGTCGCGGGCATTTAAACCACGTAGGATTACTGCGTCGGTAAGCCTGCAGCGTAAATTAGGTCATCAGAAAGGGCATTGTGGCCAGGCGGGTTGTTGTAAGAGAAAATAAGCAGAGTGGAAAAGTGCACCGTGACAGTAACACATTCGAGATGCGGTAGGTGCAGAGGTAGTTGATAGCCGGTGGAAGAGAAGCAATTACTGACGATAATGGCGTTTCCATGGTGGCTGTTTTGTAGGTAGGAGTGATAAGTGTTAAAGTTAAGTGTGCATCTCTGTCAATTTTGTTTCAGTGATTGAGAGCATGTGTATGTTGTGTTCGTGAAGTAACTTTTTAAGTAAGGACTGTTTCTGACGTCCGTCCCTGGCGTTAATTGTCCCTGTTATGATGTCCATGATGGAATTATTTAGGGAGTGCGTTCTCGGATAACGGCAACATTCGTACGCGTGCCTGATATGCATGCCAGGGTTCTCCGTTGGAAGTAGGAGCAGGAGGTAGCGTCGAGGACACGATTGATCCTAACATGTCAGTCGGGAAACATGCTGAAAAGGATGTGCGTAAGGCTTTAGGTGATGTGTTTCGTTCAATGTATGGTGTCAATGGTTTTAAGTGTGCGGTGACTTCTTAGTCGGACTCTTCGGTAGGCAGGATTGGGTCTAGGATTCCCGCCGCTTCTGGCACTGAAAATAGTAAGTTGGGTGCACTCCCCCGCAGTTACTACACTTTGGGTTCGCGGTGGATTTCCAGGAGGGGATCTTTGACTTTCGCCACAGTTGGGGCAACGGACGGATTGGGTAGGACATTCTTCAGCGGTATGGTATGGTAGAGCGATACTTGGGGAGAGATGGTGGTATTAACGAGCGTTCGCATCGGTAGTGTCGCCCGAACATGGTGACTCCGTTTGCGAGGGGGAAATCGAGGGTGATTTGGGACGGGGTGATGAGGTGGATTAAGAAATTGGAACGTTTGTGGCCTTTGATGGCGTTGCGCAGAGATGGCAAAGCTATCGGATCGAGGAGCTTTTCGGCCTGAATATCCTTGTCTACGTAACGAATCACGCAGGAAAAGGAGGGAAGTCTAGAAGTGAAGTTGGAGGGGCGAGGACTGAAGAGTTGGGTAATGGTAACGGTGGGATCGCCATAGTGATGACGCAGCCTTAGCGGTTTCTGTGTTCTTGTGTCCTGTATCCTTGTGGTTCTCCTGTTTGTTGACCATCGGTTGTTGGATGTTGCAACTGGCTGTTCTTCCCCTGGATGGTAACCGCTTCTTCGTATTGTCTGAATGCAAGCAGCGGCATACTTAACTTAGCAGCGACGCTTTGCAATGGCCGGTTACTATTTCATTTAGCTTGAGAACTCTAAATCAGATCGTTTTATGCAAATTCAGTGGTGGGCGTTTGGGATACCGGTATGACGCACACATCGTTGATTGGTTTTTCGGTGGCGGTCCGTAGATAGTGGGGGACTTTGTCGCCGGAAATCTTTTCGTCCGTTTTTTACTTACGATAGAGGGGCAAAATCAATTATTTATTATTCCTGGTCTCGAGAATAAAAAATATTAATTAGTAAATAATTAATTTAGGTTATACACCTAAAGGATTTCAATTCTCTACATTCCTGTTGAATTAAACACCTGGACGCCATATTGCTTTTACAACGTTAAAAGGATCTTTTGTTAGTAGCCCTATTTTAACACTCAAGTATTGAACGCAGATTTTATTTGCGAACTGATGTAAGTGCGAATGACAGACAAAAAGGTGTCTTCACATTCTCTTAACAAGCGGGACATAAATTTATCAGTTACATGAAAATAATTAGTTGTATTCAGGTCAGTTTAAGATTTAAGGTACCATTTAGAATTATTTAGTTTACCGTTATTACGGATCATTATACTCTTTAACGTACGTACTTTTGTATTCAAATGAATCAAGGTTATTTATACCATTTATATGGATAACTAGACTTTTTTTAATAATTGTGATCCTAATGTGTTAAAAGCCCCCAGGAACACTTAGGAGGATGCAGGAAGACTGCGTATTTTACTAATTTTGTTGTTTAATTTACCTAGGGATTTTCTTCTTTTTTTTCTGGTCTTGAGATTAAAGACATTTTATTACAACAGCA